>OZ010738.1:164113962-164436251 GCA_963932295.1 Tipula lateralis
AAAGTGTAACCAGCTTAATAATAGTTATCGATTTCATCACTACAGATCCAGGTCTCAGTAAGAAAAATTATATCGATATCTGGAAAAAAAATATTTACATTGAGTATCGAAATTTTTTCTAAGATTTCTAATATTTTGCAAAATAAATTTGTATTTACTTATAATTTGACAGTTCATTGAGTAGAAATGAAATTTTTTTTAATGAAGCTAGTTAATATCAATTTAAAAACCAAATGAATATAAATATTTTTGAAACAGCAGAAACAATAAATAATATATATATATATATATATATATATATATATATATATATATATATATATATATATATATATTTATATATATATATATATATATATATATATATATATATATATATATATATATATATATATATATATATATATATATATATATATATATATATATATATATATATATATATATATATATATATATATATATATATATATATATATATATATAACAGTGATATGATTTCTTTAAAAATCACACTAATTGTTAATGAAATTGAAATGTTTTTTTTTTTTGTGAAGTACACAATCAACACAATAAAGTTCTGAATTGAATGTCATTCAAATGGCCTCCATGACTTCTTCTGCGCGAACGTATTCGATGAACTCAATTTTTAAGCACCTTTTCCACTAAATCAGGTCGTCTGTCAAGAACTGCACGTTCAATATTGACTTGTAAAACTTATAGAGAGTTTGGTTTATTACTAAAGACTAATGACTTCAAATAACTCCACAAAATGTAGTCATATGCTGTTAAAACCCAATTTCTTGAAGGCCATTTAATATCACAATTTCTTGAAATAATCAAATCTCTCAACTTTTCTCGGTAATTGAATTGTTGCACTTGCTATGTGGCACGTAGCCCTATATTATTGGGACCAAACGTTGTCAAGATCAACTTCATTCAATTTCGGCTATAAAAAGTTGGTTATCATCGATCTTTACTGATCTCCATTGACAGTAACGGTGTTACCAGCTACTTCCACAAGACCACCAAACCCACACCAGACTGTCAGTTTTTGGCGAATGTAATGGTTTTTCGTGAAAAGTTTGTAGATTTTATTCGCACCAAAATTGACGGTTTTGTTTATTTACCGCACCACTCTGATGAAAGTGAACCTCATCGAAGAATATGATTTTCTTACAAAAATTATTATCATTTTCAAAGTGTTCTAAGACATAATCTGCAAATTCACGACGTTCACGGTGGTCCTATGGCTTCAGTTCTTGGGTTAGTGCAATTTTATACGAATGCAAACTCAAATCCTTTTTCAAAATCTGCCACGTTGTGGTTTGAGAAAGTCCCAATTCTCGAGAACGTCTTGGAATCGACAAATTGCGGTCTTCAGCAACACTTGCCTGAACGGCAGCAATATTTGTATTACTTCGAGCGCTTCTTTTTCTTTTTGAACATTATGTAGAGAAAATGTACGCTCAAAATTTTCAACAATTCGACGACCAGTGAGCACACTTATTATTACGAGTATAAAATAGAAAAAGCGCACGAAAAGTTCATCATGATATATTACAAATGGCGGAAACGTCACTTAAAAATCATATCATTCCTATTGGGAAATCCGATATGTATATATATATATATATATATATATATATATATATATATATATATATATATATATATATATATATATATATATATATATATATATATATATATATATATATTGGTTGCCGAATTGGTTCCACAAAAAATGAGCACAATTCAAATTCGCATACGTATAGAGAGTTAATTATTGCTCAATTCTTGAAAATTTTTAGTCTCGAGATTCGGGATTTTTATTTTTCGGAAAATTTCTCGAGAATATGCTCATCGTTGGTTTTTGGAATAAATTTATATTCTGTAGCCGACTCATATATCTCTTCATCGCCACTCTCATCATTAGATTGATATAACTTCGAAACATTTTCAATTTCAGCTGCATTGTCTTTAGGGTGTTTTTGTCATGGAACACGTTTGCCAGATTATAGAACTCGCCTCATCACTAATCGCTCATACAATGTCTCTACATAACGTTTATTGAAATTCAAGCAATTTAGAATCAAATAGTGAAAGATTTTTTTTTGCAGGACAGCTTTTGCCGGTTTGCAGCCATAATAGCAGTTGCGTCGCCTTCTCTCAATATCTGGATTTTTAATATCTCCTCCCTCTTGTAATATGTTTGGTTTATGTTTTGGCCTCTATTCGCATCTTCATTAAATTTTGGATTTTCGTTAAAGAAAATTAGAAGATTTTCCTCAGTTAAGTCTTCTTCTATTATCATGTATTTGTGCACCTCATTCAATGTGATATCAATAAATTCTTCACCATCGACCGAATGCGCTAATGCCAACACTTAAATGTAATTCGTAAAATCTAGGTTTACTGGATGGAGCAACGCAGCCGTATTAACTGGTAAAAATATAACCTATACGTAAGGATGATCTAGAACTGGTGGATAGCCAGGTTTATTATCAATGATAAGCAAAACTTTGAAGCCGAAATTTTTTCTATTAAGGCACTGCTCAACTTCTGGAACAAACATTTTGGGAAACCAATCTCTTAACAGGTTTTTCGGTTTGACCTCCATTATAGTAGCAATTTACTTTTATCGACAGCTTTTAAAAACTTGATGAATAGGTTTTGTTATTAGAACCCCGAGGCAAAACTGTATCTCATTAGTCAAATGCGATCATTCGCAACCTAACAACCTTGTTCTTTTCTAGTTAGAGGACTCTGGCCGCTACTGAATCTCTTATGTATATATATATATATATATATATATATATATATATATATATATATATATATATATATATATATATATATATATATATATATATATATATATATATATATATATATATATATATATATCGTATTGAGAAATGACTCACTGCAGTATCTCTCGTCAGTTATGTTACTATTTCAAATAAATCAATTCCTGATCAAAACGTAATCGATTTATGTGATACCCGAATTGCAACCAATTACCTAGTTTAAAATAAAACCTCGCATTAAACAAACCTGCCTTTCACACATTAAAATCACTTTATTCAATCAATTACGTTACATCCTTTTGAATAAATACAAAAAAAAAACTTAAGTTCTAGATTTTTTTTTTTAATCAAAATTGACTTCCTTAAACTGATTTCGTATATTTATTTAAGCAATTTTCCATGTTTTTCTATGTTTTCCGAAAATTAAATTCGATATTACCTCTTCTCGTCTTGCTCGATATATATAGACTACTTATACGTAGACGAGTAAACACACAACGAATTTTTTTACGATTTTACTTTTGTGCCAAAAACCAGAAAGAGGATTAAAAAAGGATTTTCTTTTTTTGTGTGTTTGTGTGTGTTGAGAGAGAATTAAAAAAAAAATATATTATATAATATAATAATAATAATAAAAATGAAATATAAATTTTGTGAAAATTAAAAGCTCGGTGAAAAGTGTTTTCTTTATATTGTGTGTATATGTCTGCAGCTTTCTAGGATTTTTTTTAGGATTTCTTCGTTCACAAAAATACAAAAAAAAATAATAGAAAGATGAGATTTTGGTTGAATAGTTTTTTTTCCTATTGAAAATTTTCTTTTCATTAATCCAAAACACATGTTTTTCATCACATACGATTCTCTTCATGCACCATAATAAAACAGAAAAGGAAGGAAAAAATTATATTCCAGTAATAATTTTAGGAAAAACTAATGGGTTTGTTGTTGTTTGTGCTTCCGTTTTATTTTATGTTACATAGAGTATCCTCTTTATATAACATTAAGTGTTTTAGACTAATCCTTTTTTCTGTGGAGTAAAAATTACACATACACACATACACATACATAAAGCTGTGTTTTGCTATTTACTTGAAATGAACTGTGATAATTAAATTAAAAATATTTTGAGTACGATTATCTCTGATATACATATTATATATATGGGATGTACCCCACCCAATCAAAAAAAATATATATATAAATCCCAACAGTCGTCATGTGTTTTATATAACATACACCTCAACACGTTATTCATACATGTCTCGTCATTAAGATCATATTACGCGTGACGATTGTTTTGAAATCAATAAAATTTTTCTTCGATTTCGATTCGTTCGAACCGTATTACAGCGAACACAATTGAATCGTATGAAAATTGAAAATGGATGAAAAATACGAAAAGTAAATTTAAATTTAAATTTTCTCCGTACATAATTCCCGTAGATCAAATGTCTAGGATATATAATCCGTTCGTTTTCTATAATAATAATAACAATAAAATAAGAAAAAAAATTGATCTTAAATTGAAAATTATTGTATTGGAAAATAACACAAACACACACACACACACAAATCTAGAGAAAAAAAAATAAATGGGAAAACAAAAAAAAAAGAAAGTCGAGGAAACGCACACAAGGTGTTACAACCGAAATAAAAAACCATCATTTTCTCATCATCTTTTGTACGAACACATAAAGATGGGAAAATTGTATATAAACGCCAGGGAAAATATGTAAGAGTTGGAAATAAATATGTTTTTTGATCGTATTAAGATTAGACAAGATGAACAAAATATAAAAAAAAAATGTATGAAATGTATATATCGTAAAAAATATGATAAGCTTAGAGAGACGGTAGATTTTAGAAAGAAAAATCGAGTATTATAAAAAAAAAGCTTTCGAAGCTCCATATTACATTATATAATATTCTAGTTTCTTCTTCCCAGAATAAGTCGAGTAATTTCGAGTAAAAAAAAAATAAATTTGTCATATTTTCTATTTGATGTTATTTCAACAAAAAAAAAAGATATTTAAATAAAAAATCTGCTTTCTATATAGTTTCTGCCAATACGCTTCCCGCTATCGGAAAACTATATGGCAAATCGATATTTTTTTTTCTATATTAAACTTCACCTTATTAGACAATCCGTAAAAATCCTATAAACCATATAAATTATATCTGTACCAAAATTTCAAAAAAAAAGGATAGGATTTTCATGTATATAGGATATAAAAAATTTAAAAATAACAAAATAAATAAATAAATAAATATAAAACCAATTAAAATTAATTTATTGTTAGTTTTGTAATTTATTACTTTGAAATCGATTTTTTAAAATTTTATTTAAATATTTCCAGTATATATATATATATATATATATATATATATATATATATATATATATATATATATATATATATATATATATATATATATATATATCCTAGTCCGAAATAAAAAAAAAATTTAGTTTCCGGGTTTATATTTTTTAGTTTCATTCTGTGCTTAAATTTGCATGTCCAAAATACGAAATGAATCGGCATTTATTTGAATTGGAGATAGTTAACTAGCTATATATACATAGAGTTGGGTGAAATATATACTGGCGAGTAGAAATTCTGGAGTGAATAAATTTATTATTGTTTGATATGGTTAAGTTAATTTAGTGAAATTTTATTTTCAGATTTGGATTGTTTTATAAATATAGGCTGGCCGATAAATAGTGACATGGCAAGTCAGGTGAGGATATTGTCCGTGTATATAGTTAGGAGAGACTTTAAGAATAGTTTTATATAATTTAGATCATTTTTACATTTTTTATTTACTATATATCTGAAATAAAAGAAAGATTGAGAGAAAGGTTGAGGGAAAAGCGAAAAGAACTCTGAATAGAGAGTAAAACAGTACGTGAAACCACTAAGAGGTTAAACCCAAAGAACCCGAATTTGAAAAATTAGAGATTCATTGATATAAAAGTTGATTTTATCAATAAATTATATTATGCACTTTTCTTCTGTAATCGCATTGTTATGTATTATCAATATACTACATATGTAGATTTCTGTCAATGATGTATGATGACACATGTATCTAATCGTACTAGCATTTTTGCAGCGAAAATCGTAGCGGTTTATTTTATATAAATTGAGTTGAAGTAAACGATCTTATCGGCAGTGAAATGATTTGGGATACCTGTGGAACGCGTCTTGAAACACGGACCACCGAGTCTAGTATATGTGCGAGTCATTGGGCTATAAAGCCTAAAGGCATAAATAACGTAACTAATATATGGGATTACATGTAATTTTATATGATTGCATCTTCATCCATGGGCGTTTTAAGCTACTCATATTGCTTTTGTTTTATGAAATAAAGTGTACTGTAAGCATATATACTGTGACCCGAAAGATGGTGAACTATACCTGATCAGGTCGAAGTCAGGGGAAACCCTGATGGAGGATCGTAGCAGTTCTGACGAGCAAATCGATTGGCAGAATTGGGTATAGGGACGAAAAACCAATTGAACCATCTATAGTAGCTGTTTTCCTCCGAAGTTTCCCTCAGGATAGCTGGTGCATATTAATATTTGGGAAAATAGTCTTATCTGGTAAAGCGAATGATTAGAGGAATTGGGGCCGAAACGACCTCAACCTATTCTCAAACTTTAAATGGGTAAGATCCTCGACTTTCTTGATTGGAGTCATTGTGCCTAGTGGGCCACTTTTGGTAAGTAGAACTGGCGCTGGGGGATGAATCTTACGTTATATTACGGCCTCAAAATTAATGTTTCATTCAGATACAATGAAAGGTGTTGCTTGCTTAAGACAGCAGGACGGTGGACATGGAAATTGTAACCCGCTAAGGAGTGTGTAACAACTCACCTGCCCTTCAAATGGTTGACGCCCAAGTTATATGCCTGTTCATAACCGATATGGCAAATTTAATTATACTATTAAAATCAAGTCATATCGAGTAGGAGGGTACAATGATATGCATTGAAGTGTTTAATGTTAGCCTGCATGGAGCTGTCATTGGCACAGATCTTGGTGGTAGTAGCAAATAATCGAATGAGATCTTGGAGGACTGATGTGGAGAAGGGTTTCGTGTGATTAGTGAGTTAGTCGGTCCTAAGCTCTATGCGAAAGCTATAACAAGAATATTTTTCTTTCAATTCATGAAATGTTGATTATTATATTTAATTCTTTAATTCATGACAATTGTTTGAAATTGATTTATTCAGAATTTAAATCCACCAAGTTTACGAATAAGTGACATCTACGTTGACAAAATTCACATATCTTTCTATTTATATACTTTAAGGTCAGGTCAAATAAACAGAAGTATAGTATAATACATTTTGACAACAACAATTATGGTTTTAATTAATTATGGATTTAAATGATTTTTTTTTATTTGGTAGTATATTGCTCTTAATACTGTTAACGTCGCCATATAACTATGAACCACGCCCACTTCTCCGCCCCCTTAGTCCTGCAAACATGTAAGATCGTAGTATAGGATGAATGCACAATGACCCACAAAAAAACTTTAGAGGCCCTTAATCGCACGTTACAGGATTTAAAAAGCAATAAAAGACTATTTGGAGGAGCAGTGGGAGTACTAATAGTGTTAGTCGGTGATTTCCACCAAACATTGCCTGTACTTCCAAGTGTAATCCCAGCGTGTCTTAAATCATCTGTTCTTTGGCACAACGTTTGCACACTGAAACTAACAACAAAAGTGCAGCTGCAAAGCGTTGCATTAGCTACTCGATTTTCAATACAATTTGCAAAATGACACTGTCCATTGAAGAGTTAATCGATAGTGTATTTCCAAATATCGAAGGTTATTTCAAAAACGAGCAATGGTTATCTGAACGAGCGTTACTTGCTGCCAAAAACATTGAGGTCAATTCAGTATACAGTGTTATTCTAAATAAAATAAGCGAAACTGCAGCAACATACAAATCGATCGATACGGTTATGAGAGATGAGGATGCTGTCCACCACATTTGCTGAAACTCAAAATTGGAGTTCCCATTATTTTATTGCCGAACATCGACCCACTTCGGCTTTACAAAGGCACTCGACTTGAGGTAAAACAAAAGCTAAACAATTTTATCGAAGCGACCATTATAATGGGCAAATATAAAGGAACAAATGTACTGTTGCCACGCATTCCTATGATACCAACAGATTTGCCATTTGATTTCAAAAGATTACAGTTTCCTGTCCGGTTAGCGTTTGCGATGACAATTAATAAAGTTCAATTTTGTGGCTTAAATTTGTCAAATCCATGTTTTTCCCATGGACAACTTTACGTTGCATGCTCCCGTGCTAGCGAATTACAAGAATATACGTGAAATATCGGCCATTTTCACAAATTCCTATTTTCTTATCGATCTAGATTGATGTTCACTTTGATAGCAAACTGATCAATTTGACCATTTTAAAAAAACTGATAAATTTATCATATAGAATACATTTTTATCAAAGTGATAAAATATTGTTAAGAATAATGTTTATTAAGAATAATAAAAAATTATATTTTGGTTGAAAAACATAAATGATGGTATAACTGTAGTACTCTAATTCGAAATGAAAATAAATTATCAGAATAAAAATAATTTTTTCAAAATAACAATAAAAATACCGACAAATATTTATCAATGTTTTTGTCACTAAAATTTGTTATATTGAGTGGTACATTTGGTTCAGTGTGGCAATGTTGAATTTGATCTTACTTAATCTTCAACTGAGCAGTTATTTGTTAATAATTATATCTACATTTACATATCGTACAATCTCTCTCAACCTACGTTTAAGAGTGTAAATTACATGTTGTTGTTTGCACTGGGTCTTACATGTAAAACAATCGTAATTATCATAACGTTATTTAAAATTTTGTGTATGTAAAAAATTATTTCAAATAGAGAAAGTTAGGTAACCATCTCTTATCAAAATTTGGCGCATTAGCATATCATGCTCATTTTTTTTTTGTTTTTTAAATAATTTTTTTTTATTATTTGTTTTTAATTACAATCTAGTCTTAGACTAATAAGCAATTTTATTCAAACTTAAACTACTACATTTTACTGAAATTTAAGGGTTCATCCATCGATGTACTCCTTATTACATGATATTTGTTATTTAATCGCGCTTTTGTTGTGCGCTAGATACATTTATTTTAATCGATTTTACACTAACTCAAAAGGCTTTACTCTTTTTAGCCTTCTTAATAAATCCGTATTATCCAGTAGCTGGATAGCCTCTATTGTAACATGTTGACATATTGCAGCAGTCGTTGTTCGTGACATCTAGCAAATTTCATAATTTCAGTTTTGATGGGGTCTGTGCCCAAATCTTTGTGTATGTCTATATTTCTGACAAACCATGGTGCATTCACGATGTTTCTTAACACCTTATTTTGAAACCATTGGATAAAATCTATGTTGGTCTGCTTAGTACAGCCCCACAGCTGTATACCGTAAGTCCAAACAGGCTTCAATATTTGCTTGTATAGCAGAACCTTATTAGGGATTGATAGATGAGAATTTCTTCCCAGTAACCAATACATTTTATTGTATTTTAAACCCATCTCATTTCTTTTCTTTTTTACATGAGCCTTCCAGCGAAGCTTAGCGAGATATTTAGCAGTGTTTGCATGCGGTATTTCTTGGTTGTTTAAATGTATTGGTTTGTATACTAATCTCTTGTTCGTAAAATCGACGTGGACAGATTTAGTTTCATTTAATTGTATGCGCCATTTTTTTGTCCAGTTCAATACTTGATCTATTCTATGGCGGCTTGCAATTTCTCTGTTGTATCTGAGTTGTTGTCACCTACTGCCATGATGACTGTGTCATCGGCGAAAGTGGCAATCGCATTGTTGTGTGGGATTGGAACATCTCGGGTGTATAATAAATACAGAAGTGGCCCAAGTATACTTCCTTGTGGAACTCCTGCTTTTGTTTCTTTTAACTCAGAGTATTCATCTTCTTGCTTAAGTCTGAAATATCTTTCTGTTATATATGATTCCAGTATTATGCTGTACTGTTTAGGTAGGATTAGTTTGAGCTTGTAGATTAAACCTTCGTGCCAAACAAAGGCCTGTGCTACACCAAGGAATACTGCAGAACAAACTTTTCTCTTCTAATGTCTTCTCAATAATATAAGTTATTCTATGGACTTGGTCAATAGTTGAGTGCTCACTGCGAAAACCAAATTGGTGATTCGAAATAAGGTAATTTCTTTCAATTATTAGTTTGAGTCTTTTTAAAAGTAACTTTTCAAAGAGCTTAGACATTATCGGCAACAACGATATAGGCCTATATGATGTTATTAGATGTGGTGGTTTTCCTGGTTTAGGAATCATGATAACCTCAGCTACTTTCCAAAGTTTTGACACATATTTTAATCTGAATGAAGCATTTATAATATTAGTTAACTTCACCGTAGCTTTTCTCGGTAGCTGTTTTATTATTTCTCCGGTAATCAAATCAAACCCGGGTGCTTTCTTTAAGTTTAAATTGTTTTTAATTTCGTTTGCTACTTCTTTGGACGATGTAGGTGTAACATCATCGTGTATTTGAATTATGTTTTCATCAAATGTTTCTCACAATTGACATTCATGAGGTTGAAATAAATTTTTAAGATGGTTAGCAAATCCTTCAGCTTTTTCTTTGTTTTTCCTCGCCCATGTTCCATCCATTTTCCTGATAGGGTGTATTGACATTATTGAACTTTTCAGAGTTTTAGTTGCTTTCCAGAGTGAATATTCTGTATTTCTGTCATTCGTCAATTTACTTAAGTAGAAATTAAATGACTCATTTTTTAATTTCCGAATTTCTCTTGTTAATTGTTGAGTAAGTTTAGTCTTTTTTTATCTTGTGGAGCTCTTGTTTGGTGCCACTTGTTTTTGGAATGTTCACTTAAACTTTGTTTTTATACACTAAATTTTGATCCACTTAATGCATTTATCGATGACTAGTTAATCTGCATTCCTGAAATTTTATTCTACGAAACTCGAACTGGAATGCCACAGGGCTATGTATACGTATAATTTACGCTCTTACTGGCGTCTTTAAAATCGTAAATATAGGCAGCCTAACAACATGCTAAGATAAGTTAAAGCCTAGAGAAGTGGTTTGAATTGGTTTAATGCTTGATAAATCCTTCATAATAGTCATTATCCGTTCATTTTGAATAGTGTTACACTCGTTGTCTGCGTTACTTACGTTAAATGTAATTCACACTATTTTTTAAATTACCTATAACTAAAAAATATTAAAGGCTTATTTAACATGTAAATTTCTACCTAGAAGTGAGCGTAATCTTTATGCAAAATGACTTGCATGCGGAGCAATTAATAACAATGCATATATCCATCGGATATCTTGCTCTTGTTTATAATGCTATTGGTATTCTACCACACAAAGTTATACTGTAGATGGTTAGTGTTTGTTTTTGGAAGCAACTCTCAGATGCAATCTTAATCAGATTAACAACATGATGATCTGTTAATAATTAGGTTATATGTACAAAATTTATGTCACTACTTTGATAAAGTTAAATGGAAAATCATTCTCGCTTGATGTTTATGATTTTTATTCCATTAATTCAGCAAAAACAGCCTATTTCCTCTTTCTGAATTTTGTTTCAGATTTTGTATAAAATTTAATTCAAATATAAAGAATTTTGTAGAATTGTGCAGAAGTGGATGCTACGTGCTATACTTAATTTGTAATTAACAGGCTTTTGAGAGTAATAAGAGAATCTGACTAATAAGTAATAAGAGATAAGGTGTGAAATTCTGAAAAATGTACGAACTACTCCTAAGAGTAGTTTCATCCCATACATATGTATGGCTAAATTTAAAAAAGTTTGCTAACAACTATACTGAGAGCTGTATTCGTTCTAATAAAAAAATATAAGCTATACCATCTAAATGAAACCGTATTCAAAGTCTGTTTACTTTATATACCTAGGCGACTTGGTATTTCATTAAAAAATATATAGTCTTTGTTTTTGGAATTTGTTGATAAAACGAACCAACCATAAAAGATACAACTATGACTTTGGGAGTTTTTTGTGATCGCGATTAAAGTATTATAATATTTACAAACGTCTACAACGCTACTAGACGTAGTTAAACAAACATAATGGTGGAAGTAGTTAAACAAACATAGTGGTGGCTGACAGACCAGAAAACTTCAAGTATTAGTTTGTCTTCGGATAGTGTTAATGAACTCATGTGTTTATAGGATCACGATTGAGCATCACGTTTCATCACTGTAAGCGTCCGTGACAGTTACCGTGTCGTTCTTTTTTTTCGGGTTTTTACAGGCCATTATTGGCCCGTACGGTGTCAACAATCTGACTCCAACGGTTTCGATCACGAGCCAGCTCTTCAAACCGTTGTAGACAGTTTGCAGATGGCTCTCTACGCCGTGGCTCTCTAGCGACCTCTTCGCCTACTGAAAGGCGGTTCTCCCTTTAAAGATCGCTGTATCATTCGTTTTGGATCAACACGCAGAACGTGACCGAGCCAGCGTATTCGCTGTCCTTTGATAATTCTCGCATTTCTTGCGATCACCCTTTTTTAATAATGGGCATAACGCGGCCGTTTTCCATTCGTCAGGCACTACTTCATTTCGTCATACCGATCGAACAAGGTCGAAAAGACAGTTCCACAAAGTTAGCCCTCCGAATATCATAGCTCTGAATTAATGCAATCAACCACTTGTGAACAATTTTTCTTTAATCTCGGCATGGCCATTGTAAATTCCTCATAGGATGGATCCTCAATGATCATCTCCGCAGTCTGTATTTGAGGGTATTCAACATAGCTTGTGATACATGTGAAAAATTAAGTAAATCAGAGAAATGTTCACGCCATGTATCGAGTACCGCATCGACGTTAACACAGAGGTTTCCATCCTGGTCCCGAATGGCAGTTGAACGAGATTTTAAGGTATGGTGCGATTCGGTGATTTCTTTAAAGAAACCACGCGAATTGTGCTCATTGCTGAGTTGTTGTACTCTTAAGACCTTAGCCTTTCACCATTCTCGCTTCTTCTGTCTACAAATGCGTTAAGCTGTCCTATATTGTCTAATATTGTGATTAGGCCGATATATTTTATACTTCATCATTTTTCAATCCCTTTCAAATAATACAATAAACAATTTTCCTTCCTCTTCAAGGTTTTTCATTTGTCTTACACCGTGCTCTGTCAAAAATATTGCCACCGTCTTTTTGATGGCCGATGGACCAGAAATGGTGAAAAATCTCTTTTGCATCCAGTCTCTATCGGGATTCGAACCGATTGTGTTAAATATCTATATTTAAAGATAAATAATCAGAGGTGTGGGCCACTTAGTCGATGGATGTTTATGTATGAGCGATGTGTAAAAGGCTTGTCTGAATGGGTTTGTTTAAATACTGGTTTGACATCGTTATCGTTTACACTTATACAAAAAATTACTACGAGAAGTGCGGTGTGATTGGATGTCATTGGTGATATTCCTAACTTATGTTAAATTCACATAATTCTATGCTAAACTCGTCAGAGATAATATCTCAGAAAAACTATAAACAAATCCAATGTTGAAGCTCAACTTTGCACATTTTAGCAAGGAAAAGCCCAACAAAAACCAACATCAGCACCAATTCTATGAATCAGAAATTAGCGATGTGGCCAGTATCCCGCTGGTATCTCAACGTCAATTTTTTCTGATAGCAGATTTCTATTTACTTAGTCGAGAGTTTACAGATTTTATATTGAATTGAGATTAAATTGTCTCAATAATGTCAAAATTTCAAGGGGTATGAGGGTCCAAAATGGCTTTGATTCGTCAAGTTGTTGGTCAAATATTTCTTGCTCCAACAGTCTCGTATCTGGAGTTGTAATGTTGAGGTTGCAATGGTGGTTTGTTGATGGTCGTGCACTGGTTATCTCTTTCGCTGATTCTATTATTGCTACCATAAAGATTCAAATTATTACTCCTTAGTGTACATCCTGGCTGCACCTCAATGATCCCGAAGTGTTCCAAAGATATTTTTGATGTTGATGATCTGCCTATTGACTCAATAACCATTGGTTGTTCGTTTCCAAATATCCATTGGTTTGCTGTATGAAGTTGGATAAAAAATTGTGTGGCGTGGACACTTTCAAAGCACAACATTTATGTTCAGTTGGTGCATTCAAGAACATGGTTGTTTCGCATTGATTATGTTCACTTTGACGAGTGTGAGCTGTGGAAATGTCGCAAAGAAAAATTCCAGGAATTATATCGTGGCACTTTGTTTTACCCTTAGATGAAATAGATGCGAAGCGTTCTCGGTTTTGTCGATGACAATATTTTCAGCTAAGTGTTATTGATGAAGACTGGAACAGGATTCATATAAATGAAATAAATAAATTTTCATATAAATTTTAAGTCCATGCTTGAACATATATTTTAAGTCCATGGTAATTCGATAGTGATAATGGCATTTGACTGTGTTACCCGGGTTCTAACATACATTAATTGGTATAGATTATGTAATTCTAAGAGTCCGTGTTCGAAAAAAATAGTTGATTTAGGTATACATGTTTTAGTATGATTGCCAGTTTTTGCTCCAGTTGTATTGGAGGTAGCTATGAGGGATGAATGATGTGATTGTTAGCCCCAGTTAGTACTTGTAGAAGTCCCGTTGGGTGTTTTCAACGTGCTTCATGGCTAGTCCTAATTGCAATGAAAGCAATATTGTTGCTAACGCCTTGTCTTGAAACGTCCAATATTCGTTCAGTGTTGCTATCTCGTATTCCAAGCGTTGGTGTGCGTGCAGGAATTCTTCTTTAATTGTTTAGCGGTTATATCGCTGCTGTGTTTGAATAGCTTTATAGGATTATTGATAATTGATGTTAATAATTTTAAGGTGTATTCTACGTTGCGCTGAATTGGTTCGAACTGTTTTTCATACTGCTCAGCTTCTCTTTGAGATAGGATTCCGAACATATCGCCAGCTATTTAGCCAATGGTATCGCCCACTCTTCGTTGTCTTGTTTTATGCTGTCGAATTGCCAATGTATAGTTACAGTATTATTAGGTCGCATTTGATGGTAAATACATGGCTGCAGACTGTTTCCAGCAGGTCCTTTTCCATGTTGCGAATTTCTTGCCAATAATTGGTCAAATTATATCGAATGACCAAAGTCCAATTGGTTGACAATAATTCTACTATCGCGAAGTTATCAAAAAACATTCCTGAGTTGGCCCATTCCTTGTGTGAGTTTGCAATTACCGATGAATGAGGTGGTGTGGCATACGCCGGGATGTGACTCCACAACTCGACCTTACTTCCATCTGGTTGGGGTAATAACTCATCTCGTAGTAGGACAATGTCCCGTATTTCGATGGGTTTTGATTGCTTTCGTCATTTGGGTCGCTGTGTTCTTTTTCTAGAGAAGCTGTCAGTACATTTTCAATTAAGAAATGCCCCATTGTTAACACCTCTAGTGACTCTGGATCCTCTGTTAGTGGACACAGTGGCCTAAAGTTCAGACACGCTTCGATCTGGTTTAGTAAAGTTGTTAGGTCCTCGAATGTTAACTTCGTATCGCCTATACATTTTTAATGATGAGTTTTTATAGACTCTACTTCTGCTTCCCACAGTCCACCAAAATGGGATAATGCTAGTGGAATGAAATGCCACGTAACTGATTGAAGTAACTTCTGAGCTCCAACAAAGTTAGTTCCGTTGCCATAGCTATACGTTATTGGCATGATGATATGTAAAACAACACTTTTCTTTAAGCTTAAAAACAAACGAAAATCGACTAAGATGCGAAAATTTTGTCTGCGCCGTATAGTTAAATTTTATTTCCTTTGAGGTACGCTAGTTCGGTTTCAAAGTATCTCTGTCGTCAACTTATCGGTTATTGATAGTTCAATAAATATGTGATGATGAAATTATGGTCAAAACTCAACGTACTTATACATATTGCTTTTCGCTATAGTTCCATCTGCACATCACTCGATAACAGTTCGATGAAAAAGTAAAGCTACTTAATTTTTCTGTCGTCTATAAATTACATATCAGATACTGGTACGAGTGAGTATACACACACAAAATCATCAATTTTTTGCCATTCTCGAGTTGATCATTTTCTATATATACTCACACCGGAAATACCAATAGGAAGGATAAAAAGTTCGGAAAAAAAGTTTAAATTTTTTTTTATCGATTTGGTCCAATGAGTACTATGTATAGTTATAGGTTATGTCTATATTCAACTTTGGAAATAGAGATAGCATCCAAAATAAACTTTAAATGAATTGATGAAAATTGAAAACAAAAATTAAATCTTTGGAGCAACGGGGTAATTTAATTTTAATTTTCGTATATAACAAGTAAATGTTATTTTTTATATTAAATAAATAAAGAAAGAAAGTCCGGTCTCGCTCAAAAAACTTATGTAATGTTTATTCGAGATAAACTTTTATACAAAAAACCATTTTCAATTAAATATTTTATTTAACTCGAAAACGATTTAATTATTTTATCAGTACAACACCTTCCACCCAAATTCGGATTATCCGTACACCCTACGGGTATAAATAATGGTTAAATTACACCAATTTAAAATGTCGATGAAACAATTACATCGAACATTTTAAATCGCACGAAAAGCACAAAAAAAGTTAATCTGTATAGATTGACTTTGAACCTGTACATAAATATATAGTCACTCAAATTAAATACCACCTTTTAAACACAGCATCTTAGAATCGAAAACAACTTTTTAGTTTGATTTAACAATGAATTTAATTGGATCGGAAACTTAAGGAAATGAAAAGTCACTTCATATCAATACTAAACCAAAAAACAAGCTTACCAAAAATTGATCGAAACAAAACAAAAAACTAATTGATTTGAAAAAAGTATACAGCTTTTTAAATTCATCTGATCTTCTTAAATAGCAAAAAAAAAAAACAAAAAAAAAGGAAAACAGTTGTAGGGTTTTCCCTTTGTCGATGCTAATTATAATTAAAAATGAACACAGACTATATAAAACAACAACAAAAAAAATATGGGTGCGAAAGAGAGAAAAAACCAACCGAGTGAAGTATTTTACGATGAACCAAACGGAAAGATCAGAAGTAGAAAAGAAAATTAATTTTCGCATGACTAATTGCATGCTTTTTTTTTTGTGTGTGCAAAGCATGTTTCAATTGTTTTCCCTTTTTATTCGTTTATTTTATTACTTGTCTAGTAAAAAGCTCTTTCTATATATATAAATACTATTATCCCTTTCATTGATTTGTGTATAATAGGCTCGACTCTCCTTTTTTTTTTGCTACTGTTGAATGTTGTAGGTAGCCGTACAATATACATAAAATAAATCATTAATTCTGGCTGGGTTTGTTGTTGGATTTTAAGGGATATAAATCTATATGTATATACGGGGTGCTATTATTTATATAAATGGTCGTATAAAGACAATACGATTGATAAGAATTTGTTTTTAAATATATATTATCTATTTTAATTGTTCGTTATATTTAGTTAATTAGGGATTAGATCGACCTTCCCATAAATTGATTTATATTGTGATAGCCGATTTGTATACAAACACTACGATGTAGGAAGGTTGGGACTGATTATTGTATTGGGGCGTTCAAAAAAGTTTAACGTTTAGTTAACATGAAACATTATTTATTGCAGTACTCTAATTGGAAATATCAATCAACTAAACATTTTCAAAAAAATCTTTAAAATCACTACTGAGCGATTTGTCAGTGGTGTGTCCACATAAATCGAAAATCGATCGGGATGAGTAGTATCTATTTATTTCGATAGGCACATCTTTTTAGATAGGCACATCTATTTATTTGACCAGAACCATTCTCAAGGGTCACCAGGAGAACGTAAAAGAGTGGAAGTGAAGAGCTTGGAGGCTTCAAAATAGATCACATAATGGCCGTACGTTAAAGAATTAAAAGATTATTTCATTGGTCGATAAATTGTATTTTTTTTGGAATGGATTAATGTCGAGTCTGGTTAAAAATAATGTCGAGTTAATTAAACTCTTGAAAATAGACTGGAGTATCGATCCGAATAAAAGCTTGGTTAGATCGTGATGCTTAACGTCTCATGCCTTCATCGATAGTATGAAAATAAAAAAAATGAATTCTTGTAATATAAATAGAAGACTGATCTCTTTTGTAAAAGCCGGTAGCATCTGTATAATTCAACGTTTTAACTTGTACGAATGTACAGGAATTGAGACTTTATGATGCGTCAAGTTCGAAAATCATGCGGCCGTGGCTTAAAAAGAAATAATAAAGTTTTCCATACTCTCTTGCTACTATTTTTCATAAATTCAGCTCGAATTGGCCGTTAAAAGCTTTCTCAATTTATGAAGGCCATCTGCAGTTCAGCATTCCAAAAGACTTTTATAAAAATGTATTACATGCTCGATCGTGATAAATAATGTAAAATTGGTTAATTTTTCGACCTGTTCGAAATTGTAACCGAAAATCAGCATCTACAACCGACGCAGCTTTTAACCACATCGGTAATAATTGTTGATAAACGTTTGGGCTATATATGCTGACCAGTTTCAAATAATTTAAAAAGGAATATTCTAGGTTCCTAATTTGTTGATAAAAAACCGAAGATTATATGTACTGTAGCTTTAAGATTGTCTACATTTGCGGATTAGAAACCGAAAATTACCATAAAGCTTTAGATATTTAGGAATCTCTAAAGAAATAAATGCGGGAGAAGCACATTTAAGGATTATATGGGTTTGCATTGTATATCTGAATGGTTAAGAGAGTTTCTTATCACGCTGTGGTCTCGAATTCGATTTTAGCTGGTCACCAACATGTACCAAAAAAAGCGATTGTGTGTAAAAGTATTTATTGGGCTTACCACCTTAAATGTACCCCGATACATATTAATGGTCTCGCGATGTGATAAGGGCCCTTCAGTCATTGATTATGGAATGATTAATTGGACATTGAGCTATAGAATAAAACAAACTGAGGCTGTTGAGGTGCAATAAACAGGATACTATAATAATTATTACATTAATGCTACAAGGGCCAGTTGAATATTTCTATTTAGAGACGACGAATACTTTAGTTGAGTCTGGAGGAATCCATAAAGGGGAGGGTTAAGAAAAAAAAACAAAAAATTCAGGCAAAAAATAGTTTTATTAATAACAATCGTATATCTATGTCGAGATTTATAATTTTATATTCAATCGTCTTGACTGTTGCGCCAGTTCATTTAAAACCTCTTCGATTGATATGCTAAAATCACGATGAATATACATCATCGCTAAACCAATTAATCTTTTTTCACCTTAATCTTTCACCTTAATCTTTCTTCACTTACAGTGTTACGTAAGTAAGTCTTTAACAAGTTTAATGTTGAAAACGAGCGCTCTGTTGTAGATGTCGTAATCGGTAGTGTAACAAATATTTCAATTAATTTCTTGACGCAAGGAAATAAGTTTTTTTCGCAAGATTAAGAGCGTCTATTCCATTTTTGAAAGAAATATTTAACGCTGAAACATATTTCTACCACAATTGCAACTCTTCTTATCCTTCTTTAACGTTCTTGTTTAAAATAGATTCATATTTTATAAATAAAATTGTCGCTGCTTCTTCAATTTTTGTATCATATACAAATTCTCTGTTTGGTAAAATACACTTGAAACTGCAAAAAATTTCTTTGTGCTTACTCAGTCGTTCATCAATTTGGCCAAACACAGAGTCCAGAAATGGAATATAAATTGATATTCTGTAATACTGTTCTGGAGTTTCAGTATCAATATTACATCGATGCATTTGTTTTCTGGCTCGACGGGGAATACGAATAGTAATATCATGTTCGTCACAGATTTTTGTTACATCATTAAATATACCCGCAAACAAATTGCTGGCATCGCGACGCATATCGGATAAAACACTTTGTACGTCAGCTGCTTAGTCAAAGTTTTCGGTTTGCAGGAACCGGCTTAGAGGAAGAGTCACTGCGAAAACTTGTGCTATAACATGAACGGCTAATTGAAATTCAACATTTTTTATCGCCGATAATAATTGTGCTGCTAACGACGATGTCGATTTGTCAACCCAAGATGAAATTTGGTCTATTGCAATAATAATTGCACTTTGCAGCTGTAAATAAACTATTACAGATTCGTGTCGCTGTACCCATCTGGTAGGACGTAATTGTTTCAAGCGCGTAGCTGACGATTCGGAAAGGCAGTCATCTATGACTTGTGTCAAAATTAATTGGCGTTTAGGAGTATTAAAAAAATTATAAATACTAGATAAAGACTCAACCGGAATAAACTGCAAAAAATCTTCACGAATTCGGTCAGAATCTAAATAATGAATACATAAAGAAAACTGCTCGATATTTGATATATCACTTGTTTCATCAGCAAGGACTGTAAAACATTTGGTAGCATTAACTCGATCTACTATATTACGTATTAGTAAGCGGTTACAAACACTAATAATCTCGTTTTGAATGGATTCTCGTCGTTGTGAAACGGTTTCATTTCAGTAAGACTTCCTGAATCTGCATGTCCTCGTAACAAAATGCCTTGGCGGCCACAAAATATAATTGTTTTAATTATAGGGTGTAATCTGGAGCGATTTTCCAATATTTGCTGTTTCAAAGCCGAGTCAAGCAAAATGTTTACAGATTCGGTAGACTTGTTCTGTATTGCTAGATGATTTTGTGCACGAATAAAAGAGGTTTTGTGATACTCATTTGCTTCATGTTTGTTGAAAACTGTAATAGCATCCTTCCAAACGAAAAATGGATTTTTTACTAGTTTACCTAACGATGGATGATTTAACGAAAAAAATACACAATATTTGCAAAATGCACCATCCAAAGTTTTTCAGTATACCAGCCATTTCCATCTGGTCAGCCAAGAGAATTGGAATTTTAAATTACGTATACACCTCGCGCAGGAAATTTAAATGTTTCATCTGGATACCAAACGTTTTTAAAATTAATAAGTCGGTTTTCATCTGTCTGATGCATTGGCTTTTAAATACCCATATCATTTGTAGGATAACCTTCATTCTCCAGGTTGTTTCCATAACCAACATTACTTTTACTTGGTACCATATCTGAACCAGTTTCAAGAATTTGAACACTACTACTAATATTTTGAGAAGTTACTGTATTATCTTCTAACGACATTTTATTTTTTTTTGGTAAAAAAAGACGAGTTTTTTAATTTTCTACAGTAATACCAAATTTATTATTTATTTAATATTCAATATTTATTATTTAACAGATTACAGGTTTACACAAATAGGACGTTTTTTATTTTTAATTTTTGAAATTAATTATAATTACGACAGCACTTAAATCACAGTTTCCAAATTCCAATACAAATCAAACTAGCTAAATAATTGAAATTTCATAATATGCAGAAAGTTACATTTACATATGTAAAAAACAAAATGCAATTATTGCATATGTATTGCAATCCAAATTTCCTATACTATAAGTCGAAATGTCGCAAAAAATACAAACAACGCACATATCAACTCCCTTCTTTTGTTTAGTGATTATTTTACAAGTGCATCAAAACCTCCTTTACTAAAATCTATCCAAATTCTTTAAATCGCAAATATCACTAGGATTTGCCAGACATTTCATTATGTTAGTTATTTACAACACAATACAATGTACATTTTAAATAAAAAACTAAAAAATGAAAAAACAATTTTATTTTCTCCAATTTTTGCATTTTATATTGTTTCCCCTACCATTCTCTTGTTTGTGTTGGTTAAATCTTACACAATCTATTAATTACGTTATTCTATTTTGGCGTATATATATACGCCAATACTACCTAATGCCTGGCAGAAACCTTTTAGTGTATTGAAGCCTGACGACTTGTTATATGGGAGATTTTGTCTGCACTCACAGAATGCACTATAATTTTTTCATATTTGAACCATGTTTCCATGTATTTCCATGTATTAAGTAAGGTTTGGATTTAAGTTTCGTTGAGTTAAAATTAGGTGAGTTCACGCGTATCGTAAAATTAGAGAGAATTTATTTGGTTGATGTAAAAAACATACGTAATTAAAAACATGACCTTTCATTAAATGCTTTTTATTGACCATCGGAGGTTTTCTATAAATTATAAAGCCTAATGGGGAGGGTTTGAAACCCCCTTACCCCCTTCCTCGGTACGCCACTGACAGAAACAATTTTATAAAATCATAAATCTTAATAATCGGAGAGACAAGGTTGAGTCGCATTGTTTTTTCAGGTCTCTGGTTAATTATTCTGGTGGCAGTATAAAAAAACATAAAATTTCTGTTGTTAGTCTGAAATTATTGTTTAAAACCTTAATGCCATCGACCTCGTTTGCACCATCGATATAAAAAGTTATAAAAAAGTGAAACCAGAAAACTGTTTGGTGATCAAAAAAACCATAGTAAAGTTGACCAAACTATGAAACCAAAAAAATACGATAGAATCGTATTGTAGCTCAAACTATTAAATTAAGTGATAGAATCAGTAGGTTGTTGATGATATGTCACGGTTGAAGTCACCAGTAATGTAAACACAATATTATTAAGATGTAACTAATTCATCTTGTGTATAGAGTGAGATTATTAAATTAATTTAAAAATTATTTGAATCTCCAATCATCCATAATCCTTCGCTTAATTATTGCAAACATTACAGTCAGCAAAATAATTTACTAACATAAATTTTGTAAAGTGAAATAATCCAATGATTTAATTTACTCATCAAGTAAAATTCAAAATTCCAGAAATTTTAAATCAAATTAAACTTTTTTTAAAATCGAGCAACAAAATCAAATTAAATTTTCAATTATTTATTTGAGACGACGACCAAATAATTGTAATCAATATTTGAACAAAATACTACGTTAGAAGAACGTCCCATTTCAATGGCTGCTCAGGTTAAAATAAATCCACCTCTGGCAACGAATACTGGCAACAATTTTGTCCGTTACTAAAATCAATCGATTGTTATATATTGCTGAACTAGTCAAAAGGGCGGAAAAACTGTGCATAAGATGGGTACAATCTGAAGAATTTGGCGATGAAATACATGAGCTTAAACGAGAAAAACGAGTCAATACGAAAAGCAAATTAATTTCATTATGCCCGTTTATAGACCAAAACTGTATCTTACGAGTCGGGGGAAGATTGCATAACTTGCATGCATCATTCGACAAAAAACATCCAGTATTATTACCAAAGTCACACCTGTTAACCGACAAAATGTTTCGAGAGACACACATTCGTTATTTGCACCCAGGAGCTACGTTACAAATTAGCATCTTGCGGCAAAAATACTGGATTCTTAACTGTCGAAATGCGGTGCGATACCAAATTAAAAACTGCGTAATTTGTCGCAAACACCGAACGTCTACGTCCGAACAATTAATGGGAAGCTTGCCGGCTTCAAAAATCAAGTCGTCCATTTCTGCATACAGGTGTAGATTATGCTGGCCCATTACACCTCAAAACTAGAATCTCAGCCGTTCGGTTACCTATGAAGCATTTCCAGTGCCTTGGAACGTCGGACAACCAGGCCAAAACTATATCCGAATCGGTCCACGCCAAGTATTCGACATTCTCGATCTCCAACGCATTACGTATGAACTTCATCAACCTGCTCAACAAAACGGCACCACATAATTGTAATCTTGGCAAACATCTCGCGTTTGGTTAAGGCAGGTTCAGGATTAGCAATTATTTTATACGAAAAGGTGTCCCTTAAAGGATTCCATTGTAGCCCTACCGTCTTGACGGTTCCAGAACAATCATATAAGTTCAAGTTTGCTTCGTCTCGGTTCTCTAGTGGAATATTTTTAATAAGCTCGACCGAATTCGACCTCCATTTGCGAAGCGTAAGACCACCTTGATTTCACATATCATAAAGCTCTCGAACGGCACATTTTGCTTCCTCTAGTGAATCAGCTATCGATAAGCAATCGTCCACGTAAAAATCTCGTTTTAATAGGCTGGATCCTATTGGATATGCTATTTTATTATCATCTTCTATTTGATGCAGCGTTCTAATGGCCAAAAATGGCGCACATGACGTGCCACATGTCA
The DNA here is from genome assembly GCA_963932295.1 of Tipula lateralis. Classification (NCBI taxonomy): domain Eukaryota; kingdom Metazoa; phylum Arthropoda; class Insecta; order Diptera; family Tipulidae; genus Tipula; species Tipula lateralis. The sequence goes on from OZ010738.1 coordinate 164,137,910, forward strand.
CTGTGGTTAGTCGAAACGTTTTCATGGATTCAGCCGCACAGTTTCACCACACTATACGTTGATAATTATGATCTAAACGATTGATCTTAATTTGTCTAAACATTTTTTCGGCATCTGAGGAAAATGCAATAGTATGCTTTCGAAACTTCAACAATACGGATATTAAGTCCCGTTGTATGGTAGGTCCAACTAAGAGTGTCTTGTTAAGCGAAATTCCAGACGCTGACTCACATGACCCGTCAAACACTACGCGTAATTTTGTACTTGTGTTCTCATTTTTAATTACGGCATGGTGTGGTAGATAAAAACACCTTGTAACATCGCATAAAATCTCATCAGGTGGGATCTCCTCCATGTGTCTCAAGTTAAGATATTCATTCATGAAGAATAATATTGCTCCTTCAGATTGGAATACCTTTCAAATCTACGTTCCATTGCCAATAAGCGGTTGTTGGTGGCTGATCGTGAGTGGCCTAACTCCCCAGCGCTGGTATCAAAAGGCAGCCTAACAATGTATCTGCCTTCCGAGCTCCGTTGATAGTTGTCTACGTAATGTTTCTCGCACCGTAAGTGTTCTTCGGACATACTAGATGTAGTTGGAATCTCCTCCAATTTCCAAAACTGTTCTTATATGCGATTGGTGTCGTTATCTTGTATGACTGTTGATAACCCATCCGAATGTTGTTGATTACGCAACTAAATTATGGTTAATTCGAAATTTGTCAGCTTTCAGTACCTCAAAGAATATATCTGCACCAAGCAGAATATCAATTTTACTTGACCTGTAATAGGTAGGATCAGCCAACTGCAGGCGGTGTTTACTCACGTCCTTTAGCCCACGTGCGTCTTTCTTTAATTGTGGAATGGGAATAGTTAGTTTTGTTAGTATAAACGCTTCCAAATGAACACAGTCGGTCGTGGTGTATCTTGATTGTAGTGCCACCTTTACTACTCCTTTAACGACTTCAGCCCGCAATCCAGAAATGCCACTGACCCTAACGTTTGTAGGTGAGCGTCTAATATATAATTTGTGTACTATAGACTATATGTGAGAAAGGTTGACTGCGATCCCGAGTCTAACAATGCGTGCTTAATGATAATTTCCAGCTGAATTGCGGATGTACACCAATGCGGTTCGTAATAAGGCCGATTGAAATGTGGTAACATTAAGTGAGGTATTGGTTAGCGTTGCAGCAACAGCTGAGGTTACATCGACACCAGTCAACTGATCATCACTTGAACTTGTCTTGGCATTTATGAACCGGTCAGTTTGGATGAAGTTATTAGTTGATGGTTGCGAATTAGAAGCAATAGATCCTAGTTCCAAATGTAAGAGTGTATCATGGTGCTTTAATTTGCATATGCGACACGAATAATCCGTTGGGCAAGTACTGACACTGTGGCCTTCTCGAAGACAGTTGAAACATACTCCCAATTGGTTGACCAGGCTGCGTCTTTTTTGAATTGTCATTCCTTTGAATTTAAGACATCTGTACAGGTGATGTGGACGTTGACAACTGGGACATTTTACAATTTCTCTCTCGACATGCATTGATTTCACTATACACTCACACTTTTGAATCCCGATTTTTTCCCTGATAGTGAACTTTTCTTTGCATAGCACTGGCTGTTTAGAAATTCCAGAAATGTATGGATGGTTAAAAAGTCATCATCTATGGTGTACTTTGCCCATACTCGCCGTGTCTTTTCATCCACCTTCGTCAATAATGTTTAAATCAGCCAGGGATCTTTATTTTCTGCTGCTCCGCCTAGTGTCTTGATGCCTCTTATAATTTCATCTGATGAGTCTGAAATCTGACGAAGGGACCTTAATGACTCATTTACTGCAGAGGGCTGATTCATAAATCGATCCATATAAGCATTGAGAATCGGTCGTTTTTTGTTGTACCTTTTGACTAGTATCTCCCATGCTTCATCATAGTTGGTGTCGGTTATCAAAAAATTTTTAATTATGTCGAGTGGGGGTCTCACAAGTGATCCTCTTAAGATTTGAAACTTATGCACCTTCGAAATAGTTTCAATTCTATGGACGGACGATGTGTATAAGTCATAAAATGCCGGCCATGCTTCAAAGTCTCCCGCATATTTGTCGATACGCACACGCGGTAACTTCAACGAATCTGACGATTGATTTATTGACCGATCGTTAATAGTCTGTGTCCGGTCGGCTAATCCTTCAAAATACGCTCGGTGCTTCGCTCTACGCTCCTGAAGACACTTTAACACTATAGACTTAACTTCAAAAAATTTTGTTTCGAACTCTTCCTGTTTCAATTCCAATGTAATATTAGGATTATTTGTGAGCGCTAACCCAATTTAATCTTTATATTGGAAAAACTCATTCCACAAGGTTTCTAATCTTTGCAGTCTAACCTCAATTTCATAAAACGAAGTATCGTTCGTAATAGCGGATGTGAATTTGCGAATCGAAATCAATGACCCGAGAACTCGACCACGTGATTGTACGGCAAGAATCGACATAGTTTACGGCGGTGTCAGTTTTGACCAATTCTAATTTTATACACACACACACAAACAGGCACCCAGGTTCTCTTCTTAGCAAATAAAGTACATAAATAAAAACGTCTACTTATGGTTTTCTGTTTATTGCGATGTTCGACTAATTTAGGCTGTAGCTCATCTTCGTATGCATGCGTTTGGAAACGCTATAATATCGACGTAGGGCAACGCAGTAATCGATGACTCCGGAAATATACTTTAGCAGCAACTTTAATGGCGTTAAATTTCCTTGTATCCCAGCGTGGTTTCCTTGTGGTCAACTAATGGCGTCCGATGTGCAGTAATTTTGATTTTTGTGGTACACTCGCTATATATACGCGAATTTAATTCGATTACGCTTACGAAAGAACGATTACTTAAAGTCGGTATCCGGCTCGAAGGACCATGAACAAAATGCAATTAATAAAATTATTATTAAGATTAATATTTATTGATTATTTATTTAATATGTATAATATTTATTTATATTTATTGAGTTCAATTTTTATTTGACTATGCCTCTTGAGTGTGGCTGTATATCTAATTATAAAACTATTCAACACAAAAATCATGATCATTGCAGTCAATGAAAATTGATCAAGCAGATAAGGTTTAGTTGATCAAGTAGATTTCTGCATATCGATCATACGTTTGTACACAAACGTTTTGTTTTTATTATACACTAAATTCATTGACATTTATTACTAAATAGTAGACTGCACACATCAGAGGATGACACTTTAAGTGAGTCTACGGTAATTTAATTAAATTTTAGATGACTTTAATTACTTTAGATGACCACAGGAAAGAAGGGAAGTAATATGGGTACAGGCGATATTAATTAACGATATTCTGAACATCGGTTAAAAAAAAACATTGACATGGAGACCTTCAATTTTCCAATAAGAATCCTGTAAACCATTATCTTTCGACACTGTCTATAATAATCGGAATTGTCTATATTGTAAATACCAAAGTTGTTTGTCTACACAGTTACGTAAATTTAAATTTCATCTTGTATATAGAGTGAGATTATTAAATTAATTTAAAAATTATTTGAATCTCCAATCATCCATAACCATTCGATTAATTATTGCACACATTACAGTAAGCAAAATAATTTACTAACATAAATTTTGTAAAGTGAAATAATCCAATGATTTAATTTACTCATCAAGTAAAATTCGACATTCCAGAAATTTTAAATCAAATTAAACTTTTTTTAAAATCGAGCAACAAAATCAAATAAATTTTCAATTATTTATTTGAGACGGCGACCAAATAAATTGTTATCTCCCAAGAGCGAGGAAAAATGTCTGTCGACGATTTACAATTTAATTTGTATTTTATTATTATTATTATTCTTTTTTTTATTTTCATTATTGATAAATAGATTTTATTGGACAAAATTTATAATTTTTTTTTCCAAAATAACGATAAATGAAATGACAATGGAGATTTAGGGAGATACCGAGTTATATATAAAACACTGTACACACACAACAATATAAATCTTAAGTAAATAAAATAACAACATTGGACCAAAAATTATCATTTTTCCGATAAAATATATCCATCTACGAGATGTGTATCTTCTGCGAGTATACGAGTACACAAACGTTCAATGCTGGAAAAATTTTCGAGTACCCAACAATGAATTTTGATGTTTTAATTTTTTTTTTGTATATTCTGTTACGAGTCTGTCTGTCTTTTTGCATTTGAGTTTTAGTTGCTCTGTGTGCGCTGTGCGGTACTTCAACAAAAATTCAAGAATGTTTAATTGCTGGGGATGTTCAACATAATTAAATTTTATTGATTGTAATTTATTTGGATTTGTACAAAGATTAAATGTTGTTTTTGTTTTGCATCTCGTTACAGTGCCACCTGATAGGATAAGTATACGAGATGAGTCGGGAACTGAGCGGGCATCAGTTGTCGGACCCTATAGTGAAGGAGATATAGTAAAATTAAAATGTGATGTTCAAGGCGGTGAGTATTTACGGTTTTATAAATTATTATGCAATCTGTTCGGGTGTAGTTCGTCTATTACATAAAAGCTCATTTTAACGAAACTTTTATATTCATTCTTCAAATATAAATATTTTTGTTGATTGGTATTATTTGAATTTTAATTTTTATTCTAATTTTGATTCCGGAAGAATGAAAAAGTTTGTACTACTGTTAAGAGCTTTTAACTTTACCTTTTATTATTATTTCTTATTATAAACTACTATTTTATTTCATTTATTTATTTTGTGGATTCTAAAATAAACATTAAAATTTTGTATAAATAAATAAATTATGTTTTTATAATAAGGTATTTTTATTAACATAATTTAATTATAAAAACAATAGATATGGAAGCCATTTACAGTTGAATTATTATGAAAGTGAACAAAATTATCTTTAAAATATACGTACAGGGTGATCTTTAACGATAAAATATTCTATATAGCTTAAAGACCATAAACGGCACTTCGCGTCTAAAGTACAACCCTAATTAGACCACAATCGATGTTTATGTTTCCGGATTATTTATGCTCAATGGGCGATAGTCAAACACGAGCCCGCGGCGTGATAAAGAACTCGCTTAAACATAATGTTAATGAACATCGGGTATGACTCAAAAACGTCGCGTTTCAAAAACATTTTTGACTATATATACAAAGGTTGGCGACAGTTATAGAACCCAAACTTAATGTTAGTGACCTTTCAAGGTCATATCTTTAAACGTCTCACCATACTCTTTTTACGCCTTTAATATTAGAAACAACAATGTTATTGATATTTGTCCTCCAATTTAATTGTACTGGAATCTGTTCGACTGATAGAAGAACAATCAATTGACCAAATTCGGTAGAAAATATACAAATGAGCTTAAGCTTGCTAACGCTTTGCTATGAAAATATTGACAAACGCTTTGCTAGAATCAGTAGAAATTGTGTGTACTAATTGATGTGGTTCAATGGGTTTAAACTCACTAAACACCGTATATACACACATATATATGTGTATATATATATATATATATATATATATATATATATATATATATATATATATATATATATATATATATATATATATATATATATATATATATATATATGTATATATATATGTATATATATATATATATATATATATATATATATATATATATATATATATATATATATATATATATATATATATATATATATGGCTTAAATGAAAAATATCCTAAAGATGAATTTTGGTTCTAGTCGTCTAAAGCCATATATGGATTCCTAACCGTGACCCACCTTTTTCCAAAAAGTCAGGAACCGTATTACCCTTAATATTGCCTTAACTCGATACCCACGTGACAAAGCTTTGTTATCGGGTGAAAAATCAATATACTAGTGGCAGGAAGCTTTCATTGCACAATGTAAATAACAGCAATAGTGTTAGCCTGAAATTATGGCTGTTACACACGTTGAATTCTTATGATCACCAACATAAAAACCAATAATAAGCCACAACAAGAAAATATTGTCCATGTCATATGCGGCTTAATATTAGAGGTCTAATAGCAACTTTTGTTAAGTCTGCAACATCGGAAGTAAATGCGATAGTTTCGATCTATACTTGTATCATCCATCTCTTCATTTTTTTCATGTCCAAACCAGATTTTGTATAGTAACGAAATCATAATGTAGTTATGACTACAGTATGACTCAATACAAGTCAATACACCTTTCTTATGGCACAGTATGAAAAATATTGTGTTGGACCAATGTTAATTCTAGTCATCTGAAATCCTATTTCAACTTATTTCTTGTATTATTTCAAACGATTATGACTAAAAATAGACTAAAACAACTTGCAAGTTACAGTTTTTCTCGTTAGTAAGGGGAAGTAGTTTGGTCTTTTGGTCCGTGACGTCATCGCATGACTTTGAACTTAAGAGTCACATGCAATTGTTGTAACAAGTGCCCAAGTGCCAGAAGTAGGTCTAGATCATACAAATTAGGTCGACCCTCAGCTAATGACCTCTTCAGATCAAGGTCATGAGATGACGTCACGAACCGACGATTTAAACTGCTCGCTTACTACTCTCGTCCATAAACGGTGGCTGTACGAGATTTTTACTCTCTAAAACTTATTGATAGTTCACGGAGTTTCTCATACTACTACTCTTTTTCTATCGGTCGTTAAGAGTTGAATGTCCAGGAGATACACTTCATCTTTCTTATGCCTTGCTTATGGCTTTAATGGACTGTTAATATAAAAATTTTCCTCACATGTCATCAACGTATCCATGATGCTATCAGATGAAACCTACCCCATGGCTGTATAGAGTAATCACATTATGAGTGAAACCACTGCAGCTTAAAAACGTATGACTTGCATCATCGCGCGCTTCCGGGTTGTATATAGACACTGAGAAGTCGTCAGTTTAAACTAAAAGATGCACTCGAGCAACAACAGCAATAACAAGAACAGCGGCTTCAATAACTACCCGGTACTCACATGCAACAATAAGTATACACTGCATCGCAGTACTGTGAACATATTCTATCTGTACACTTTTAACCTCATGCATCTGCCCATATTTGCACCCAATACAATACTATTGATTCTGCGATTCTTATAAGCAGTCTTTGCTTGCATACGCGAGGTCCTTCTTTGGTGTGCATCAGTCTCCTGAGTGAGCTTGTATTAATAGTTGTTCTTTTGCATACACTACGGATGTTTCCAGAAGATCAAACTGTGGTCTAAAGTAAGACCAAGATACCTCTTCGTTGATTTCGTTAGAACTTGTTCTCTACCGATTGTCATAGGGATGAATATCAGTATCCTGTTTTTGTAAAGATGGCAATTTCCTCTTTTTATATTGCCAGTTATACCACGTTTGTTCATACAGCCCAGCCGTCAACTCCAGATATTACTTAACAAAAAAAACATCATTGCTCCATACATCAATCACGCTGTTTCTACACATTTCCAAACTGTTTGTACACATCTTATTTCCAAAACTCCATGGACCTTTGAACATATGATCTCACATCGCCTACCAGCATCAAATCTCACTCGCACCGATGGCGATGCCAAGTAGCTTTATTTCAGCTTCTTTTCTGATTCATGCTCACTGTGCTATTCGTTTGAGCTTTAAAGCAATTTTACTCATGTTTGCGATTTCATTTGTCGACTAATAAACTTGTGGCCAATCATTTTAAATTAAAACAAAATAATAATTGTTGTTGTTGTCAATATACGCGGTTATTGTGGTTGTTGTCAAACGTAATCATGCACTGTTTCTGGTTTATTTTTATAGACAATTCAATAATCAATTAACTATTCCAATACATATTAATAAAAGCTTTAATGAAATGTGCTTTTCAGGTTTTTAGACCTAACATTTATGTTTGTCAAAAGGAACTGCACTTATATATTGTCTACGAATTCTGCCAAAGTTCCACAACCTCTAATCTGTGAACTAATTAAACTTGTGACTTTAAAGTGCAACAAAAATAAAGTTATTTTTCACATGTGTAAGCTTTATTTACAAAAGGTAAATAATTTGAGAATTCACAATTTTAGAAATTTCAACAGCCAAATCGTATAAAGAATCAGAGTACTGAGTACTGAGCCATCTTTTTATGTTATAAATAAGTCAAAAAGCTCTGTTTTTATTGCATAATTTTCCGCTATAAAACTTTATTCAAAAGATTTAGCTATGTGCCACCGGCGTTTGTGTTCTGATCGCTAAAGCTTTAAAAATGTTACAAAAATTGCCTAACTTTATCTTTTATACTAAAATTACCCATTTTATACTAAAGGTTTAACTTCGTGATGCTTTGGTTTAACTTTCTGATGCTAAGAACAATCTTCATTTTTCAAAAAATAACTAAAAAGTAAAACATCGAACTTTTGATAAAAGCTTATTGAAATGTTTTGGATCAATACATATGTAGATTTACTGATATTATTGGTATTGAGTATCTTTTGATCTGAGCTTTTATTTATATTTTATCAGCACTGGTGAGCTTTTTAAAGCTTTTAATTTTCATACAAAATCCTCCATATGACTAAGGGTCAGTTATGACGGCGTCAAGTTTTAACCATAACTGAGTAAAAATGTGTAAGTAAATAAATTTACTTATGGTTGTTGTGGTCAATAAACGATTGTTGTTGTTGTCAAAAGGAATCGATTTTGCTATATAAGTTGATTAAGCTTTTATATTATATTTTTCAAATGAGCTTTTCAATTGATTTTCGTAGCAAAAGAGTATGGCGCGATAAAGTGTAATTAGAAAGATTGATTTGTGTGTTGGTTTGGTGTTAATTTAGTTTGTTTGAATAAGTAGATTACGTCAAGTAATTTTCGGACTACTGTCTGTCGTTGCTTATGTTTGTTTACACAAAAAAGGTATTTCAAGCTGAATCGCTTAAAAGTTTATAATTGAACATGTTTGTTTGTTCCATGGTGCCATGTGAATGAGCAATCCAGCACTTTGCTTTTCAGTAAAATTATATTTAATTAATTTTAATGCTGCTTATAGTTTATTTGGACCAAACAACATAATCAACACTATAATAAAATATTCAAATTAATTAAAACAATTATTTCGTCACTTATTTTTGTTGAATTTTTGGCATAACAATTGACTATATGTCCAAATAAAATATGAACTGCATATCAATTAATTAATTTTTATGAATATTTAAATATTTTTTCAACAATAAAAATATTATGTATAGTAAAAACATTTCGTTTTATAAATACAAATACAACAATAGGCATTACTACCAATAATTACAATAAACATTTTATTTAATTAAATTTGGATGCAAAAGTTTGGTTAATCAATAAAAATATGTTAATTAACTCAAATTAGAAATATTGAATTCGTGTACGTTATATTCAATTGTTTAGACTAGATCTGCAAATACTGAGGCTTAAACAGAATTAAGGACACCTCGCAAAAACTATAATTTGTCACCTGCAAGCTGTAATTAAATAGTTCTCTAGGAATCATGCATTCTACCAACACTACTTTAACGTAAAAAAAAAATCGAAACCTTTGGCCGGGTTGTATAAGGACACTAAAATGCTGAACCAGCAAAATATTTGTTATCTAGACCCTATTTAAATCGGTTCGTAAGCACAACCTATACAGTATGTATAGGACTTTCAATAGCAACAGAAGGTTCTCAGTTTTTTGTTGCCCATTTTCCTTTCAGAATTATTACAGTGAAAGTTGGCAATATTTTGAATTGATACAAAACAAGTTAACACTTGTTCTGGGTCCATAACCTGATAGAATCAGCGCAATCGATAGTCAGAACAATGTACGATGACGATAAAAACAAAATCCTTTTACACGTTTTATTAATATTTTATTATAATGACTAGATTGCAGAGAAGAACAGAACGGAATAGAACGAATAAAGTTACAATTCAAAAACAAAACTATTTCATTCTTAAAATGTGTTCATAGCAACTAAAGGTGTGTTCACAACAGAAACTTAACTAATTGAACATATGAATTCAACAAAAGCTTCTAACGTTTGAATATAATAGTTATCAGAACCAAGCTTAAGAAGATGTACCGCCTGTATCTAGTAAGCACAAAAGAATGCAAGTTGTCACTGTACAAACTTCTTATTAAACCACACAGGTTATGAACGAGCCTCCTTACCTAAGCTACTCGGATTATCGTTAACTGAACCTTACCTTCTTCATGGTTCGATTTCGACCTTCAGTGGTAGAATTCTCTATAAGAGTTTAACTCCACGAGCCAGAGCATGCATCTTTATCTCAAATAACATCAAAACCTTTCTCATTCAAGAGTGTAGCTCGGCTGATACAAGTATATTAACAATATTGTAATTGTTCATATACAAATGCCAAATCGGCACACCGTCCCATTCAATCACAACATTGGACTTTTGATAAAAGTTTAATGAAATGTTTTGGATCAATACGCAATTACTGATATTATTGGTAAATAGATATTGGTCGCCGGTTGTAGCTAGATGGTAAAGAGAGTTTCTCATTACGCTGCGGTCAAGAATTCGGTTCTCGCCGTTGACCAAAATTTAACATGCACCGTATGACATAAAGTGCGGTTGTGTGTAAAAAACGTTCATTGGGCTGACGTGACGACTTAAAATGTGCACCAATCGTTGAAATGGTGCATATGGTTTCAGATGAGACGCGGTAAGGGCCGTTTACGGCCTGGCCTCTACGCTATAGATTATTTTTATTGGTATATAGAATAGCTTTTGATCTGAGCTTTTATTTATATATTTTATTAGCGTTGATAAGCTTTTTAAAGCTTTTATTTTTCATACAAAGTTCACAATACGCCTGTATCTAGTTAACACAAAAGAATGTAAGTTGTCACTGTAGGACCTTCATACTAGACAACATGGCTTATGAACGAGTCACTCTACCCGAGCTACCAGGATTATCGTTAACACCTTCACTGATGGAGTTCTCTATAAGAGTTTAACCCCAAAAACCAGAGTTTAAATAAAATCTTAAATAAAATCTTAAATAAAATCTTAAATAAATAAAATCAAAACCTCTCTCATTCAAGAACGTGGCTCGTCTGATATTGCAACTGTACACATTATAAAAATTACACTAAATTGGTTATTGGCTCGGTGTATCTTTCTCATGATTCCATTACTCCACTGCCTTCTAAGGTTTTTACATACGTTGTTACATAGTGTAAAGATACAAATATTCCTCTGATAGCTGAGGAGTACGAACGTTAACAATGACGTGTCTGCTCCTCTAAACTATTTTAGTTCCTCTGAATAGCATAATTTGGATCATCTATTAGGATTCGTTCGTTTCTGAGCAAAGAGTTGCAGGTTTCTGCACTGTTAGATGCAATTACAACTGCATTCGAAATTTTCCGTCCACTTATTAAAATCCAAAAAACTCGGAACAAATCTTTCTGGCGTTTTTTTCTGGTTAAGGAAAAGAACTAGACGGCTGAAAAATAAGGCCATGAGATCCAATCTAAGCTGATTAAGATAGCTTCCTATAGTTGCTCAAAAAATATATAATTAAGAATTAAGCACATCACAGAGACTGTCCTTAATCTTTTGAGTTGTTAATCTTTTGTGATACCTGTATGGACTTGATTCACTTCGCCTACGCAATTACTTACTACGCAATTACTTCGCTAACTTACTTTCTCTACTTTTTACTGACCATTTTCAGGCTGCAATACCATCGCAACCGACCAAACTGGTGTACCCTCTAGCGATTTGGTGGTAATTCTTTATAGAGACCTAGCCTGATAACTAATTGATTATGAGGTCCTTATTTGGAGTTTCTCTTTTGAACGAACCTTGACGTCTCATTAAGGAATATACTGCACCTGTTCCAGGCATGTATCGCTTTAAATATTGTTACACAATCTTGGAGCAAAAGTCTAGAAATTTATATTCTAATATTTTGCAGACTTCACCTACTACTGCTTAAATATCGCCCTAATCTTTGTAAATGGAGACATATTTTCGGCTCCTATCTTAACCATAAAACTCATTCTCTCCCCACCCCAGACAATCGTTTATTGTCAGTACAGATTGTCCAGCCTTTTGCTTAAGGGTTGCTGAGTTGTGAAACGTTTCGTACTACTCCAGGTGAAAAGCTTCCACAAATCATTTCAGGCTATTTATCCACTTAGTGAAAAATGATTCGCAATAGTTTCCTCAATCAGATATTCGAATGGCTTGCTGTATTCTTCTGAGCTGGTTTTATCTCTGAAAATTGTACTGACTTTGGTATATACTGTCCATCGTATGATCCCAAAATCTCTGGCAGTTTTGGTACATACTAAACTATTCATCAAGCGGAAATAAAATAGTACATACTAAACTATTCATCGAGCAAATAAACTGGATAGTTGAGCTGTCCTTAATTCTTTGAACAATCATTTAATTAGCTCTTATTTGATATGATATTGTAAGAAATATTTGAACCTTCTGATTGCAACAACAAGGTTATGTTCACTTGGGACATTGCAGACTGTTTGACTAGAACTGTTTCTCGCTTTTATTTTTTATGACCTGAACCAGTTGTTCCTTTGTCCCTTGACAATGTTGAAATACGAATGAAAACGTTGCCCTATTTAATCTTAATCTGACGTGGGCAGAAACTCCAACTTTTCGTAAAGTAAAACACTTTGTTAGTGTGTCAACACCTTATCTGAACAATAACACTTTATCCATGAGAAAAGGACATCTTGAGAATAGTTATTTTCATACTTATTGGCCATGGCCGTTTCAAAAGCTTCTTTCCTCGTATGGGTCTTGCCAATGATGCCTTGCCAATGGATGTTGATGAAAGCTTTTATTTTTTCAGGAATTGTATGACCTCCGATCGCAGCATTTCCCTGGTCTTTAATGCCAGGGTTCCCGTATATCCGCAGTGACCTCTCTGCCCTGGTTCAAAGTGTTCTAGTTTGGTTAGGATGAAGAACGATTTCATGCTCTTCGATGCAATCCTCGAAACCCGACTTTAATAAATAAAGTGCAAGACAAATTCTGAAGGTACTTCGAAAGAGTTTTAATACATTATGTATAGGTTGTTTTATTCTATCACTGCAATTAATGGTTATTAATTCAATTCTAAAGTTATAAAATGAATTGTTTATAATAAAGTTTTGTGTAAATAATAGAGCTAAATTTTGAGACGAAGCTAGTTCCGCGATCGAGATTCAGTAAACAGATTATTGCATAAATTTGAGCAATCGAGTGATAATTTAATACAAAATAATTTTGTTTATTTTCTAATTTCAGGTAAACCAACACCAACAGTTAGTTGGTATCGTGACGGTTTACCAATTATGGCCGAGACCACATATATATCTAGCAATAAATTACTTAGAAGTGAAATAAAAATTGGACCATTAGGAAGACAAGACTTAAGTTCGCGCCTTTCCTGCCGAACGTTTAATCATCCGCGTGCATCACCGCTTGAATCAACCGTCCAATTAGATATGAATTGTAAGTACCAATGCCTGTCATCATTATAAATGTATTTAATTAACCACATAATTGTATTACCTACATACATACATACATACATATATTAATTTAAAAAATCAAATTATTCATTTATATAATTATTAATTTATATATTTCATTCCAATTCAGTTTTATTATATAATTATTTCCATTATTTATTTCATTTTTAATTATCAATTAAAATAGTTTATATACTCATTTAAATGAAAATTTATATATGAGGACATTATAAATGTTCAAAATACCAGACAACTTTTTTTTATTTTATTTATAAAGCTTCCGGTAAAAGCTTAATATGTATGTACATAATAGGTTCAAATATAATTGAAAATCGATTGCTTGATGGAAAAAAAATATATTCGGTTAAAAGAGTAACAGACGGTGTCAATTGGTGTATGGTTTTATATGATTAATTGCACAAATCAACCACAATTTATACATTTGTTATACATTGTATCGTATACCCTTTATTGTACACTGGCATTAATCGTCACACGGCTACATGATTTATTATATAATATGTCGTGTTTCATGCTGGGATTTTCTCTGGAATGTTGTAATACGAGTTCTTCTCCAGAAGCCTGCTTCGATTTTTTGTTTGATTGTTATTTGATCTGCTAACTGTGCTTTGAATCTAAAAAAGGAATTCCTTGAATTTGAAGAATCTATAGATCTTTGCATCTAAATGCATTAAGCTTAAAATCCTTAAATCTTTTAACCTTAAATGTCGAAATAGAGCTTTTCCCTCGATTTTCAAGATTCAGTATAATATTTGTTTTGTTTCAACATTTACAAGCCATTCTTGGTCCGTACCGTGTCAAAAATCTAACTTCCTCGGTTTCGATCACGAACTAGAACTTCATATTGTTTCAAGCAACCAGAAGATGCCAGATTTACACCGTGCAACCGCATTCTTGCCGACCGCGATCCCTTCGTCTGATGAAATGTGGCTCTCCTTTCAAAAATCGATAATACGCCTTGGTGTCGAAAACCAAAGATCAGATATTATGTTTTGGACTAGATGAGGTCAGTGGAAGCTGAATACTGTTTCAGTGGATCAAGTATCTCTTTCACTCCATTGCCATTCAACTCTAAGATATTGTTCTGAGAAGTTCCACTTCTACGAGGGATGTATTCCAACATGAGACTAAAGAATGTACCCCTCTCTGTATCTCTCTTTATATTTCTCACTCTAACTCTTTATCTTTATCTCTTCCCCTCTCTCGATTTCTCTCAATCTCTCTGTTTCTCTTTCTCTCTTTTACTCTTTCTCTTTTTCTCTCTTTCTCTTCCTCTCTCTTTCTCTTTCTCTCTTTCTCTTTCTCTCTTTCTCTCTTTTTTTTCTCTCTCTCTCTGTGAGTTGAATTTTGATTTCCATGGTGCTTGAACTTTCCATTTTGGTCGGTTTAGAATAATTGTGCTGATGTGGTTCAGTAACAAACATAGTTTGCAAGCCTTTATCGATAAATGTCCAGAGTAGACTACAGTTCTTTGGTTGTTTTTCACTTAAAAGAATCCTGTAGCCAACAAAATGATGTGATTATGTTAAGTTACATGGCCCTGTATTCGTGTAGCTTCGTTTTTTGGGTTAAGCAAAGTATCTAATTTTGCCTACTGCACTGTACACCAATTTTCCTCAAGTTACATTAGTAGTTTTTCTGGTTCGGTAACAGGAAGTTTCAGCATACCTCGAGATCGAGTATCGAAATGTGAAATGTGCAGTCCCTTAGAAAACTCGATGCATTAATGATGCCCTCATCATTTGTATAAAAGGGTATCGGCTGGAACTTGTTGCGTTCCAAGAAACTCGATGGCATAAACGTGGAGACCATTTCTATACAGTTAATACACAGTGGAGATGACTTTAGAAATCTTTGAGTTGGATTTCTTATTTGGCTTTAGGTAGAAAGGCTGTATTGAACTGTAAGCTTCGTTTGCACATGAGATTAGCCAACCTGTCAATTGTCTGAATACATGCGCCCTCTGATGTAAGCCAACCCCAATATAAAGACTCATTTTACAATAATTTGGATAATCTGATCAGCTCTGAGCAAGATGTGAGATTGGATATTGGTGACTGAGTAATGAGATTCAAGTATCTTGGATCTCTCATTAATCACGATAATAGTGTGGGAGGGGATATCAAGTTTCGGCTTGCTGCTGGCAATAGGGCTTTATATCCTCTACGTCCACTTCTGAAATCCAAATATATTATGGAAATGCGGATAAACTGCAATTGTATAGAGTGTTGATCAAACCCATTGTCATGTATGGATGTGAGAGTTGGACCTTCACGAATGAGTGCAAAATTTTATGCAAGCTCCTGATGTCGTGCATGAAATGAAAGGGCAGATACAGCTATCTTTGAAGGGAGAGCCTCCTTTGAGGAGGGAAAGAGGTCGCTGTCGATGGCTCAACGGCGTAAACAGCGATCTAGCTCTTCTAGTTGCTTGCGACAATATGAAAAGCTAGCCCGTAATTGAAACCGATGGAGTCAGATTTTTGGCACGGTACGGGCTTACAATGGCCTGTAAAACTGTTAAGAAACGAAAATGTTAATATATGTCGTATCAATGTCCTAGTTGGAACAAGATCTAATATTTGAGCCCGCAGTATGTAGTTTAAGATACAGATCATTATAGGACTTAAAGTTTGTTTAGTATTTCGATTTCAGTGATTGAATGATTGTTGTGTTGAGAAGATAGAGATATACCTCGCCAATTTTTGCTGCATGCGCTTAGATCACTTTTCTTGGGGGTTTTATGGTTAAGCTTTTTAGTAGAATTTTGAGAGTTTTCTTGGTTTATTACTGTCAATGTGCTTGTTGCTATAGGTGTATCTATCGTAACGATGGACACATAACGGGTGATTTTTTAAGAGCTTGAGAACTTTTTTTAAAAAAAAACGCATAAAATTTGCAAAATCTCATCGGTTCTTTATTTGAAACGTTAGATTGGTCCATGACATTTACTTTTTGAAGATAATTTCATTTAAATGTTGACCGCGGCTGCGTCTTAGGTGGTTCATTCGGAAAGTCCAATTTTGGGCAACTTTTTCGAGCATTTCGGCCGGAATAGCCCGAATTTCTTCGGAAATGTTGTCTTCCAAAACTGGAATAGTTGCTGGCTTATTTCTGTAGACTTTAGACTTGACGTAGCCCCACAAAAAATAGTCTAAAGGCGTCAAATCGCATGATCTTGGTGGCCAACTTACCGGGCCATTTCTTGAGATGAATTGTTCTCCGAAGTTTTCCCTCAAAATGGCCATAGAATCGCGAGCTGTGTGGCATGTAGCGCCATCTTGTTGAAACCACATGTCAACTAAGTTCAGTTCTTCCATTTTTGGCAACAAAAAGTTTGTTAGCATCGAACGATAGCGATCGCCATTCACCGTAACGTTGCGTCCAACAGCATCTTTGAAAAAATACGGTCCAATGATTCCACCAGCGTACAAACCACACCAAACAGTGCATTTTTCGGGATGCATGGGCAGTTCTTGAACGGCTTCTGGTTGCTCTTCACTCCAAATGCGGCAATTTTGCTTATTTACGTAGCCATTCAACCAGAAATGAGCCTCATCGCTGAACAAAATTTGTCGATAAAAAAGCGGATTTTCTGCCAACTTTTCTAGGGCCCATTCACTGAAAATTCGACGTTGTGGCAGATCGTTCGGCTTCAGTTCTTGCAGGAGTTGTATTTTATACGGTTTTACACCAAGATCTTTGCGTAAAATCTTCCATGTCGTCGAATAACACAAACCCAATTGCTGCGAACGGCGACGAATCGACATTTCACGGTCTTCAGCAACACTCTCAGAAACAGACGCAATATTCTCTTCTGTACGCACTGTACGCATTCGTGTGGTTGGTTTAATGTCCAATAAAGCAAACTGAGTGCGAAACTTGGTCACAATCGCATTAATTGTTTGCTCACTTGGTCGATTATGTAGACCATAAATCGGACGTAAATCGCGAAACACTTTTCGAACCGAACACTGATTTTTGTAATATAATTCAATTATTTGCAAGCGTTGCTCGTTAGTAAGTCTATTCATTATGAAATGTCAAACCATACTGAGCATCTTTCTCTTTGACACCTTGTCTGAAATCCCGCGTGATCTGTCAAATACTAATGCATGAAAATCCTAACCACAAAAAAATCACCCTTTATATATATATATATATATATATATATATATATATATATATATATATATAGATTTATATATATATATATATATATATATATATATATATATATATATATATATATATATATATATATATATATATATATATATATATATATATATATATATATATATATATATATATATATATATATATATATATATATATATATATATATATATATATATATATATATAAGGTAGCCATAATGTTTTCATACTCTGTGCTTTCCATTGACAAGATCAAAATAATTTAGAAAATATGTTAATGTTTTAGTATTTAAATATTCATAAACTTTCCGTATTGCCATCCAATCACGTTACGATAATAACAGTCTATAAAAGGATTATTTCTCAAACAACGAAGGACTAGACAAGAAAAAATAATAAATCCTAATTTAATATGATAATAATATTTAACACATCAGTTCGGTGTTCTCAAAATGAAAAGGATTATAGGGAATCGT
Organism: Tipula lateralis; assembly: GCA_963932295.1. Taxonomy (NCBI): domain Eukaryota; kingdom Metazoa; phylum Arthropoda; class Insecta; order Diptera; family Tipulidae; genus Tipula; species Tipula lateralis. The sequence goes on from OZ010738.1 coordinate 164,156,101, forward strand.
ATATAAGCTTAACGTAATTTTCGGATGTGCTTTTCCCTAATCGACTTTTTTATATAGTATATGCGAGTATGTAGATGTACGAACCTCTCAAACGCTTTGAAAATAAATTATGACAACTTCCTGATTATCAGTGGTTTAACACTGTATTTATCACACATGTACTCTGTTACATATGTAAATGTCTATATAAAGTAGATGTATGGTTTTTTGTGTGTGTGCGTCGAGTGTGTATTTTTGGTAAGGTCATTAGTCATCATCATAATTCATAATTTATGTATTTCCGTTTTTTTTTTCATCCTTCTTAAAATACCAAAGTGTTTGCCTGCATGTATACGTTTATAGGAGTGTACGAGATATAGGAGGAAAATAGACAAAACCTCAACATTTCCAGCGCATGATTCTATTTTGGATGTATAAAGATGTGTGTGTGTGTGAAGAAAAATGTGAAAATCCTTTAGGTACTCCAGGATGGAAAATTTGTGAACATGGTATAGTTTTTTTTTAATACTCGGTAATACTTTCTCGAATGCCTCATTGAAATTCATTGAAAAACTTAAATGAATTTGAGAAGTTTTTTTTTGTGTTGCTCTATACTTTGACATGGGTTCAGGTTATCTTTCCTTTTTTTGTTTTTTTTTTTTTTTTGGTTTTTCCTTTATGTGTTGTGTATCTGTCGTCGGTGCGAGGTGAAAATGAAATAAAGTATTTTTTTTGCCGTATATACCATATACAAGTAGTATAAAGGGACGAAAACAGGCAACCAACATACAAGAGGAAAAAAAGTCAGAGTTGAATTTAGTTAATGTATCAATTTTCAATCTCTAACACATTTGGGACAAATAATTTTTTTTATATATATTTCTCCAAATTGTTATATAATATTACATTATATTTTATTACATATATATAAATTGAAGATATCCTATGTTTATATTATAATATAAGGAAGTCGAAAAATATAAGAAGAAACACACACACACACAAATTCGATTAATTTCTGTTCTGTTTATAAGTTATCAGATTCTGAAAATGAAAAATTATTTGTCCAGATATTTGTACATAAAAGAATTACAGTCAATAACAACAAATTTAAAAATATGCTAACTAGCCAGAGGTTAAATAAACAATAATTTATCATCATATGTATATATTATATAATAAGAAGAGATATTTATAGGTAGACATTCGTATACATGATAAGGACCGGAGATAAGGACAATTTTTCATAATTTAATTTTCTTGTTATCATCCATATGTACGAGTATACCCAAAACGAGATAAAAGTATTCTTCAAAGTTATTTTAGTAAATTGGTTGGACACGTAATTAATTATTTATATAATAAATATATATATATATATATGTGTGTGTGTGTCTTTCTGTCCTAACTTCAAACTATTTAGCCAGGCCGAAAGAAATTAGTTTGATAAAGTGCTTCCAGCATATATTCACATGTATGTCCATCTATATATCTCTAATCCGAATAATAACAAAACTATTGTTCAAACTTTTTTGTTGGTCCAAGATTTAATTCTTTTCTAATCTAACTCCGGGTATACCATATATAAGATGAACGATAACAAAAAATATTTTAACTATTATATCTGTGAAATATAAGAGATAATAAATAAATGAAGATAATCTTTATATTTCTAACGATATATATATATATATATATATATATATATATATATATATATATATATATATATATATATATATATATATATATATATATATATATATATATATATATATATTCTCGTAAAATGGAATTGACAAGTATCTGAAGGTGAATAAAAATATGTGGAAAGCCCTACCCCCCAATATATACGTACGTTAGTTACTACAATGTACGTATACGTATTGATAGATTTCCTCGATTTGCGTTGATTATGTCAACGTGGGAGGTTAATTATAAACAAACAGCGATAAATTGTTAGTGCTAAATAAATATACAAAATTTAATTAACTTAACGTAAATAAAATACAGTTTGTTCCACTGCATATATATTTATATATATATATATATATATATATATATATATATATATATATATATATATATATATATATATATATATATATATATATATATATATATATACTATATTTTTATGTAATTGGGAGTTCATTTAATTAACTAAATCTGTGATTGTTATTTTGGTCGTTTATTTTGCGCGGGTAAATAAATTATACGCACCGCGCGAAATTTCCAGGAAGTTCGAGTTAATTTAATTACAGTGATTATTTTGTTTCTATTTTTATACTTATATAACACGACTAAAATAAAAATAACAAACAAATTCTAACATAAAATTAATTATAAATACTTACAAAGAGTTTTCTAATAAGAGGTTTTATTTTGGTATTTAAAAAATTTTGGTTTATTTCACCCGACAATCAAATGCCAAACGACAACCGGCCAAAATAAAAAAGTCAGTTTCCGCAGCGTCTAACTCATATCTCTGCCATTTATACAACATCAAACGCAAAAAGGCGAAGAGATGGAGGGCAGAGCAATTCATCTCTAATTTCAGGAAAGATGGAGCACCGTGGAAAACCAAGAGCTATTTGGAATGTCTAGTGTCTTACAAGAAATAGTACAATGAGTAGCTTTGTCAATGTCGACGATAAAATCAGAGAACTGCATCCACCACTTAAATCAACAAACCAGTACTTCAAGGTTAGACAAAATGTGTTTGAGATCTTCACAAAAAACATTGACGATATGTACCGTCTTAACGGACTGTCATTGCCACCTTCACCATTTCCAACATTAGATGTAAAACAAAATTCAGCTTTGTTCAATTTGAGGCAGCCAGTGGCATTAAAAATCCAGCCAATTACCCAGTAGGATCAAACTATGAATGCAGCAAATCAACGGTTGAAACAATATGACATTCCGATTCGCATGAGATCGTTAGATAGAGAAATGCAACTGGCTGAGGAGCTATTGGCAGGTAACAATAATTCCAGGCCAATTTTAAAAACTATAGATTAATAAACATGGAGAGAGGATGATGCCGCAGATACGAGCAATAAGAAGAGGTAGTAATAGAATTAACAACATTGTTGGAAAAAGAACAGGGTAAAGCAAAGCTACTGGAAATTCGTTTACCACCAGTAGAAATCTCACATTTTTACGAAGACTATTCTCAGACACGTTCAAACGGTTAGTTCATGACAACGACCAGCTAACCAAGACGCACAAAATCATAACTACGTTAAAAGTCACGTAGGAGGTTCAGCGGGAAAATTATTAAACAATTTGCAACCCACTGGAGACAGAATCCCCTGTTGCAATTAAAAGTTTACACGATACAACAAAATGTGATGATCCTGTATTCCTGATCATCAGGAATACAGGATTCAGAATTGAAACATGGAATCTTCACGTTATTAAAAACAGACCACGAATCACGGCGGCTATATGAAAGCTCTTTAGAAAACCCAAGGGAATTTCTAGAAACAAGCCAATTTTTAAAATTCCTATAGTAAAGCACTTAAAATCTTTGGATGCAATCGGCAACAACGAGTCAATACCAACTCACCAATTGAAAATTCAAACACCCACCCAAACAAGCGTTCATAGCTACGACGCAATCAAATTAATTTGCGTACACTCAGAAAAATTAAAGACTTTCATATAAATAATCTCTGTCATTTAAATTAAAATCTTAAAATTTCTTTTATTTGAAGAATAAATCATTTAGATTAATAGTTTTTAGTATTTTAGCTCAAAGAATCTAATTTAATTATTTTAAATCAAATCAAAATTATTTAAATTAATGAAATTATTCTTTGAAATAAAACAAATTTCAAAAATTAATTTCAAAAACAATTCTAAAAATTAAAGTATTTATTTCTTTAAAACAAAGTTCTATTATTATTTTTTTTATTTAGGGTTGTAAAATTAAATAATTTTTCATTTAAAATAAAGTAATTTGAATTTAATTTTAAAATGTAACTGTAATATTACATTTTTCCGTACTGGTTTTTAGTTTACATTCAGAATTTGTTAGAGACAAGGTGCTTGTGTTTGAAACGTATAGTTTGTAATTACAAAGTAAGTACAAAGTTTTGGTACAATACAGCCAAAAAAATATAAAACTCATTAGTTTTAATTTTAACATAAATTTTAACTTTCAGATGTACCAAACTTACAAAACAGGTTATTTTTTACCAATAAAGAAGATCCCAATTACTCAGACGATTATCTCAATAGGAAAAGTGAAAATTTTGACATCTGTAAAGTTTATATTGGTAATTCATCCTTACCACACTACCATTGTCACTTGTTAAATTTAAATTTTTTGATGTTTATAGCTATAATTTTAACAATAGTTAAATTATTTCTTTTGTGTTTGTTTTATAATCTAATTAAAATTTAAATTAATAAACTTATTTCTTAAAACATCTATGATTTTTTATTCAACCCAATATTTAATATTTTTAAATATAATATTCTTAAAAATAAATGATTTAAAAAATTTAAAATAAATAAATTTTACTTTGAATTAAACATTTAGCTTAGTTAAAATAAACCTTTAATATCATTTAAATTAAAAGAAAAATATATTTGATTTAAATGGAATAAACTTTATTTCTTAATGTTTAGAAATAAAGGAATTCGATATTTTAAAATAAAGAAAAATCGGTTTTGCTCAAAATCTATAGGCGAAATTTCTTTAAACGAAACCAAAATTACTTTAAATCTAAGTTCAATTTTTCTGGGTGTATGTTGTCAAAAAACCACATTATCGACTCGTGCTCACGTTTCAAAGATCTAAGCATTTCCGAAAGGAACCAGCCAAGTCAAAACCATACAACAACAAATTGTAGCCGTAATTAATTGTCTTAACTGCAAAGAATAACACTATACATTTCTTCACGTTCAGGAATCATGGTCAAGAGGTTATCATTACGAAGCCAAACACATCAACATTAGACAAAAATTGTGGCCAGGTACTTTTAGCAACAGCCAGAATAATTACATACAGAATAATTTAACGGTAATTTCAATATGTTACGGGCACTAATCGACCCAGGTTCACAAGGTAAGGAAGACGTAACACAGCAATATATCTAGGTGAAAGACTTTTTGCAGATCTAACTTTCGACAGGCCAGGACCCATTGACATGTTACTAAGCGTGGACATATAGTGGAATAATCCTTGAAGATATAAAAAGGAATCCCTTTCTGAACAATTGTATTGCACAAAAAACTGAGCTCAAGTGGATACTTTAAGGTCGGCCTAACCTGAACAATAAAGGGCCGCAGTCAAGAAACTTCACAGCCTTGTCACACTACCTGACATAGATAAACAGCTTAAACTGTTATGTGAATCAGAAGAATTACATCCGCAACGTGCACTTACAACTGAGGAGTTACATTATGAGGAACACTACAAAACGGCCTACAAAAGTTCTCAATGAAAAGAACCAAGGAGAATCAAAACAAAGAGCAGCTGCAAGACTGATAAACATGGCAAAGCGCTTCAAAAAGAATGCAGAGATTATCATTAGTTGATGATCGAATATATGCAACTAAACAGATTGTTTCTACTTACCACATCATGCCTTCTTAAAACCAGAAAGCAACTAAAATGCGAGTAGTGTTCGACGCTTGATGTAAAACCACCACAAATGTTTCCCATATCAGGCCAACAATTCGAAAAGACTGCAACAATAATAATTAGATGGAGGAAATATCGGTACGCCATTACCGCCGATATCGAAAAAATGTATTTTGATGATCTTTGACGTGCGAACATAGCTTATAGAAGGAGCAGTAACTGCTCAAAACCAACCAATCGAGTTTGAAAACCGGCCGAAATGATGCTCCACGACGACCAAAACGAACAGCTTGCTATTTGAGCTGTCAAGCATCAACATTGACAGCTGTCCAATGCAGGCTATTCAAAATGAAACCTCTTATTGGGAAAGCCTTTATACACAAGGACTTTGTTGCCCATTTTTAACAATTTTATACTGTACAGGAGAGCTTTATGGCATTTCCACTATACATAGTCTGAATGGTGATGTCATCATCCAGTATTGTCAAGGAATGGTATATCTGGCTTCATTTTTATTTAAGGTAAAGCCCACAATTCTAGTTAAATGATATGTCTTGCACTTCTGTATCAGCTGTACCATATTTTGGCATCAAGTCTTCCAAATAACAAAACTGGTTGACAGTCGCTACCCTTAATGTTCATCCTTATCTTTAGGCATTTTAAACTTAAAGAATTTATGATAAGGTAACAGCATTACGAGAGGAAACTAATCACCAAGGCACCAATCGGTCAAAAATCATTAAGGAAAATATTGATATATTTTCCAAAATTCGACCGTTGAGTGCAAAAATTCCCCCAAACAATCTTGTGATGAGCTTGATGCGACTAAAATATATTCGTATGATGCGACTAAAATATTTTGCACACGTTGAGGTATATACCGATGCTAGTGTAATTCATGATCGAGTGGGTGTAGGAATCTACATTCGCTCGTTGAAAAAAGAGAAAGTGTTGAGACTAAATGACATAGTATATGTATAATGAATGCCGAGTTGTTTGGAATAATTGAAAGAATCAAGTTGGCTATGCATGGAGGGAGGAGAAGAGTATTTATATTCTCTGACTCCCCATAAGTGGATTAGAATTAATAAAAAAGGGGTACTTAGGGCAATGTGTTTGTATACAATCTATATGAGTACCTTCAATTTTGTGGGAAGGAGGTTATTCTTCAATGGATACCTTCACACCTACAAATTGTGGTAATGAAAGAGCTGATACATGTTGTTTGCTTGAAGAAATAAATGAATATGATTTAATGGATTGGATTCAAGAGATGTATACTTCGTATGTTTAAGGACAAAATGGCAGAATGAGCTTAGTCAAAAATGCCAGGTAAAAGGAAAGAAGTTCTTTGATTGGAATAGTTAGCCTTTGATTAATCCCCTTTTCAGTGAGATCAAAGGCGGCACAAGAATGAATCGAACAATAGGGCGGGTGAGATTAAATCATGGTAATTGAAAGGAATGTCTTAATAAACGTCTTTATAAGAAAGTGGTTTGGTTGTAGAAAACATTGAAGAAAGCAGTGTTCGAAGTTCTCACGAGTGTAAACAATCTGATTTAAGTTTTTCGAATGGATAATAATGTGTATTAGGTTATATGAGTTTCTAATAGAGTGTGATAAAACGGTATGAAAGTGGATCACTGCGTATAAGGAGAGTAAATCATAAAACTCCTGTCATGGAACTTAGTGCCCAATAAATAAAAAAAACTAAAGAAAAAATTTAAGATATCATAAGCCACAGTTGGTTGTGTTATCTCAATCATCAGATACATGTTTTAAATATGATGTAAACTGAAAATCTAACTAAATCTATCAAAATTTCGAACCTTTATTGTTCCGAGATTAGTTAAATACTTCTCAAGCTAAGCAGATGCTATAAACACATCGTGTAAATAAAGAAAACAGAATTAGAAATTGAACAATACTTGAAACCGTGTTTAGAATGTCCTTAATCTTCAATGGAATCTAGTGCAAATATAGAATAAAGTTATGGAGATGTAAACATTAAGCTAAATAATCCGTTCAATCGAAACGAACAAGAATGGAGACATTAATGTCTCTATTCTTGTTCGTTTTTTGAACTGGACCATGATTGGTCTATATATTCCTTCAACCATTATATCTTTAATAATCTTTAACAATTCTTACCTTTCCTAGCGCTAAAAGAAAAACCTTACTACCAACAGGTTGAACTTTATCTACTTATTAATTATTTACAAAAAAACTCTCAAAACTCGACTCCATGGAATCGCGCAGCTGCAGCTTGAAGGAGTTCATTGAATCATCACTTCCGGAGGAGTTATATGGTTGGATTTTGTCATTATACATATGATCCTGATCAAGTGAAAGAATATTGTTTATCCTCGAGTTGTGTACGTTATAGTGCTAACAAATGCGAAATTGTGGCTTTTGTGACCAGTTCGCTGTTCTAGTATCGCTAATCCGCTTGCCTAAGCTTGATATCGTTCGTATCTCAACAACCAATTTGAAAGTGCCAAACCCTGTATTTAACTCAATTTTATGTCACATTTTCGTTTAAAGTATTGTCTGATACACCAATTTTCTTCTTACCGGCTAAGTGTTCATCGCGGTTGATAGCTTATAGCCAGTACTACTCGGTTCAACCACATATTGATCTACACTTTTCAATACTATAGTGGGCCTTGTATCATATCGTTTGTTTTGGTAAGGAAGTTACATAAATTATACATTCAGCGATCCTTACATAGATCCGAAAATCTTAACCCAAAAACAACCGAATAAATGTTTAAAATGTCACATGAGCGCACTGAAATCTAGTGTAGCAAATGTGCAGTTCCTATATAGCAAGTTCATGCATGTAAAATTATCGATAAGTGGTTTTGGCATGGCTTCGAGACATATTGCTCAGAAATCCTTCCAAATTTTCTATTTATTTTTTTTTATTTATTTTTTATTTTATTTTTTTATTTTATTTATTTTATTTCCTTTAAATCAATACAAAAGTGATACTTAAATTTAATTTTAAATCATTATAATTAGTGTTCTTAAGAATAAATAACAAATAACTATTAACTGTAGTATAAATTATAATATTAATGATAATATTTATGTAATAGGAAATTATAGCTGTATCGAAAAAAGAGGAAATTAGGAAGTTCTTGTGATCGACTAAACGATCAATGTTTAGAACTACCTGCCCATTATTATGAAATTTAAGATTAAATATATTTGAAGAGGGGCGTCAAATATAAAATAAATATTATTTCAATTAGGTTAATTCATTAAGCAGCAAGAAAAAATCAAATTGTGTAATACAGTAATTAAAACTATACTAAAAGAAATTACTTCATTACTTTGAATAACAGTTCTGAATTGTCCATCTCAATTAACCAAGCGCGCAATGACTTTAAGAACGGATTGATATTATTTAAATTTTTTATATTATTTGGTAACTGATTAAATAACATGGGAGCAGTGTATACATAAAATCGTCTGTAAAATTCTTTCTTCGAAGCCGGAACCACACAATATTTATTCCTTAACGGATATACTGATTCTTTAAAATGACGATTTCCACTTCGAATAAAAGATAATTTGAGTACCTTGAAAATATATAAATTCCTTATTGTTAGAATATTCGCTTTTCTAAATAAAGGTTTGCTTGACATATATCTTGATACATCATATATATTTCGTAAAATAAACTTTTGGGATACATGCAGTCGTTTTAAATTATTATAATATATTCCTCCCCAACAACTAATTCCATAACTAAGCCGAGATTGTACTAAGGAGTAATACACATTTTTGAGAAGAAACTGAGGGCATAATGGCTTTAATCTAAACAAAATACGATTAATAAGAAATAAATGCCTTTGTAAGACGTTTATATGCAATTTAAAATTTAAGTTCTTGTCTAAAGTTATTCCTAAATATTTGAAGGAATCAACATAGTCAATTTTTACACATTTGCTGGAACAATTTTTATCTGTTAATTTAATATTAGAATTATTTAGACACCCTGTTGCATGTAAATATATAAAATTGCAATTTCTGTCAAGTACATTATTTGTTAATTTGAATTGAATTATTTTAGATTTATCGCTCACAATCATAAATTGTTGATCAAACCAAGCCCGTAAATCTTCAGATCGTGGGTTATTTTCGTAGATAAACTCAAACTAGTATTAGCACTATACATCAGTGCCAGGTCATCCGCAAACGCTACTTTATCGGCATAGAGATTAAGTTCAAGAATCGAATTACTGTAAATGAGGAATAGTAGTGGCCCTAACACAGAACCTTGAGGCACGCCACATTGAACTTGTTCAATATTACTAAAATTTCCATTGATAGTACACACTTGTATTCTATCTTCTAGATACGATCGAAACCAACGATTAGATACTCCGCGAATTCCGATTGTGGATAATTTTGTAATTAATAAATTGTGGTCTACCGTATCAAAAGCTTTTTTAACATCAATAAACAAACAATTAACATTATGGCCTTCATTTAAACTATTATAAATAGAGGTAAGTAATTTCATTAGTGCATTCTCAGTACTAAGTCCTTTACGAAATCCATATTGATGTTGAGAAATGTAATTTATTTTGTCCAAATAAGAAAGTACTCGAGATTTAACGCATTTTTCTAAAATTTTGGAAAAAACTGATAATAGTGATATAGGTCGATAGTTACAAACTAAATTGGCATCACCACTTTTAAACAATGGTATTATTGTAGCTTTTTTAAGTGTTGCTGGAAATTGTCCCTGAATAAAACTATTATTAAAAATGTGGACCAGTGGAAAACATAAAATGTAACCAAATTTCTTTATCACAAGCGAGCTTATACCATCACTGCCTAAAGAAACCTTATTTTTGAGATTAGATATAATAGCACATACTTCATAAATATCAGTAGGAAAAAAGAAAAAATTCGAATTAGTATAATGATCATTGTTTAAGTGATTAGTACAACTATTGGAGCTTATGGATGTTTTCAAAACTTTACCTATATTTGCGAAGTAATGATTAAATTGATTAGCAATCTCAATACTTTCAGTAAGAACAGTATTACCGTCACCAAAAATACAATTAATTTTGTTAGATTTACAACGCTTTCCTAGTAAGTTGTTAAGTAAATTCCATTGCTTTTTTTGGTCAAAACTTACCGCCTCAAATTTTTGAATATAATAATGCTTTCTACTAGTTTCACAATCTGATTTAATTTGTCTCGAAAGAATTTTTACTTTAGTTCTCAGTTTAGTGTTATTAGGATGTCTCTTACAAATTTTAGATAAAGCATTTTTACGGCGAATTTTACCTAATAGAACATTATTTATCCATGGTTTAGTATAGTTTGAATTATAGATTACCATAGATGAGGTTGTGCAGTTTCCTACATGGTTAGATAACGTTGATAAAAAGATATCAATTGATTTAGAAGGATCGTTTTCATTAAAAACATTCTTCCACGATTCTGTTTGTAAACACCGGTCTAATTCTTGAAAGTTAATAAAAGTTTTTTGTTTAGGTATTTTAGGTAGAGGTTCTCAATTTAAATTAAATTTTATCGAGGTCATACAATGATCAGATAACTCTAAACTAAGTGTTTCAGCTTTATAATTGATGGTATAGCCAATTTGGCTTCTAGTAAAGATATGATCAATACATGTCATACTATCGGATGTGATTCTAGTAGGTTCATTGATTAATGACTCAAGTCCTAAGGAAGACATCATTGAAAAATATTTGCATTCTTGCGAATCTAGGTGAGAATATTTAGGTTAGAATATTTATATTCATGTCTCCAATAACAATCAAATTTTTTGAATTTATTTGTTTAAGGTAATTTTCAAATTCAAGAATAAAAATTTCAACAGGACTAGAATGTAAGCGATACACACATACCGCGGAAAAAAATATTTCACCGATTGTAAAATTTACCCGAAGTAGGTCAGAAGACTGAAGGTGAGTACTAGAGAATGAAAACTGAATCCCATTTTTAACATATGCTAATACACCGCCAGATCTATAGTCGTTGTTACAGCAATCCAATAAACTATATTCATCTAAATTGTAAAAATTAGTTTCTGTACTATCAATCCATACTTCAGTCAAAAAAATAATATGCGGTTTTGTATAAGATGACAACTGAGAAAATAGACTTAAACTGTTAGTCCTAAGACTTCGAATATTTTGATGAATGATCCATACTAGTTTGTTTTCACTTACATTAACGTTATTTGGCAAACTAAAAGATAAATCTAAATTATTAAGATCTTGAAAAGATATATTAGATAAATTGAGACTCATTTAAGATGCAGTTTTAGATAAATTAATATTGTATAATACTTATCTGTAATCTTTTCAAGATCATTTGAACAATTAACTTTTAATAATTCTGATCCTTCACTTTGCCTCATTAAGATATTTCCATTGCGGATCCAAACGTATTTAAATTTAAGCTGTAGTTTCAAGGTCTTAGCATCGTAAAACAACTTCCGCTTGCTACTGCTTAAACTTTCGTTGATAAAAATCCTGCTTCCGATCGGCAAACCAGCTTTCTCAACATCAAATTTTTGCTTCGTTTTCGCAAACATAATATTCTGCTTTACTGTTCTCCTTGTGAATTTAATATATACTGGCGGACAAGTTTGTGTCGTAGGTATTTTATTTTTATTGATTTTTCGGTAACAATAATCAATATCAGCCTTGCTGACACTATAGTCAATACCCTTTTTAAGAATATCAATTATTACCTCCTCAGTATTTTCATTTTGTGAAACTGGTATCCCATGAATCTCTATCGCATTTTGTTCAATCATTTGCTCTAGATACTCAACTTTTAACTCCAGAGAACAAACTTTACTCTTTAAGGTTATATTTTCTGTCATCAGAGTGTCAATCTTTTCTACCGACTGCTTCAACCAATCTAGTTTCTTTTCTATATTTTCATTATGTGCAGAAAATATAGACTTCATTTCACTTAGATCCGAACAAATCTTATCTATAGTATTACTCTCAATGGGCTTTGACGGGGTGGCAGGGCAATTGTCATTGGTTCTTAAAGATTTAACCTTATCCACACATGCATTACAGTTCCATACTTTTTTATGAAACTTTAAATAATCCATATCAGATTGCTGTAAATTTACGCATGGCGTATGAAAACTCTCTTTACAATTGCCACAGTTGATACCGTTTGCACATTCACGTTTAATCCGGATGTTACAAATTGAACAAGACATTGCTGTTTTATATATTTGATGATTATATAAAAAAAACTAAATAACTTTTTATTCAATTTTTACGGTGGATTGTATTTCGCTGATGATATTGTACTTGTAAAACAACAAAAAAAATAATTAATTGTTAATTTATATTTTTTGATGAATTTTTACGATATTTTGCTGTGTAAGTTATATGCAATATTTTCACTGCTTTAAATGTTACTCGTTACAATGACACTATTTCTTTTAGATATATATATAGACACAATTCTTTTGACACGATAATTATACTTTGTATTATGCAGATTAATGAACCATTTAAATATTATTTAACTATTATTATTTTTATGAATTATTATACAAAAAATATAGATTATATTTAACAAGAAAAACTTATTTTTTATTGTAATTAAATATGAATTTTTTGCTTGATGTTGACCCCTCAACAAACAAATTGCAACTGAATGAATTTTATTTGAACTAGATCACACGCTCATACTAGGTCTACATACTCCTTGAGCCATTTTATTCTTAAAACAACGTTTAGCACCATATCAAGGGCTTACCGACCGACTTTACTAGCAGTAGATTGGATACGATTTTTTTATCGATGTGTAACAGTTTAAGTGAGGTACACTTGAAGAATTGTGGACATTTTCCTTGCAATTTATTGCAGAATAGCTTGGTGTGTCTTGACACTAACGGCTTATTCGTTACTCGAGGTGGTATCCACAGTTCAAAAACTATCCTTATCACTCCGGCTCTTGAGTGAGGCTTTAACGTTATTTGGAAAATCCTTCACTATCGGACACTTTTTACTATTGCATTATAGTGATGTCATTGATCAGGGTAACATACCAGTTAGTGTCGTGGACGTTTTTGTATATAAGAAAATCTTTAGTCAGTAAAATGCGATCCTAACATAAATCCGCGAGCCTTATTCTATTACCGTTGAAGGATTCCATTTGTTACCCATGATATGTTCCTAGTCGATGTAGTCGATGGCTGATTTCTTCCTACTCGTTGATTATTTTTTTTTAATCTTGTAATTATTGTCTTCTATGTCATTATATCTTACTAACATTTACCATTTTTTTTACTCATTTCAGTTGCTCCATTAAATGTAAGACTGTTAGGGGCACATCAACCATTATCAGCCGGCAGAAGATATGACCTACTGTGTCAAAGTGCTGGTTCTCGTCCACCAGCAGCGATAACGTGGTGGCGAGATGGCCAGCGTCTTGAAACAACCACCGAAACTGTATGCATACAACCCTACCGTCATATTGAGTATAGAATCTGAACTAAATATTTTTTATTTATTCCACAGACCTCAAGTGATGGCAACCAGACAACAAGCACCTTATCAATAACATTAAGTAGGCAAGACGCAGGACGATATTTATCATGTCGCGCATATAATAATGCTGTACCATCCGAAGCGCTCGAAGATGGATGGCGGCTGGATATTCAATGTAAGTATAGCTTTAAGACTTAATAGCTAGTTTCCGGCACTAATAAAAAAAATGGCGTTCGAAGTTGAGTTTAACACAATTTCAAGTTTCGCCGTAAAAATAAACGAGAAAATTTTGAACTCATAAGAAAGAGAGGACTAACTACACAGTGCTTGTGTGTACCTACAAAACTATATCAAGAAAGAAAACTAAAGTTTTCCCCCGTTTTTCCAAACTTTTTCATTAAAAAGAAAACGAAGTCGTTTATCAACAGTAATTTGTCAAAAAATTTTATTAAATGTTTGAAAAACTTTTTTGTTTCACATAAAATGTTACATAAAAGTTTCGAAAGCGAGTGCATACATTTTCAGTATACCAAAATTTCATGACGAAAATGCATTTATACCATTCCTTTGTGTCACAACGATATAAAATTGAAATGTCGATGTGTATATAGAAAACTTTATCCAACTATTTTTTAAAGCTTTCGAATAGTCTAAAATAACTGGGTTTATTCTAAATATTAAAAAAAGTTTTTAATAATTGTGCTTAAATGAAAGCTTTCTATTTCGCATAAAAGCTTAATTATCTTATAGTTCTAGATTATTTAAAGTTGTTATTCATTCACCAAATTGGGGTAGTTTGGAGCCAATATGCCTTTTTTGAGCTTTTACAGGTTCGTACCGTGTCAACAATTTGACTCCATCGGTTTCGATCACGAAATATCTCTTCATACTGTTGCAAAGCAATTCTCTTCGCTTACCGAAAAAGCTCTCCTTTTAAGAGATCGCTGTATCATCCAGTTTGGATCAACACGCAGAACGTGACCGAGCCAGCGTACTTGCTGTCCCTTGATTTCGTGCACGATACCGAAAATCGAGTTAAATTCGTACTCATCCGTCAAAGTCCATACATGATAACGGGTCTGATCAAGACTCT
Source organism: Tipula lateralis (assembly GCA_963932295.1). Lineage (NCBI taxonomy): Eukaryota > Metazoa > Arthropoda > Insecta > Diptera > Tipulidae > Tipula > Tipula lateralis. The sequence continues at coordinate 164,171,294 of OZ010738.1, forward strand.
GTACAATTTCGGCTTATTTGCAAGATATTTTGATTTTAGTTGTGGACGTAGAGGATATAAAGCTCGATTGCCAGTGGCAAGGTGAACTCTGATATCATCTCCCACACTATTGTTGTGAGTAATGAGAGATCCAAGATATTTGAATCTCATTACTCTTTCAAACGTGTGGATACCACTACTGAAATCAATTGCGTGTTGGTCTCGGAAACCAGACAGCAATATACACTAATCAATTCGCTGCGGTAGTTAAAGCAGGAGGTACCAGGTTTGAATCCCGATAAGGCCAGGGTACAAATGAGATTTTTCACATCTGATTACGATCAGTGGTGTGAATGAACACATATAAGCCTCTCATGGGCCGACCTATCTTCCATATCCGTACTATAAGCTGAATTAAAGCTATCCAAAGTGCAGATTGTTCGACGTTAATCGGATACTGAATAATTCCCAACTTCTATCAGTTTCTTGTTTGGCCTAGATTCAAATTGCTTGTATGTTGAATATTTTGAGATTATTTAAAGGGTTATTTAGTACCTAGTGGAGTTTATAGTTTATCACTAGTTGTAGATGCTTCTAACCCCGTTAAAAGAAATATAAATTCCAATCTTCTTAATACAATAATTTGACCCCAATGGTGTTCAGATTTATATATGCATCCCCCAGCCACTACAACTAAACCAAGTTTTTCAAAACAGAAAAGAAAAAGATTTGACCACTGCACTGTTGTCGGTTGAATCCATTCCCTGATCAAGTGAGATTTGTCGGTTGAATCCATCTTTGATCAAGGGACCAAACTTAACGAATAGGGGCTAATTTTAAATTATGTTGACTCAAATGGTTCAAAGGGCGAGATTATATCGGTCGACAACACAATACGTTAAGAAGGATCTTACTTAATCTTTTGGAAAACATTTGTAAATTCGATTGACAATGGCGTCCTCCTGTTCAACAAGATCAGTTATTTTGAGCCATAATCATTGCATGGGCCATTCAAGTGCCTCTTGTCTCAAGCAACCGTGCTTTTTTTTCTAAACGTCTTCTTAAGGATGTGCTCTGATTATATTAGACCCCTTGTCATTTCAAAAATGATTCTACAAAAGCATGTGTCCATGATTTGGTCTATGGGTTACATGCCTTAAGGGGCTATAGTTGAGTTCGGAGCTTATCTGGGATTATATGATCCAATTTCTTCAGGAGCAGTATACAAATTGAATTGTTGTGATTTCAAATGGTTTCATATGGATTTGCTTTGGAAAAACCTAGCAAATATCGCAATAGGCTCGGTTGACTCGCACTCTTCTTTAGTTGAGCTTTTGTATGGGTTATATAGTCTTACGACATCACCTTAAAAACTTAAATTTTTGAAGAAAATGTATTCATCCGATTGACGTTAATGACCATCTGCACTTCATCAAGGTCAGTTCTCATGAGCTATGATCATTGTGTGAGAAAGCAAAGTGCACTCTATCTCAAGCAAAAGTGTCATATTGACTCGTCTTGTCATGTGTGCACTGCAAGAATGCTAATTCTAGAAGTCAGTTAAATCAGCTCATTTAATGTCCACAAAGCATAATATAGCGATGCATCCAACTGCTTGTGATCAAATTATATTATGTGATTTGTTTAAAGATTTTCAATAATAAGCTCTTAAAGCTTCAGAATCCATTAGCGGATCGACCTTCTATATCAGGCTGGAATGAAGCTGTGCAAAGATAGTTTAAGTAATACTTGAATATTAGGTGTATTTGTAGTCTTTGATTAACCTACAGTCGAATAAAATACCCACAGACCCACGTATTGCTGCAAGCATGCCACTGTGGATATTCAATGGTTGTATTGCTTCTAATACCATCAGGTCCGATTTATGTATGGGACGAACCATCCTCTAGTCACTACAATTAAACCGAGTTTTAAAAAAAGCTCTAAAAGTAAAAGCTTTAACGACTGCACCATTAGTCGGTTGCATCCATTCTTCGATCAAATGAGCTTTTATGGTTGAATCCATCCTTTGTTAAACTGACGAAAGTCTCGACGAATTAGAAATGATTTTAAATTATCTGGGCTCAAACGGTTCAAAAAGCTTATTAGATCGGTCCACAACCAAATACGCTAGGAGAGATCTTATATGAATACGAAATTCGATTGACAAAGTCAATCTCTCGGATCAACAAGATCAATATTCTCCTAAGTCATAATTATTGCATGGGCTATTCAAGTGCACCGTGTAAATAGAAAGATGTCTACGGATGTATAAGCATTTGTCTTTGTGTATCCACGAGCAAACCGATGTTCTTGCGAAAATCCGAGCCGATTACAGTGATAAACACTTCAGCTATGGCGAACTCCCAGGAGAATTCAGGACGCATAGTCCAATATCCAGTTTTAAAATGTTCCTGTTCCCCTATTTTTTTATTTTTTATTGTTTTTACTTTTTTTTATCTCTTATCTGTTTTGGGGCTAAAGGCGCACTCCCTACTTGTTCGCGGTTCGCTTTTTTACTTCCTTACTTTTACGCCATTATACAGCCAATTAGAGAACGTACGGCTATAGGTCCAATTTTCCTAACCATCTGCACATTGCATAGCTCCATGCCAGCCTATGGTGCTGACATGGAAGATGGGTCGGTTCATGAGTTCTGCACTCCAACAGGGGGTCATAGTTGTGTTCATTCACCCAACCGATCGTAATCTCATGGTGAAAAATCCCTTTTGCATTCTGCCCCTATCAGGATTCGAATCTGGTACCTTCCGTTTCAACTGCCGCAGCTTCAATCACTGCACCATCTGTTCTGAACGCCTTCTACAGAATGTGTTCTAATTATGTCAGACCAATTGTCATTTCAAGACTGATTCCCAGCTGTCCATTATTTGGTCTTTTGGTTTACGGGCCCTAAAGGGGCTATAATTGAGTTCATACTTCATCACTGATTTTATATGGTTCAAATTCCATCAGCACCAGTTTACAAAAATGGAATTGTATTCTCATACTTCGATCAGTTATGAAGTATGAATATAACATCGTCTGTAATGGTATTTTAACTGATGTAAGTCCATACTGCCCCGCAACTGCTGAGGTTTTAACTCGGTCCCTATCGCTGTAGCCGACCAAAAGTGCAATGGGGTCGGTTGACCCGTTCTCTTTATTAACTGAGCTTTTTCATGGGTCATATAACCTTAAGATATCACCTTAACGAATTAAAGCTGATTTCAAATTGCCACGACTCAAGTGATTGAAAAATTTCATCAATCTGAAGAAGTGGCCAGTTTTTAAAATAATATATTTGATTGACTTCTTGCCTCGTTGTCATGTATGCGCTCTAAGATTGCCGATTCAAGCAGTCTATTCAAAATATGTTATTTGAATTGTTTGAAAATTTCGACTAATAAGCTTTTAAAGCACGAACAGTTCCATCATTTATAATAAATTCGAATTAAAACGCGATAAAATTGAATTTTTCATCTTCCACAAGAATCAATCGCATAAAATTATAAACTACATGCATAATAATGAATTTATTATGCAAATTGAACACTATCAACATCGATATGCTTAAAAGTACTAAAGTTGCATGGTATACACGTATATACATCTACATACTAGACATTAAATTGCAAAGTGGCACATAAAAGAAAAAGGTAAAGCTTTTTTGCATATTTTATGTATACAGTAAACGCCAAAATGTAATTAAATTTTCACTTCACTCTGTGTACACGACGAGTGTTATGTATTTTGTATGTATACATATTTATAGCAAACAACTAAAGTATTTAATAATGTTATAATTTTATAATATCTGATAGTTATTACAATTTTTAATTCAGTTTAATGATGTAGAAACTCTACAAATGCATTAAAAATGTTATTCCATAATGTATTTTTAATAATAGAACAATATAGTTAACTACACACATAATATTTAGTTATTTTTAAAGTGATTCAACTTTAACAGCATTTGAGAAAGTTTTATTGAACAAATTAGTGTCTTGATGACAAAACAAACAAAGACGTTAAACAGCAATTTAACCCTGCCACAGGTTATGACTCAGATCGATATTATTTTGACGTGTTACAAGCAGGTGTTCTGGTCGCATGCCGTTTCTACTTTATTCGTGACTATTATGTGGTCCTGATTATGCGAGGTGTTTTAACCCTTAAGGTCTAAGCAATATTTGAGCCTCTGACAGTAGAGACTATTCTAAGTTATTTACAAATAAGAAGAGTTTTCTCCGTCGAGTGACCTACTTCTGAGCGATATGAGCAGCTATATACAAAACCAGTAGAAAACATCAGTGATAATATGATAATATGGTTTACTGGCCAACACTGTAAAATATCAAATATACAAACCTAAATGATCAGTACATTACAACAAAATGCAAAACGTGCCCCTATCTTTTTTTTCTCTAATCTGTTTTTGGGGCTCAAGCCACTCCCTACTGGTTCGCGGTTTGATTATTTACGTTCTTACTCTTACGCTATTACAGCCAATTTGTGGACGTTCGGCTATAGGTCTGATTTTCCTAACCATCTGCACATTGCATAGCTCCATGTTAGCCTATAGTGCTGACATGGAAGATGGGTCGGCCCATGAGTTCTGCACTCCAACAGAGGGTCATAGTTGTGTTCATTCACACCACAGATCGTAATCTCATGATGAAAAATCCCTTTTGCATCCTGCTCCTATCGGGATTCGAACCCGGTACCTCCCGCTATAACTGCCGAAGCTTTAACGACTGCGCCACCTGGGCGGTGCCCCTATTTTTTCTGAAGTATAAAATAATTTCTTAGCTATCTTTAACAGAAAAGAAACTAAAGCTGTATGTCTAATGTCGCTCCTATATGCATCATATGCTACACTCTACCAGCGGTGTTGTGTTTGAACACATCTATGACTCAGAATCTACGGGTCAACGCATCTTCCATGTCAGTACTATAGGAATGAAGCTATGCCACGTGAAACTGGTTCTTCGTAAGTCATACATATAACTATATGGTACGTCTATATGGTCTAGGCGCTCTTCAAACGCAACGATAGCTCAGATTATGAAATAGGGCAGTATTTGCTTTATGATTGCTACACTCGTTTGGTATTGAAATATGTCTTGTTTTGCATTCAGATCCAATTAGTTAACTTTACTTTATGTTCAGTGCCTGGACTGTTTAGTACATTCCAATAAAATGCAAGACCAGTCCCAATCTTTTTTGAAGTTTAAAATAAGTTCTTAGCTATATTCAACACAAAAAAAACTAAAGCTCTATTTTACGCTACACTCTACTATTCAAGGTGCAATAACACATTTTCGAACATGTCACTGAATCGACATCACATCATAATTGTACTTGTTAATCTAACCGCCATTATCGATCTATTATATTCGTTTTGGTAAACTGGTAACGACAAGAACCAATATTGGTAACATAAGCACATTTTAGTTCGTTTCATGCATTAATGCACTGAACTTTAGTAATAGTAAGTTTTCGGTGCACCCCACCTATAGTTTCGAAACACTTCATACTTCAAACAGTAGAATAATAATATATGCCTAAGAGGTCGTAAACGACTAAGTTTTGACAGTACCATAAAAGGTCTGGCGAACACATGCAGTCATTACACTAACTGTCACGACTGGTTTTACTTTGCGTAAATCGATATCTAGCACACTTGGAATAGGGTAGCTCTTCGCGGCTGACAAGATATAAAAGTCAAATGGTCCAATTCGCCAATGTACAACAACAGACATTGCTGTCGGAATGGCCATTTAATGACCATAGCAGTATATCACCTTTAAATCCATTGGGGCAAAAAATTTCCGATTGCCATTTCACGTTTCTCTGATCCTACTTCTGCAACAAAAACAACAAGGCGTGTTAGAAATTGAATCTTTATGAACTTCCGCTTTCCAGAAACCATTCGGTGAATACCAGGTTACGATCTTAGAAAATTCAGTGATATAAAAGTCGACGATACCAGCAATTCGGTGCAAAATTCGCTCACTAGATGGTAGCAATATAACTTAACCAAAACAAAGTTATCTTAAAACGACACCAACACCACCCTATTAAGAAGAAAACATAGTGTTATTTAACTGAAGCCAATCTCAAAACCAGGACACTATAATCTGATGAACTGCCGAGACATCGGTAATTTATATAAAGATTGTAATGTGCCGTGATCCGATTATTTCGATTTCGTTGGTGTGAGGATGGAGTATAAAATCAGTTGTAAAAGCCGTAATCTGTCGAGTAACCTACGCCTGAACGTGAAAACCTCTGAAACCTCGCGATTGGTACTGGGTGAATGAATGCATCCAGAAATTGATGACTCGCGATTTTTTTACTATTAGAATTGACGATGTCCTATTTATACGACATGGATAGTGGAGCAACGATCAGTATTTTAGGTAACAAATTGGATAACTCAGATCAACAATTATAGGTGCCATTTTGCATAAAATCAATACTTCAGTAAACAATGGACGAAACACCAAATTTTATTATTGGCTATATTAGAGTACCTGTTAGCTTAAGGAATTGGTTAGTTTTTGTCCGATTCAAACTAAGTGGTCAATGAGCTTTCAGTTTTTCTCGGATGAGTAAATCCTCAAACAAACGACTCAGTAACTAATTTGACCAAACTCCAATTAGAACAATTAGAGCAGATTAAGAATAGTATCCCAATATTCGAAGAGAAAGGATTGGAAAGAATTCATTTACTTAGTCATAAGATCGATCCAGAGAAAAACGAGCATATTTACTAGACGCATTATCCAGTTTCAACAACGGATAGACAATTTGGACAAATTGAGCGGAGATATGCTGAAAAGGATGTAATATGGAGGACACGTTATACCGTCTTGAGCTCCTATATACATTTTTAAACTCGATCTCTCATCATAGTGATTATTGAAAATGAGAACAATCACTATGATCAGATCTCGACGTAATTCAGAAGCGAAACTGAAATTGCATCTTGTAAGTTTCAACCTTTAAATAGAACTTCAATATAACATTAATTATATACTTAGTTGTGTGAAACTTGGGCCACATTAGCGACAACTTCGAACTAAAAATCGCTTTTTGATAGACGGCAGAATAACTGTCAGTATACTGTGTTTTTTAGTTCTGGCATATATATCACCTGATCTTACGATTTTTATACCATGAAGTGTTATGTTATGTGCCGTGAATGAACTCTAATTTTTTTCATACATGTCTGTGTATTGTTTAACTAATTGAGTGCTTTGGGTGCCTTCTATCAATTTACACTTTATGGCCACGGCTACTGTCAAGGTCGGTTTAAACATATTCAAGAAGGACATCAAAAGTAAAAATTGAGCTTCTTCCTTATTTCCAAGCTCATCGTCAACCAATTACTTGATGCTTTAAAAATGATTTTCGTCACCTAAATAATGCGGAAGAATGAGTTTTCTTATAAACACCCTGTCGTTGATTATTTGATAATTTATAATCTAATCGCTTAAGGAAATGAAAGTGCTAAAAATCGTTACAGTTAAATCACAAATTTATATTCCATTTTGTTTACTTCCAGATATACCAGAAACAAGGGTCAAATTAGGCCCTTCATTAGATCCAGAAGCAATACGAGAAGGTACCGATGTTTATTTTGACTGTTTGGTATCAGCTCATCCGTCTGTATATAAAGTAGAGTGGCGGCATAATGTAAGTATAAGAAGTGCTTAAGTTCGATTTCGATGCTTATTACAGATATATAATGTTATAGGGTCGAATGCTGCCTCACAATATATCTCAAGGTGTAATCATAAGTAATTATTCATTAGTATTACAAGGTGTATCACGGGCAACCGCTGGTAATTATTCGTGTGTCGGCTATAATGCCGAAGGTGATGGCATTAGTCCGCCATTTCAATTAAATGTGCTATGTAAGTACAAAAATATTATTTAGTTATGTCGAGTGACTTATTTTGTTTTTGTATAAATTTTAGACGCACCTACATGTGCCCCAAACCAACCACGCGTTTACGGTGTGGCCAAACAAGAAAATGCCCAAATAAAATGTGTTGTCGATGCTAATCCACCGGATGTCGAGTTTAAATGGACATTTAATAATAGTGCCGAAAGTATAGATGTAGCTGCTAGTCATGTGTCGCGTATAGGAAAGGGTACATCATCGATTGTATCGTATACACCGATGACGGAACTCGATTATGGTACACTGCTTTGTATAGCAACCAATCGGATAGGAAAACAACGGGTACCTTGTGTATTTCACATCATTGCAGCAGGTATGTACATAGATTTCAACTAAATTACTTAGATTTCTGATCCGATTTTTCACAATTTTTCCAAATGTGGAAATGTGTATAGTCAAACAACAACAACAATATAAGAGTCGAGTATGCGCAGACGGTGCGCACATTTCGATGTTCATGTACATAAATTCCAGGAGTATAAGAAATATATATTATTTATGCTCATATTTTTTATGCTGTATATATGGTATTGGTTGTATGTTGCTACTTGATAGTATACGTTCGTTGTTGAACAACAACAAATCAGACCAACAAAAGTATTTGATTACAAAATTCTCATCTTTCCTTTATGACTTTATAAGCTGATGTAAAAAAACAATCCTGATTTTTATGTTTTCAGAGTTTCTATCAAACTGTTTCATATTTCATAATATATGTTGTACATATACACAACATGAAAACTTTTATCGAACATAATGAGTCAACGAACGTTTTTCATTATATGCTTTCGTGTGTGAAAAGGAATTAGGTTGTTCTGATTTTGTACAGGTTTTCAATAACATTGCGGTTCAGCCAAATCTATAATTTCTTACAGTTTAATGATTTCGAAGAAAGATACTATAGTCAACATGTTTTTGTATAATATTAGTTGCCAAATGAGTCGTTTTTGTTAGAATAGTAAAGAACTAACGATGAACAAGTGTTTGGGGGTTTCTATTCTATGGGAAGGTTAATGGCTAATAAGAATTAGATATTCGTTCAAATGAATACTCCGTCAACTCAAATTACAATATTTTAGGTGGTCCATAGGAAAAATATCCATTAGAAGACCAAACAAAGAAATAATTAAATGAAGCATAATTAAGGGCAAAAAACATGTAATTAGCCGGAAAGCTTTCAAATCAAAATAGTAAACAACAAAATCTGCAACCAGATCTAACAAGGAAATGGAAAGTTAAAGTTTATCAAAGGATAACAAAATAATTTCACTCGATAATATAACCAGCCTTAAACTTCCATTAGTGGTCAGTGGCGTCGTTGAAAAATACCATGATCACCATATCAAAGTATAAATCCATATTCGCTTGAACTGTTGCGACACGATTCACACTATATATACGAATCGTACAATACAACTATCAAATCGAGTAGCATATGCTTGAAAAAAAAAGAGTGTCCTCGAATATTTACCCATAAATTGCAAATATTTTCCCCCGTCACTGAGGATCGATTGACTCATTCTGATCATCCCTTCACAAACCTTCGAGTTTATGTCCAAATCTCTTTGTTCGTATGAAGGCCCAAAAACCTGGTATCTTTCAAGTCGTTATTGGATCGTCATAGAGAACCCGTGGTTCTCAGCAATGCAGACTATGGACAAATTATACAGGAAGGAGTCCAGAAAATGATCAATAGTTTCTCGAACTCCACGCTCCTTCACTGCTCGCAGCTGGAACTGTTCCGTGTTTTTATTCAGGATATATTCAAAAACAGTGTCCCCGTCAAAGTGTATCTGCCATAGTTCAAGAAGAACATATAAAATGAGTTTATCTCATTTCTCCTGGAAAAAACCGTTTCTGTCATAAATTATATGCCAAGACGTATACTCTTGTGACTAGGGGCATCCAGTAAAATCTGACTTCATTCTATCTGCGAAATCGATTTAAGATGGGGAGTTATATGATTGCCGACTAACACACTTATATCTGTTTAGAAGTAGTACGGCTGTTATAATAGTTGCACTTCTGATCAAACGGCAACAAGCCTACCGCCATCTAGTTGATTATACAGGATGTTGCCATAGGTTCCACAAATTTCAATAGTATATTACCAGCTATAAACTTCCTTTATTGACCAGTGGCGTTGTACATAACAACTATCACGTCCAGTTGCACATGACTGATGAGAAGATAATTTATGTGAGCAAAAGATAGAGATCAAAATACCTTTGTGCTTCGGCTAAACACCAAGATATCCGGTATTTAAAAGGTCATTAGTTTATCCTCAAAAAAGAACCGTGATCATAAGCAATGCAATCCGTAGAGAGAAACGAAAGGACAGGAGCACAGGAAGTGTTCAAAACTATCCCAATCTCCTGCCCTGCACTTCTCGCAGTTTGCATTATTCGATTTTTCAAAGTAATGTCAATCGATAATATTACCAGCTGAACTTCCTGTAATGTTCAGTGGCGTTGCACAAAACAATGATGACCATATCAAGGTAAAAATGAATATTCGTTTGAACTGTTACGACACACTTCACACCATATATACGAATCGTATAATTCAACTATCAAGACCAGCCGCATGCACCTCTTCTGATCAAGCGGCAACTAGCCCACCACCATAACGTTAAGTTATACAGATTTCAATAAACGTCCTTTAACGTCCAGTGTCATTTTCCAGTACAATGAACACCATGCCATATGGTAGGACTGAATGTTCGTTATAGAACTGTTGCGACATTATTAACACCTTATATACGAGTCGTGTTCAGACTGACCTCTAAACGCCAAAAATGTTACTCCGTCACTCAGGCTCAAATCAAAATGCCTTTGTGTTTCGAATAAAAACCAAGATACCCGGTATATTTTAAAGGTGGTTAGTTTACCGTCAGGAACCATGATCATAATCAAGGCCGTCCGTATAGAGCAGGAATCAACTAGACAGAAGCACAGGAAATGTTAAATAGTATCTGAATTCCCTCTCCTGCACTGCTCGCAGTTTGCATTGCTCGAATTTTCATTAAGGTCGTATATAACCTAAAGAACAGTGTCCAGTGAGAACACCCAGCAAAAATCTTTAATTATAAGAATGTTTGTTATAACTGGTACACGGAGAACTGGGATTTTTTTGGCGACGACCGTAAAAACGATTGTATCTCTTAAAATATTACAGCGTCATGTCTCAGGTCCCACAAAAGTGAAAGATTCATGGTGGTTATTGTCTGCGGATTGTCTCCATTCCATGCCACTCCGAAAATTGTAAATAAAATTCCCCTAAAAACAAGGACGCTTAACAAGAGGGAAATATAGTTTCATCTTTTGATTAAGTACGTATAGCCTGGCACCAGTCAGATTGATCAATTAATTAATCGTAGAGTTGTAAGATGGGTTATTGTAATCTGTAAGGCGTCAGTCGCAGTCGATGTGGTATGAAAAACTCTTTGAATGTCCAGAGAAACAACCTTTTGAAGGTGGATCAGATGTTTCATCTGAGTCTTGCTATAATTCTGGGACTCCAGATATATATAAATTGAATCTTGATGGTGCATGACATAAAATAATAGGGAGGATTTCTATATGCCTTGGTTCCCTTTCGCATTTTCCAAAACTTTGATACACGCATGATGGTTTTTACGCACCCTTTACAATATGCGCAATGCAGGGAAGTAGAACCATTCGTTTCTGCTACATTCACTTGAATTTCAGGTGCTGTTGATAATATTTTGTCTACCTCTACAAGACCAAGAAGGGCTGCGCAATGGAGAGAAGTATATTTTTCGCTTTTATTTTCGTTGACCCTAATGTCGGGCCCAGCTAGCAATTGTTAAGGCATCTTCGCGTGACCTTGCTAAGCTGTCAGATGTAGGGTAAGTAAATTCACACTCAACTTTGTCACTCTTCGTAGTTCCAGGAGCTTTTAGCAATAATTTAACTACTTCCATATAATCAATAAAACTGCACTTGGTGGAGCGGAAGCTGATGTTGATTTACAGCTCACAGTATGAGCATGCAATAGGCCTATCATAGCGTACAGGCATGTTCTCAGCTTTTTCATTTCTTATATGCTTTTTCATTTCTTAAAAGCTGAGAACATGCTGCAATGGTGCATGGCATAAAAAAGGTAGGGTTCAGTAAAAAGGGTTTATAACCCAATGACCTCTTGTTATTGTAGCTGGTTGTTACTAGCGAAACACATTGAATAATAAACGCGAGTTAGGGATTATTTAGATCATAAAGGTTCAAAAAGCCAATTTTGTGGTTTAAATTTTGAAGATTAAGTCCGTAGCATAGAAACCAATCAAGTTTGTTTCTACCCATCGAATCGCGTTGTCTATACCTAAAGCTTGACATACACTACCAGGCCCATTGGTTGCTGATCTATAAGGGTAGTGATTTTTGTTCTTCTTTTAAACATTGTTGTAATGAAATACTGCATGAGGAAAGTCGTTTGCATGGGTAATATTGAAAATGGAAATTATTGATTAGCATGTTGAAGCAGCGAAAAAGTTTTCAATCAATGCTTTGAAATTACTTCCGAAAGACAAACACTATACCAATTGTAATCTCGTATGATTATATTTTACTGTGGCCGTTTCGTTCGAAACATCAAACTCATGAACCACTGTAAATCCATATAATATACACGCAGCACGCTCCGCTCGTACATGCTGGAAATATCACCAATGTTCGTTATAATGGAAAGGCTATATAAGAGCACAAATTTATTCAAAGCACAGACATAAGGAAAGCAAAAACCTGAGTATTCTCAGGTGTTTCATTTTATTATTGTTCTACCAATCTTACGAGTATAGGTATATGATGTTACGTCATATGAATATAATACCACTATAGATATATACACATTACCAGAAAAAGGAAAGTAACGAGAATAAAGTTCGAAGATCTTAAAACACCGAAATCGCTAATACGCGAAGGATTTTTATTACGATACAGCTGAGTGTTTTTTAATTTTTTTTTTTTTTGATTTTGTATAAATTCAGCAAGAAAATGGTGAAGGAGACGCGAAAAAAAAAATTTCCTCTGGTATATATTTTTGCTACGTAATTCTGTTGTGTTTTATGTGCCACCCCACCTTCGAGCTTTTGTGCACCACGTGCGCCCTGTTATACTCTATTGATGGAAAAACAATATCAACATTCTCATTTGTGTGTTATCAGTTTCATTATTCTTCCTTTTGGATGGTAATATTCGGAAAGTACATTGTTCTTTGTGTAGGTTATACATTAAAATAATGTTACTTTCGATATTGTTGCTCTTGTTGTTTCTCATTAACGAAATACAGAAAAGAAAAAAATTATTGTAAAGAAGCAAAAATTGCCAAGCTTGGCAATGAGATAAAAGAAACATGATATTAAAATTGATTTTAAGAAATGGAAAATTCAATTCAAAATTATTTGATGATTATTAATATTGATACCGCGTCTATGTGCAGACGACGACGTCGTGTATACAGGGTGTCCCCGATTTGGATGCTGATCCGTTACGGGCTGATTCCTTGGTTCATTTCATGAAATAAATCGTATGGCAGGGGGGGGGGTCAATTTTTGATATTCTTTGAGATACAGTGCGTTTAAAAAATTTGGTTACAATTTTGGTACAGATACAAATTTGGTAAGTTACAGCTTAATATCTGCTTGTACTTTTTTTCCGAACCAAATATTTTAAACGCGCTGTATCTCAAAGAATATCAAAAATTGACCCCTGCCATACGATTTATTTCATGAAATGAACCAAGGAATCAGCCCGTAACGGATCAGCATCCCAATCGGGGACACCCTGTATACGTGGTGTATACTGCAAATCATGTATTATGTATAAACGCGGGCTTATCGTTCGCATGGTTGGATTAATATGTACCATAACCATATTCCAAAATCCTTATCAGCATTGTTTTATATATTTAAAACCGATCTCGCAATGTAATTGGATTGTCTATATAGACGAAACCGTAAGGATTAAAAACACTACACCGGATATTTCATACGAAAATTATCATAACGGATTGTAGACACCCCCAAACGTCTAAATATCATAAACATTGTTTGAGCCACATACAACTAATGGATATTCCTTATATTATTGTAATCATCAGAGTAAAGGGCTGGGGGGAATTTGGTGTCAGTCTTCTTATATCAATTCCTTTTAACGATCGATCCCTATGCTAAATTGTCGATACATTAAAAATTAAAAACTGGTTTAGATATTAATCAGCAATCGCTCAGTATCTTCAGAAAGAAAGAGAGAGAGAAAGAGAGAGAGAGAGAGAGAGAGAGAGAGAGAGAGAGAGAGAGAGAGAGAGAGAGAGAGAGAGAGAGAGAGAGGAAGAGAGAGAGAGAGAGAGGGAGGGAGGGAGAGAGAAAGAGAGAGGATGCAATAAACAGCTAAAAGCAGTTCTAAACCTTGTATTTAACATTAACCTCCACAGAATAAGCTTACATAGGAAAATAGCACCCATAACTCAAAAAAGCTTTCTGGCAACATAAAAACTTGCACTGATAGTTACAGCTTCCACGCAGCGATGTTTTCCAATGATGAACACGTTACACAAAACTTTCTTCCTATAGATGCCATCAGAGATCAAAATATAGAACTAAAACAAATTTCAGCTGTTTCGTCCCTATACCTCACATATACCATAAAAATTACAAAACTTTTGCAATTGCGAAGCAGAAGAATAATATAGTTTTGGGTCTCGACTAAATCCTGATCAAATCTGTTAAATATTGAGGTGAAATTATTTCATTGAATCTTTACGATCATTACAATGTGAACTGCCAGATAATTTGCGGATATAGTGTTCGAGTATACGATTAACAAACATTAGGCACTTGACTATGCAAAATGTTGGGTTCCCAATTTTTAAATGGGTTAGGAAATAACTGGTTGGATTCAAAGAATGCTTACAAACATGAAACCAAGGTATAAAACTAACAACATCTAATAACATTTAAGAATGTTCTAATTACTCGGGTCAATATAACCTCGAGAGATAGCCATTCTTATCATTTATGGTCAGATAAAAGTTGCTTAGAATCAGTATCAGATTCGGATGAACCACGATGCTAAGAAGTTCATCAAAAATTGTGATATTTTTCATTCAATCGAAAATTATTCCAATTAAAAAGGTCGGCCACACGTCCAAAAAGCAAATCAAATAATATTATTAGTCCCTGGAGCACCGAGCGTCGCTCGGTCAAAGTTGGTTAATATTCAATTTAAAGAAATATAACTACATTTATATACATTTGATAGGGTAAAAAATCTTTTCTAATTTATTATTTTTATTGAGAATAGAACTTTTCTACGTTATGAATATTAAATTATATATTTGAGAAGACAAATTATTTGCGAATATAGGGAAAAACAATATATGTATCTCTAGAAGTTTCGCAAAATACAAAACCTCTATTTTTGATTGTATTTCGTATTCAATTATTATTCATCTAAATTCAAATTATTTTGCGAAATATTAAACAAGTGTTTTTTATCTAAAAAAATGTGTGTATTAAGTGTGTTTCGCCAAGTGCCCACGGCAGACAGTGTAAAAAGAACTATAATTCTCTTCTTGACCATGCTTCATGGTCTTCTCGACATGCTGCACTGAGCACCTATAAAAATAATGATTAATACTTCATCCTTTTCAATAAAGCACAATAACATTTTGACTTTGCGAATTAAATACTTTTTAAAATCAATTTTATGGTCACAACACTGCCACTTAATTTTCACATAAATAATTTGTCAAACGATGACATCAATATGTCACAAAAGCTAATTTCCATTTTGTGACAATCTGTTGTAATTTTTGTACAAATTTGTCATAAAATTGTGAACCGAATCTGTGACAACAATGAGGTTCAATTTTGACTAATTAGTAAACAATTTTGTGATCACAATATTGTCACTTAATTTTCGCTTAAATCATGTGCTAAATGATCAAAATATGTATGACAGAAAGGAAATTCCGTTTTGTGACAATTTTCTGTAAATTATTGTGATCACAAATTTTGGTTACACGGGTAACTATCTATCTACCCGAGAAACCACAAGTGACCAAAATGTCAAACTGTCACAAAATGTCAAACTTTATTCTAGTACTCATTTGAGTTCTTTTCTTTTGTTTCGGTCGAAGTTGAACGAAAAAAACTATTTTCAATTAAATTAGAATAAATGTAATATCACTATCTAGTTTCTAAAATATAGTAAAATTATCGGGAGCATTTCGTTAGTAAATTTACTCAATGTAAAACGAGTGCAAAATATTGGAAAGTAATACATAAAATATACCTCTTGGATGGAAACTTCTGACCGCAACAATTTAAAAAACAAATACATAAAATACCATACATAGAAGGCATTTGAATGATGAGAACGATGTTGGTGATTCGGATAACACGGTGGAGAGTATTTGTGATATTTACAAAGTTTGGATCCAAAAGAGTGGAAGGATCAAGGCCATTATGCGGTTCTGGGATTAAAAACTGCGCTTTAATGCTACGGGCGATGATATAAAGCGGGCTTATCGTAAAATTGTATTGCAACACCATCCGGACCATAGATTTATAATAAAATATATAGATGGAATGTAAGCAGTTGTCAAGTGTCTCAATTTCGGAGGGGTAACAGAAAAAAGCGAATAAACCAAAAGGGCCGTATTTAAAAAGTGAAAAAATAAATAAATATAAAAAATACTACATATAAAGAAAATGCGACACTGTTTAAAAATTTGTTGTCAAAAAGTAAATCTCACAAACAACAATTAATTTTTTATTTACTATTTTTTTAGCTTTTCAGTTTAATATTTATTAAACTTTTATCACAAATTGCTTAGTTTTTTAACATAAACTATAATTAAATTATCGGGGATATGAAATCCCTTTGTTGTATTTGCCTTGCCTATTTTGGCATTTTTTAACGAGGCACTTCATTTTTTTTATAAATTATTCACTTATATAATGTAAGTTAAAAATACTAACTATTATATACCAAACGTATAAAATTATAATTTTTTAGTTGTTTTAATTAATATTCTTATCATTTGCGGAAATTCTTATGTGAGCTGTCAATACAAATTAAAAACAAAATCTATTGTTGTGGGATTTGCTTCTTCCATCTCCTGATGATCTCCTTTCCATCTTCTAATGATATACAACCATCCTCCTCTTACCTGAGACACGCGAAATAGAAAATTTTATATGGAAAAAAAATTACATTCATTCTATATTATATATTATAATTCTATGATCCGGACAAGCGAAAAGCAATGGGGGAAGATTAAAAACCGAAGACGATTATTTTATATTAACGCGATTATTTTATTCGATTACTTTATATTATACGTTATTATATAGTTATACTGGTTGGACCGATAAATTATATATAGCTATACTTCAATTAGAATGGCTTCCCGTCATCCGAAAGCTACTTCAGAATCCATCAAGTGAGATTGTATGTAACTGCTTAATTTGGTTTCAAAAAGTCTGTGTTCTAGACCAATAATGAATCTTCAAAATATTATGAGTGAGAAGTTTGTGAATGATCTTAAGCCGTTAATGGCCCACGATGATCGTAATGTTGGACGATGATATTCATGTAGAATTTGAGAAAGCTAATATACATGTCCGTACTATGTTCACCGAGATGTGCCGTTCGGAACGAATTTTGTTTAATTGTAGGAACAGCAAATGGACTAAAACGTACGATTGAATCTTAAACATACGAATGAGGTCTTAAAACTATAAAAACGCTCTCAGAAAACTATGCGGTAAAAGCCATTATTTAGCCATTATTACATTAAGCCACCCGAAACTACGATAATGTCGAGATTGTAAAGCTAGCAATTTATAAACAATCTGATATGCTGGACTTAATATTCGCGAAATATAACGGATTATGTATGGTTATATAGGACAAGATAACCAATCGTTTTTCAATTTGGCTATTTCTCTTAAAGGTATTGTATGCACCTAAATTCCTTAGTATAAAATAAACATTTTACACTATTTTGTATATTTTTCAGCAAAATGTTGGTTCCTTTTTGACGTCCAAGATAATAGGCTTTTGGATCATTTAAATGCAAATTCAAAAGTGGAATTTGTCTCACTGATACGTGCTATTATTTTTATCAGTAGTTTTGTTATTGAAGATTAATATTAAAATTAAATGTCAAACTTTATTCTAGTAAAGTTAAGTATTAGTAAAGTGTTTCTTTATTTTATCACAAAATAAAGTCTTATAATTATTCACAATGTTTTTTTAATAAAAATCATTAAATATTTACAATTAGCGGTTGGATTGCGAATTGCGCTGTGGTATCGTAACATTGATAATTCCAATTCATACTTCAAGATTAATTACCGGTGTGGGAGCAGATTTGGAATTTAATAGCTCTCAAACAAATCGGAGAACGTTTATGAGTTTACGACGAAAACCCAACCGGCAATTCATACAAATCAATCTCTTATACTCGAAAACCCGCCGTCATTAACTTTTATCAATGTAGGTTGATATGGAAAAAAATAACTAGAAAATGGGGCCCGGGTCCCATAGGAGACCCCTTAAACGAGTTTTCCTGGAACTGATGCCCATCGCAATCGATTTCTAATGCTCGAAAACCCCTCGTCAGTGATTTTCATTAATATAGGTTGATATGGTAAAAAATATCCGGGCCCCTCTGGAGCCCCCCTTAAACGAGTGCTTCTGGAACCAACACCCATCCCAATCGATTTCTGGTGTTTGAAAACCCCCCGTCAATAAGTTTCATCAATGTAGGTTGATATTTGAAGAAAATACCTAAAAAAAAGGGGCCCGGGCCCCACTGGAGCCAACCTTAAACGAATTTTCCGGAAACCAAAACCGATCGCAATCGCTTCGTAGTACTCGAAAACCCCCCGTCAGTAATTTTCATCAATCTAGGTTGATATGGAAAGAATATAACTAGAAAATGGGGCCCGAGCCCCACTGGAGCGCCCCTTTAACGAGTTTTGGTGGAATCAACACCCATCGCAATCGACTTCTGGTGTTAGAAAACCCCCTTCTGCAAATTTTCATGTAAATCCTACGTGCCGTTTCCGATATCGTTGAAATATATATACAAACAATTATTGCTCGTATTATAATATTAGATATAAAACCTTTTTATGAACAATATTCAACTGGAGATGAATTAATTGCGAAGTGACGATCTCAAACATCATCTGCATGTCTTATACCATAGACACATATCTAGTTTCGTAACCATGATTATATGAAACTATGATTTTCATAATGAGAATACATGACACACTACAGTTCTTAATTCATTTGATAGTTCTTTGCGGGAGAGGCCAATGATTATTGGGCTGTCGGAGGTGTGGATTTATAATGAAAAATATCTGGACTATGAGGTAAATTGTTATATCCTTTTTCTTAATGGTAACAGTAATATACGGTCGGGTGGAGTTGCTATATACGTCAGCAATAAATTGAATTGCATTCAACTCGCTTTCAATATCTGTACATTTGATTCTGTAGTTATTCAATTTTAGTTGTATTCGAAAAAAATGACATTTGTTTGTATCTATCGTTTTGGGTTTACAAATATTTCAGATCTCTTCGAAGAATTTTCTGTACTCCTTAATGATTTGACGAATGCCAATTTGTTTATTGTACGCGACTTCAATTTCGATCTGTTGCTGAACAATGTTTTGGTTGACCAATTCTTGATGCAGTTATCGAATAATGGCCTCGTCAATTTGGTATCTGAACCAACTCGTATTACTGATACGTCTGCGACTTGTATTGACAATGTCCTATTTAGAATTGACCATCGATCAGTTCGTGACGTTTTAGGCACAGTTCAAAATTTAAAAATCACTGATCATTGTTTGCTTTCATTTGAAGTCGTTTCAATGACAATAACTAGAGAAACAACTGTGAATTCCAAATTATCGCATAATCGTACCGATTATGGCAAATTGAGAAATTTATTGCTTGCCGAAGATTGGGGGTTGGTTTATGCTTGTTCAGATGCATTTTATGCTTATGATAAATTTATGAAAATCTTTGGGGACCATCTCAATAATTCAACTATTCCACAACATTCGAATTGTTCTGTTAAATTAAAACCTTGGATGAATGATTATTTGCTTGGCTTGTTACGTAAAAGAAACAAGTTTTGCCGGCTTTCGAAAAAACATCCGTCTAATCTGAGACCGAATAGTTATAGTTTGAAACTTTGCGAGTTAGTTAATCAAAAAATCACAACCAACAAGAAACAATATTACACCATACGCTTTCAATAAAATGCCAAAGATGCTCGTAAAAATTGGAGATTAGTCAATGAAATCATTTGTGGGCAAACAGATAAAGCATGTATTAATGTAATCATAGCCGAAACAGAAACAAATATTACTGACGCGTATGATATCTCAAACAAATTCAACGAATTTTTTACTAGCGTTGGTGATAATGGTGGTCCTACTACTTTTTCGCCTTCTGCTGATTTTGAAAGTATCGTATTCGAAAATGACAATCCAATTAATAGTTTTTTCTTCTCACCAGTTACCCCTGGAGAGTTGTATGGTATAATTAATACGCTGAAAAACTCTTGGTCACCCGGTTAAGATGGTGTAACTAATATCGTCATCAAGAAAATAGCTTGCTATCTGGTAGATGTTCCGTCGCATATTTTCAATTTAAGTGAGAAATCAGGTGTCTTCCCTGCTTCATTCAAACATGCAGTAGTTATACCAATCTACAAGAAAAATGATAAAGCGTGCTTGAATAATTATCGCCCAATTTCTCTTTTGTCAGTTTTCTCTAAAATACTAGAAAAACCATGCAAAGAAGAGTTATGGACTTCTTGAATGCAAACTTAATTCTCTCTGATTAACAATTTGGTTTTAGAGAAAAAAAAAGTACTGAAATGGCTCTCTTGGCATTCTTGGAGGTTGTCACAAATTCTATCGACCTGGGGCTTAAGGTCTCGGCCCTGTTCGTGGACATGACTAAGGCGTTTGATAGGGTTGACCATAGTCTGCTGTTAAGGAAACTATCGTCATATGGCATTCGGGGCGTTATTTGTAAATAGTTTCAATCGTATTTACATGAGCGCAGCCAGTGTGTGAGAGTCAACAGCCATCTGATCAAAAATGTACCTATCAAGGTTGGGGTTCTCCAGGGCTCTGTCCTGGGACCTTTATTATTCCTAGTGTACATAAATGGAATCTTTATACTACGTTTCTTCGGTTCTATTATTGCATTCGCTGACGACCTCTCGTTAATTTATGCTAATTCAAACTTTCAGCAAAATGTTATTTCAATCAATCACGACTTAGATCTATTACCCCACTGGTTGTCAGCTCATAACATGCGTCTTAGTGAAAAAACTAAACTGCTGCACTTTAGGAAGCACCAGTTTTAAAAAGCTGGAGTGAACTTTCACGTGTTTGAATGCAATAGAAACATACGATGTTTTTCTAATGGTGGTTTTCCGATCGTAGATGTTCATGATTTTAGATACTTGGGTGTTAATATTGACAAAAACCTGAGCAGAAAGGAGCATATTGACAGCCTAAAATCCAAATGGCTTTTGGTGGCTCGCAAAATGTATGTTTTACGTATGTATACTCCTAACTATCTTCTGCGAACAGTGTATTTTGCATTAGTTGACTCTCTTCTCCTATATGGTCTTGTTTGTTGGGGTTGTGCGTGCAACACTACCTTATATGCGTTATATGTACGACAAAAACATATTATCAGAATTATGTTTCAAAGATAGGCTTTTGCTTTCTTGGCCTATTTTCCAAGATTTAAATATTTTACCTCTGCAACATAAGTTTGTTTTCAAGGTTTTGAGACTTTTTTATAATATGAGAGGAAATGACTTTATAAATCATTTAGATTATAACCTGCGGTCTAACGGGTTATTTATAAAGTTGGTTCCAAAATTTAAACTGGATCTTCGCAAATATTTTTTTAGTGTAATCTCCTCCCCGTCCTTGTTTAATAAACTTCCACTTGATATCCGCTCCAGCATTAGTTTCTCGGCTTTCTCCAAAATACTTCTTATCTGGCTAAAACAAAACAGTACCATTCAACAGCTCTTCTCCTTTTCTGTTTAATACATAAATATAGCAATATTATTCTAAATTTGTATATATATTTATATTTTTTATATTTTTTTTTCTATTTGCATAACAACTTGATGTGTTATTAATATTTAATTTGATTTAAAAATAGTTATTGTTAAAAAATGTATTGAATCAGTGTATCTGACACTGTTTTGCTAGAAAACCAAAAGATACACTTATCTAATCATCTTATTTATATTGTAGTTTGTTTGTAAACCATTTTTTTTTCTGTTCTAATTAAATAAATAATGATAATGAAAAAAAAACAAAAAAAAAGTTCTATGATAAACATTACGTCACATGCATATAATTTCTTCATTAAAATTCTTACGTTAACTGTGTGGTATAAACATATTTTTGTTTCGCCCTCCACCCAAATTTTCCTATTTCCACTTTAGTTTTATTTTCCATCAATTTATCGAATTCTGTATTAATTTTTTGATTTTGAAAACTTCAATTTTTATAAAAAACATAAACAAACAAATGAAAAACCCCATATTTCTAGTTTTCGCTATTCACAAACTGTAAAACTTGGCACTGTCGTCACTAAAATGCCATGGGATAAGAAAATTAGCTCATTTCGAAACCATGTGTCAACCAAGTTGCAAACCATGATTAGCAGTGACACATTACAACGTAATCTTGGTTAAGTCGAAACTGTAGTTACGAAACCAGATATGTATCAATAGTATTCGGCTTTGGGAGTAAGAGTCTAGTTCTTGTATTGTACAGATTTCTGAAAAACATTCTGGTAACTGTGTCATGGTAACTGTGGTTCAGACCGTATCATTACCCTAGCAACAACTTCGTATTAGTGTATTATCAACAGAAAATGTACTTTGGTATGCTTTGTCCTAAGTTTGATTATGTGCTTTAGTTGATTCACACAGTGTTTGTTGGAGCTTTCAAAATGAAGAGCTTAAAGACGTCACAATAGAAAAAGAAAGCAAGCTTATCACGCTCCTCAATCAGTGGTACAAGGAAAGAATGTGGAACTTTAATTTAACGTTGACTTCTGTTATATAATAAATAACTTTGAAAGCTAATTAAAACAACTCAATGTTTTGCAAATTTCCAATAGGAATTATGAAAATTTTAGATAATAATTTGGGTCGCAAATGGATTTGGAATCTTTTTTTTTTTGGTAAAAAAGTTAAACGATGATTTAGTTGAAAGTTTTTTATTTGGTGAACAACCTTAAGTTCCATCCACCGTATTTGGAAGTATAAAAAATTAAGTACCTGGAAAAATTTAATCAAGGATTTAGTGAAGTATGTTTCCACCGCCCAGGTTGCGCAGTGATTAAAAAGCTGCGGCGTGGAGCGTGAGGTACCGAGTTCAAATCCCGACAGGGACAGGATGCAAAAAGAACTCATCTGAGACCCAGTTAAGCTTAGAATCCGTATGCCGTCCCATCTTCCATGTCAGTACTATAGGATGGCATGAAGTTATGCAGATTGATTCTAAGTAAATCGGACCTATAGCGAAAACGTAAAGTCATATAGTGTCACAATAGGCCAATATAGCCTGAGTAATGGATAACACACCACAAAAAGTATGTTCCCAAACTTCTTCCCTTGTAACACACATAATTCTTTATATGTTTCTTTGACGTTTGGTTTCATCGAGATTCGAACATTTATTCTAACCTTAAGTAGTTTCGGATTGACTACGAAGAATAAAAAGACTTGATTGAATCATAACATGAAGGAAACATAAACTATGTTTGTTAACTCCTACAACATATGTCCTTGTTATAAAATCAATTAGTGGAAAGGAATATTTTGAGCAACGAATATTTTGACAACGACAATAATGCAGCTGGAAGATGTTTTCTCGAGATATCAGAATCTTAAATATTTTAGAACTGCTTTCTCTTACTTGAAAATATTATTATAATAGTCCAAGTATTTAAATAAGTACTCAGGCTCAATTGGCTAAATTTTTTTACTCAAGCCCATTCAGTTTTTCATCTTTCTTATATTAAGTCAAGTCTTGTATAAGATATTTTTCTTAGGAACACAATTGAATTTTTAATAATTCGCGACTAATCATAGTGCCAAAACATTTAAGAAATAGTTTGCATATTAAGTAGGTGTTTAATCAGCGCATTGATGTTGCAGTCGTCAAGGCATTTTCTACAATTTATCAATATTTTGTTTGGCAAGTCTTATTGCTTTTTGATGAGTAAAGTCTTGTTAGGTAGATTTTGACTTCTCCTGAAAACTAGATTGGAAAGCTCAAAAAAATGGAAAACGGTTACAAGTTGTTTTGACCTGAGGCTTTTCGAGTTTGGCTCCAAATATAGCTAATTGATTCAAACTGCGTTAATTTGGTTTTGCTCCACAATCAAATCTATGAAAGCTTTAAGAATCAAACAAGTCTTCAAAAAAGAGAGAAGTTTAAGATAAAGTTCCATTTATTTGTATCAATATTGGAATCTCTAAGGCCAGCATTTGAAATGTTGTGTGTCTGTTGTTTGTGCTAATAATCTCTGTTCTTCTGTCTGCGTAGCTTATACGAGGATTTTTTTGGCGTTTATGTAAGCATCGTTTCATTAAAAGCACGATCTTTCTCCTGAATCACCCTTAGACCGTCGTCGTCCAGCCAAACTTTTTTGAAGATATACTACAGTCTATAGTGGACATTGAAGCATTATGGTTACCGCTATTTTAATTATGTCCCAAAGAAATCTCAAAGGTAGTTCGAGTAACTTGAACAAAAACCAGGAAGTGTAATGAATCATTACCAAGTATTACAGTCATGCTAGCTCAGTTAAGACCAATGCTGCCATAAAATGCCAATTTGGGCGTTGAGGTCGCTGAATGTTTGCTTTCGAGCTCATCATAGAAACTTTCATTGGTTTGATCTGGTTTCTCATCAGTTGAAGGCATGGACGTTCTTAAACGTAATATTAAAGTGACGTCTATGAAACCTGAGTGTTCAAATTATATTATTAATAAATCAGTCACAAATGAGGTAATATCGATAATTAGTCTGGTTTTCCACAGTATCATGGTGTTGAGCTTTTATTTTAATGCCTGTATACGAAAAGCTGTCGGAAAGCTTTTCGAATTCAGGCATTAAAATCGAACGTTCCAAGTTTCAAATTTTAAATCGTTGGCCTTATATCTTAATTGGGCTGCCATCACAACTACAAACCTCTTTAGCAGAAACAGACCCTTGTCCTTTCAGCCCAGTCGTTTTGCCGAATAGTTGCTAGTGGTAGAAATTTATGACAGTTGTAGTGCCAAAATTTGTTTTCGTTCCAGAACACGTGAGGAACACCAAGACTTTTCGTATTTTGCACTTAATAGCCTATTGTTGACTCATAATTCTATTTTTCTCCTACGACATAATTTGTGAAAGCTTTTAGAACGAAGCAAGTCATCGTTACTGCAGTTTTGGGTAAAATTGTTTTCAGGGCTGTCCCCCTTTGAAAATTTTTAAGATATCATTAAAATACCAATCATATTTAATTGAATTGCTGTTTTTGTAATAATTTATCAAAATCAATCAAATAATAACAATTGATTTGTTCCTGTTGTTGTTATTTTTTATTTAAAATGATATTTTATTATTGTTTTCTTGCTAACATTCAATTAATTTTTATTGTATTTCCATTTTACAAATAATGAATTAGTATATTTTTAAAAATTAGGTTAAATCAATCCAATATGTCAAAAACGTTTTTTTTTGTTAAACAAACTTTTGTATTGTATCATTAATAGGAAAAAAAACTTGTCCGTACCATAAATACGTGTCTGATAACTAGACGTAAAATTATTCTTAATTAATTATTTATTTTTGCAACTAATTGCAGGTCGGCCCGATCAAGTTCATAATTGTACAATAACAAATATTTCGATGACATCATTTTCGGCACGTTGCTTGGAAGGATTCAATGGTGGGTTGTCCCAATCGTTTATGTTGGAGGTGCGCGACAGCCAGTCACAGGTGAGTTTATTTATGAAACACTTGAAGCTAAGTGGTTTTATTACCGAATGCCATTTAAATTGTTTAAACAAGAGAAGTATAAATACCTGTATATGTAGCATATACATAATAAATAGATTATTTATTCTAAGAAACACTCACAAATGTTCAAGCGTATGAAATACTTCTAATTATTATTACTAAATTCTTTGCAAATTAAGACGATTAATTTGAGTACATGTTATACAAATAAATATTATATTCACAAAGAACCATGTTCTTAAATAAATCTGTGATGTATATGTTTATAAAGCGTTTTTCAATAAGAGGTAGCATTTTGATATTTAAAAAACATAAATATTTTTTCAGCGTAAAGAGGAAGGTGTGCTTTTAACATTTGGAAACGATATCGACCAAATGGCCGCCGCGACTACGCTTGCAGCACCAGATCCTTTTATCGTTCACTTGGCCCCAAAATAAGAAGTCTTAAGGTATTTAATCTCAAGATCAGTGGCCAATTGCGGTGATCACTCCTTCGAGAAATAACACGGCCAAGAAACATTTCTTTCAACATTGCCATAGATTCGTTGCTTGACTGCCACGTGGTGATGTCTTGCTGAAAATAAACGTTGCCTTTATCAATATCTTCCAATTACGGTCATAAAAAAATCATTAAACAAAGCTCGTAAGCGCATCCATTTCTCGTGACACTTGCACCAGCTTCATTTTCAAAATAGTAAACCGCACCAATTTGGTTTCTGAGTCCTAAATCATTATTGAAGATCATTTTTCGATGAAATCCGAATCATTTTGATGCATTTGTAGAACCCTATCAGCGAAGATACGACGTTTATAGTGATCGACAGACTGGAGTTCTTGTGTTAACCGGCAAAATTTTAACCAGTTTTGCATTAAATTTTCACAATTTCAATGCTTTTTTGAAGCGTGTATCGTACCATTACCTGTCATATGTCAAAAGATGAAAGCTTCAAAATAAAAGCTTCCCAAATGGCAGGCTATTCAAAATGAAACCTCTTATTTGAAAACCGTTTATATAAATATATATATATATATATATATATATATATATATATATATATATATATATATATATATATATATATATATATATATATATATATATATATATATATATATATATATATATAGTAAAACCTCAATATGCCGGACTAATTCGAACGAGGGCAGTCCGTTATAACCGATTGTCCATTATATAAAAAGACATGATTTTCGTTCTGAACAATACGCACATTTATATATTTTTAGTGTTTTATGTATGTTAGACCATGTTCCATAAGAATACCGATTTATATTCTCTTTCGAAGTCCTGAGCGTATTTACTAAACCTCAGATTAATGTCAGTTATAAAGAAATTCATGTTCCGACAAGTAGAAGAGATTCGTCATACATTCTTCGTAATGAACGAAGTTTTTATTATCTTCTCTTAACACTTTTTAATGCTAAGAGAGCTGCTTTGGCCAAAAAGCCGGCGTTCAAGTTTCTTTGAATGCCACAGTGTTCTAGTACCCATATGACCATAACATCGCTGTTGGAACAACTTAGTAAACTATCTTCCACACTTACCTCATAAACTAAGAAATTTTCTTTGATTGAACCAACGTAATTAAACGTGGGTAATTTGTACTATTAATATTCTCTAATAAAAAAGATGATATACTGACCATCATCTGAGCTTAGATCGGGTATAGAACTTTATATTTTAATGAGGAATTATGCAAAAAAATGTGTCCGGTTTATCCGAAGTGGGGTTCTTTATATCGGGGTTTTACTGTATATATATATATATATATATATATATATATATATATATATATATATATATATATATATATATATATATATTTATATATATATATATATATATATATATATATATATATATATATATATATATATATATATATATATATATATAAATGGTTGTCACGAATGAAACGGTTGGATACTCTTAGAAAAGCTCACTATGTGTGATATTTCCAAAATTATTTTATCTAAAAATATTAAAGTCCAGAAACATCGACGAGACAACGATGCACATATTTTGGCCTAAGCAGACGTTCGTAGCGTCAAATTTCTGCAAGACCTGAAGATATTAACCTTATTAATACCGATCGTATTAATAAGGTTAACCTATTCCCTTGCTATGTTATAACTGGGCCAAAAAACGAATGTTTTCGTGTCCAAAATCATAATAAGCAAAGAAGCTCTTTATTTTCATTTGTGTAGTTGGATATTTTAACGATACCGGCATATATTTAACGAGTTTTTTTGCCACAAGTTACTGAATGGGTTTCGAGAAGGGTCACATAGCTCAGGCAACTATATATATTTTGAACTGGATTTATCTCCCGTTTGGGTCATTTGAACTAGTGGTCGGCCACATCTAACACAGGATCTTTATTTACAGCCAAATGATTTTCGAGCAATAAATCAAAATACCGTAGAACGATTACAAATGTACATTAAATCAGGAGATCTTATTTCTTTTTCATTTCTAACAAAATTACCGGATGTAGCTAAATGGTTAAGAGAGTTTCTCATCACGCCGCGGTCTCGAGTTCGATAACCGCCGTTGACCAAAAATTTACATGCAACCGGATGACATAAAAACGCGATTGTGAGTAAAAACATTCGTTGGGCTGACCACCTACAATGTGCTTTAATCGTTAAAATGGTTCATAAGGTCTCAGTTGAGACGCGGTAAGGGCCGTTTACGGCCTATAAGCCATAGATTATTTTTATTAACAAAATTACACCCAATTAATGACATTACTTTTGCCCCATCTTGTATATATGTTACGGTTTAAGACCGAAATCGGCAAATGTCGACATTTACCGGTAAATGTCCGAATTTACCAAAATGTGAACCGAAGTGTACCGAAATCCATTAATAGATTCTATATAATCCGTTCCTACGTGCGGCACGCAGTGCGACATGTTTGCTTGTCCCGGCTCCTAGGTCCCTCAAAGTTGAAATCTAAAGCCTCTCGGAGAGTTTCCGAAGCCGTTAGCCTTTACAATTCTAGGAAAGCATACTAGGGTCTTCTACGAAATCATTCTAGGGTAAACTACGAAATCATTTATTAATACAAAAAATTAAAGAGTGAATGTGAATATGGTCTAAATTTACAGATAAACGTAGATTGAACATACATTTACCAAAGGGATAGGTAAATTCGGACATTTACCGGTAAATTCGGACATTCGCCGTATTTCGGGCTTTAATCGTAACATAAATACCAAAAACGAGACGTTTAATTAATACCAGCAACATGCATTAACTTGAAAGGCCCAATTACATCAAACAAATCTTTAGGTGGTTTTTGGTCTCCCAAGTTCCGTTTTTCTTCAATCTGACTATTTATAAACACAACATATTCTGAGTATAAACCATGAAAACAGTAACAATTTCTTTGAGGGATGGGAAACCCCTCTCCCTTATCTTCACAGCAACGTGGGATCGTCATATTGGTTCTGTTCAGTTTGAGATACACATCTTTCTTCTGTAAATACCTGCATCATGGCTAAGCCAGCAATTCCATACTTGCGCTACACCCACACTTTGATGTTGGAGATAGAGTACCACGCTCATGAACCTAACGTCTGAGTTCTTCCACTGTTTCTGCCACTATTTAAAGTGTTCATGGTCTTCTCCTCCAAAGAGGTTTGTTTCCTTTACATTTCAATTTTGGACATCTGTCAAAATGAATCTATTTTAGTCTGGGTTGCCACCGTTTATGTTCTGTAGCCTGTGCGTAAACAGTGTATATCCCTTTATAAAGTGTTAATTTGTCATTGATATTGTGTTGTGATGACTGCCATTTTTGGCTGAAATAGTTAGGCCCTTTACAGTGGTGTAAAGAGAGCATTTTACGTAATGCCAATACTCATTTAATTGTGTTCTAAAAATTTTGTTTGGAAACTAATTTTTTTTAGACAAAATAATTTTGAAAATATCACAAATGGTTAGCTTTTCTGAAAGATATTGATTTATTTGAAATACAAGGTGCTCCGATAGTAAGCGCCTCTTCAAACGCCTATAACTTGGAAAGGGTGGCTTCACAGTGCGAAGTGGGAAAAGTAAAGTCGTCTTCGCTTTGATTAAGGAATCCAAACGTACCATTCGTGTCAGTCACTTTCGAGGCACCCTGTTTATATATATATATATATATGTATATATATATATATATATATATATATATATATATATATATATATATATATATATATATATATATATATATATATATATATATATATATATATATATATATATATATATATATATATATATATATATATATATATATATATATATATATATATATATATATATATATATATATATATATATATATATTATATATTATATATATCTATAT
This sequence comes from Tipula lateralis, assembly GCA_963932295.1. Lineage (NCBI taxonomy): Eukaryota > Metazoa > Arthropoda > Insecta > Diptera > Tipulidae > Tipula > Tipula lateralis. Next base: position 164,201,742 of record OZ010738.1, read on the forward strand.
ATAATCAGATTATTGTACTTGTACCAATAAGTATTTAGTAATGCCCCCATGTTCAATCGAAGATATATTCCCCAAAATTTATAAATTTAATTTTGTTTTTTAATTAGTTTTAATCATTTTATTGGCAATAATTAAATATTGATTTTTGAGTTCGATACACAATTTATACACATATACAGTATATAATATGGCGTCTTCGTCAATATTAGGGCAAATATTATAAGTCGAAAGCCGCACAAAATATTTTTAATATCGTTTATTATATAAAAAGAAAGGGTGATGGTGGTGGGGTGGGGAGTACGAGAGAGGGGGGGATCTAAATAGATACGATGATTGTTAAAAAAATATATTTCATTTGTTTCAGGAATTAAAAGCGAATTTTTCATCGCCCATACCACGATTTTCGGTAACAGGATTACACCCCGGAAGCCAATATATAACATCGATATTCGCATTCAATGCAAAAGGTCGTTCAGATCCAGCTGTTTTACAAGCAGCTATGCTAAGACTTCCGGAGAAACAACTTACGGCTGAAAAAGGTAATTATTTGAGTTTAAACTTTGGTTTTTCGTTGGTTGTTTTATATTTTGTGAATTTTAAAAATTTATTATTTCCGTTTTTGTTATTTTTAATCTTGGAAATTTATTTGAAAACCCTTCTCCGTATAATATATACATATTATACTTAATATTATTACATAAAAGAATAAGGAGCATGTTAAATTGTAATGACAACAAAAGTTGAATCTTTAAAACAAAACATGATCTTGGGATGGCATTATGTCATTGATCGAAAACCACCTTGCAACGAGAAATATTTGATACATTTTACACAATCGCTCACCAAGTTCTGCTCTACCTTTATGCTGAATGTATAAACGTACCTAACAGAGCACACACCTTATAAAATTACCTACCTAATCTATTTTAATTAGGGTTGTTCATCAAAAATATGCCTTTTTGGATAAGATATGGAATAGCTCTCTTTGGGTTATTTATTCATTTATGTACTATCTACATAAAATTGGGTATGTTATGAAACACACATTTTGAGATTATCCAATCTTCTTCATACTATCGATCACCTGATTAATCTCTAAGTTTAATTCACCCCTCACAATCTTTTTTATATATTTTATATCCACAATTTTCACGAAATATACAATTCAGGTGTGAACGTAAATGAACGATTACATATATAGGCAACTAAATAAACTTTATAATACTCGAATTTAATTAATCCATTCGAACACCTCTCTCGGACTTTTCTTGATAGAATCTATAGTGTCTAAGTTTCGCATCGCCACCCAGGTTAAAAAGCTGCGGCGTGGAGGTACCGGTTTCAAATACCGATAAGAACAGGATGTGAAAAAGAATTTACACCATCGCTCGTTTGGGCGGTGTGATTTGTGGTGCGAATGAACTCATTTAAACCCAGTTGAGGTTAGAATCCATGTGCCGTCCCATCATTAATGTCAGTACTATTATAGACTGGAATGGTGCTTTGGTTTCTACGTAAATCGGACGTATAGCCAATATAGGATAGCACTAGAAAGAAAAAAAATCAATTCGCCGATCATTAAATCTTGTTAACAATTTCTTGTTTCCAATTCTTTAATTGAATCTTCCCGTTACAAAAAGAACCAGTACTCGAAAGCACTCTATGCCTTACAACCAATATAAATCGTTCCACTGTGCAGTAATCGGTCTAAAGCTTGTCCATTAGGTAGACCGTTGAAATTTTTTTTACATACACGTCTTAGTATGAAATTCAAAATATTCCCAGAATACTGATTATTCGAAGGATTTGACTCAAACTTCCACGGAGTAACATCTTGCATGTGCCTGAGTACTACTCATACCAGAACATTGAGGTACCATCTTATTATGAAAACTATTTTCGTTTGTTGGTTTAATAGGCTTGTCGTTCAGGGTTTAAAGCTTTCTTGATCGTATAAATCTAACTCTCGTTGCGGAAAATTTCAAGAGGCAGTTTCTCGAAATCGATTGTGTTTCCCGAGAAATTGATTTTGCAAATCCTTGATTTTGTGAAAAGTTTACTGGTCTCTTTTTCCGGTACTAGTTGAAGATTCGAACCATTTCTTGTAAATTCGTCAGCCCTGCAGTTACCTAATACGACAGAAAGGCCAAAATTAGCTGTAATTGTTGAAATATATAAAACGTCGTTTCAAGATGAATACCAATTCAACGTTTCTTAGACGTGACTTAATTATTGTCACCTGACTATCAACTTAAAGTGATTGAATAAGTACTATACACAATCTCTGCGAACATGATCAGGGTTCATTTCATTCACGAACATGAGCAGGGTTCAACAGATATACTCCCCTTGAGTATATCAAAGCAGACTCCTACAGGATCTGTATCATCCTCGCTTAAAAAAGTATAAGTCGATTTTTACACCATGTCCAGGCATTGCCAAAATTGTTCTGAAGAGCTATTCATCAGAAGCAAAACCCATACACGCATATATAGGCCTTGCTATGGCAAAACAACGCTGGTTTCAGTTACTTTTAAATGTGCGCTGCTACACCAGCTTTCCAAGATGTTCGGCTACCAAATAAGCTTCTTTGAAGAATAGTATATGGTTCTGTACGATGTTATCGGATCACCTAACGAACCTTTGTATTTAGCTCAAAGCACTAGTTTTGAATGGATCTACTCCCTCCCCTAGTTCCAACAGCATTGACTACTAAATTCGAGAGTATATGGGTGTAAGCACACCGCCTTATGGCGCCATTCCTAGTACTCTTCTTCTATCCTTTCTGCTTTCAAGGGTACAATTGATTGATCCATAGGGTATTCCACCTTTACAACAGCCAATTCCTCCATGATGGCACCTATATCTACCTCCATGACCTTATTATGTGTCTTCGGAGTTTTTTGACAGCGATGAGCTATTCTTCGTTTTCCAATGTCACCGCTTGGTTATGATTCCTCACGACCGAACAAGGTTAGGTTCATATCATCTAATATCCATTCCAGCCATGTATACGATTGATTAAGGTGTATGCAGGTTATGATGAAATTCTATTTGATAATAATCACAATTTAAGTACGCCCGAAGAGTAACACTTTCAAAGTTTCAACCTTAACGTAACTTCATGGTTTCTCGATGCAATCCCATATGGAAGCTGAAATTGTACGTAGTGATGATCAGACCCATTGTCATTTATGCATTTTAGAGTTGAACCTTATCGGATAAGCGCGAAAAATGGCTTCTAACATTCGAGAGAAAAATGATAATTGTGATATATGGCCCAAAATGCAAAGATGATGGCACATATCGAGATCTTTTCATTCACGAGATCAGGAATTTAATGCGGATTCCTGATATCGTACATTAAAGCAAAGGACAACGAATACGCTGACTCGGTCACGTTCTGCGTGCTGACCCGAACCTAATGACACAGCGATCTGTGAACGAAGAGCCGCCTTTCGGTAGGCGAAGGGTCGCTTAATGACGTAGAGAGTGATTTGGCATGTTCTTGTTGTTTTCATGAGTATGAAGAGCTGGCGAAAACGATAGACTCAGATTGGTGACACCGTATAAGCCAACAATGGCCTAAAAAATCAGTTATATAAATTATTATCTAACCATAAACGAGGCTTTTTAGGGAGCTTCCATCTAACTTTAATCTAGTTACTGTATTAGTCTGGATTATAACTCCATATCCAACTTTTTCACTGCAAATTAACGTCAATATATTTGAACACAAGTGAGTCATACATGGGTGATCTAACATCATTTGTTGCTTAAAGGTCCGCATCCATTAAGTGAGGAGTATTTTTTAGATTTCCCTGAGCTAGTCTTCAATGTCAACAAAAAAAAGGATTCAGCTAAGTTCTATATACTGATAGTTTGAGTCGGTTTCCGATGGAACGGGAGGAATCTGATTCCAGTTCCAATAGAGGATGGTAAAAATCAAATTTGGGATAAATTATCAACACAGCTATATGGCATGCAGAACAAATGGCCAGAACCAACATCTAACCGAAAACAAAAAAATTGCGATCATTTTTTGTACGGGGCATTGATATGAGTAATCGTCTGTTCAGTTACTCCAATCACGTCCTCACATATATATTGTTTTGGTTTTAACATGATAACATCTGTTTGAATTTTTAACTCCCAGTTAAGCTTATTATACAAAAAAAAATATTTTATGAATTTCGATTAATTGTTCCATACGAGTACTACGAGTAGAGACAAAAATCTGATTTTTTTTTTTGTGAAACTCCTCTAGGGAGTGCACTAAAATATATATTTTATTTACATTAAATATTTCAATCAAATTTATTTAATCGGTTTATCCATTCATATGCATATAAAATAGGATAAACATTCCAAAATCATTTTATATCGTAAACGCCATTGTCGAAAGGGACTTTTGTGACACAAAAGAGCAGAGTGTTTTGAAATAATTTGTTTAAACCGAATTTTAAATTTTATTATTGAAAAAAAATATTTGAATTGAAGGACTTATTATTTTTATTTTATATAATAGTTGTCGTAATATAATATAATATTCAAGTGGATGATGTATAGAAAAAAAAATTTAATACTTTAATCCTTTTCCTAAATTTTAGTTTTTGTAGTTTCGAAAAATAAAAGATCGAAATAAAATAAAAAGGTTTAACAATAGTTGTGCTGAAAAGTTGTTTTTTCAACAAAGTTTTGTACCCAAAATTTTTTGGCTTATATACATATATGGGAACATTTAACGGGATTGGAAATGGTTCTTATCAGAGCTTTATAAACAGTTGTTTGTTCGGGTTGACATTATTTTTCCCAATATTGGTTTGAATGGAAAACACATTTCAGACCGTATTCCTAATTATTACATTTAACTAACTTAACACAGTTCCAAAAGGCAATGAGGTCAATAGTTGGTTTTTCACAAGACTATGCCAGTGAGAGAAGTTATTTATTAGTACGGCATTTGGAACTGGTAACCTCATTGTTGAGGTTACGAAAACATCTATCACTGACTTTTTAGGAATTCCAATTAAAACATTCGAATTTTTTACAGGTAGGAACAAGCTTGGATAAAAATAATCTACTTTGGAGTGCAGCACGACATAAAGTCCTGTAGTTCTATTTTTTTTTTGTTTTGTAGTGTTGTCTGTCACTCAGGCTATATTAGCCCATTATGACTTCTCACTATACTACTTTACGTTCCGGCTATAGGTCCGATTTACGTAGAAACCTTCTGCACTTTGCATAGCGACATGCCAACCTATAGTACTGACATGGAAGATAGGATAACATACGGATTCTTAACTCACCTGGGCCTCAGATGAGTTCATTCTCACCACTGATTGTACCACCCAAACGATAGATGGTGAAAATTCATTTTTGCATCCTGTCCCTATCGGGATTCGAAACCGATACCTCCCGCTTCACGACACAGCGGGAGCTTATACCCAAGTAGTCCTCATACCCAAGATAAAATAATTTCGAGCTTTACCCACTGTTTTGCTCGGTTGAAGAAAATATAAACCTCCGCAAATCCAATGCATTAGATCGAGAACCAGATTTTTAAAGGCAAAACATCTTGACTTTTAATCTGATGAATACTCTGTTAAATTTCAGGTTATCCTCATTTCCATGATATTTTGTTTTCAAATGTTGACGTAGAGGCCCGATTGCCACAATATTATCGTGAGTAATGAGAGATCCAAGATACTTGAATGCCATTACTCCTTCAAACATTCAGTTACTTGTTAAAAGCTCTGGGTACTGTTGAAATATTACCTTAACATGAATGCCCACACTGACAGGGCAATGATTTAAGATTCAGAATTGCGACAAGATATTGATCGGGAGGAACCGGGTTCGAATCTCGGTAGATAAAAAATATTATCCACCATCTGATTACGATCTATAAATGAATAAGAGACCACTGTCTCCAAATTCTGTTAGCTGTTTATCTAGCAAGAATCACTTTATTTCAGACTAATAAGATTCAGACCGATGAGATCTTGATTTTTTAGCGTTGTCCTTCTTCATATAACAGACTTTCATAGAAAAATCGCCTTGTATATTCTGTTATGTCCTTCCTGACTTGGATGAAAATTTCTTTCGCAGCTTTGCAATAACCAGATATAGGTCACTGCCTGCGAGTTTTATTGAAGACTTGGACAACTCGAGTCCGCTATTTTGAAATAAATACACCGTCAATTTCTTTCCCCATTATCGGTTCATAATTTCTTCCAGCTCTAGCATTAAAATCACCAATCTGACATCGAGCTTAGATATAGAGTCTTTCAGAATATCCAATTTTTATGAAATGAGTCACGAGGTTGGTATATGGTTGCCTCCATAGAGTAAGCGTACAGCGTACATCAGTTAGCTCATATACTTGCAATATTGACAGGTTGGCTAATCTTATTTACAAGCCAAGGTGGCGCAATGGTTAAAGCTGCGGCAAATCAAGCACCGGATTCCAATCCCGATAGGGGCCAGATGTATAAAAGGGATATTTCACCATCGATCGTTTGGTCGGTTGACCTTAGAATCCATGTCAGTACTATGGCTGGCATGGAACTATGCAATACACAGATGGTTTCAACGTAAAATCGGATCAATAGCCGAAACTTAAAATTGAAAATTGGATGTCACAATGGGCCAAGTGAGTCTGAGTGACGGATGCCACAAAAAAAGGCCAAATGAGAAATACGACTTCAATATTCCCGAACTTATCTCCAATATGTAGCAATTTATAACTTTGAGGCTAATCACACGATCATATATTCATGTTCCACGTGCCGATCATTAGTGTTGTGTCCTGGTATTTAAGCGAAGCCACAAGTTTTATACCTTAATAGTTTGTTTCGTTGAAATTATTAACATTTTATTTTTTTATGGATGCTGGTCGTCAGCCCATCGATCCAAACGGCGTTCTTAAATCCACACTGTTATGTACTGCCGAGAGCAAAATTGATAGGACGTTTTTGTTGTAAGTGTAAGATTTTGATTAACAACTTCTTAAATTTAGTGACCTATCATTACCTCTGTAGCAAGCCCTTCTATCGTTTTAAACTGAACTTTTCGTAAAGAAACCAAAAGAGATCTGGCTTTTAAAGAGTTTCAAAACTTTCTAGAGAATGCTCATACCGGTTTTGATTACAGTGAGACAGAATCTAGTCTTTTGGCTAATGGCGAACCCATTTATTGGTTCTTCGTGCTGTTTTCATTATATCATTTCGATGGATAGTGCATGGACAAGTATCTCAACAGTGTTGCCATGATTCCTAGTTTCCCGGTTGCTTTATTCTTATTCGTCGCATATATGTTGGAAAAAACGTTTTATTTTACTATGTATGTGGAATTGGCTAAAAGCATTTTAAATTGATGTTGGTAGGTATCGGCATGAATAAATCATCTCCCATCAATTAAAAATGCGTTTAACCCACTCCACACGTATGTACTTCGTGTACTCACTAAATCAAAAATTCGGTTCACCAAAATTTATTTAACGTGAACGATCAACCAGCATGCCGGTCCATTTAGACGAGTTCCATACTTAATACTTAGTTTCATCAGGGGTGCGAACTGGTGCAGAAATCGTTGATTCGAGACGCACTCTGGCAGAGTTTTGATTATCAAGCCTATATCCCACTATACTTTCTCGAACAAGAGGTTAGACATGTATATAAATTGCTGAATATTGCCGGCCCAGCTCTTCGTCGCATGATATTGCGTGATATCGTTGCTTATGTGAGGGAGAAAACTCAAATTGGAAATGAAGACAGGGTGTTCAAGGTATTCTGCTCACACGCAGTACAGTTGACCATTTTACCCAAATGATGTATAACTTAATTTTGAGACACAGCGTATACTCATATAAAATTCCGTTTAATTAGAAAATATGAAAATTAATCGTAATTTTCCAACTTTCAGGTAATTAAAATCTAATTAGCCTATTCATGCTTAAACAAACAAAATAATTCCATTTATATGTAAACATGTGACTTTATTAGTTTGGTCTTCTGCACATTAATTACATTTTTTTTATAAAGGAGCATCAAAGTGAAAATTGTGGGGTATTTTCGGCACACACACACCCACCCAATGAACAATTTTATGTACGTATATGGCAAAAGTTAAAAATAAAACAAAATTACCCTTTCGACCAAAAACATTATATTATTTCAATTACATCCCATTTTAAAAATATATATATATTTTATTTATGATTTATATTTATTTATATAAATAAAAATTATATAAAATACTGGACATTATAAATTAATAAATTTATGTAATAATTTACTGGAAAAATGTTTATTAAACCGCACATATTTACATCGCGACACACAACCATACATATATCATAATCAATTACTGTGCTGTTGGTTAGCTGTTATAGCCTCTGTCATTCGCTCATATATTATGTAACAAATTCTGCCTATTTATTTTATAATTTGTTTTTGAAATCTAAAAATATTACAATTTATGGGTGAATCAATCTGTTGAATATGCCAATATGTGTACATTACTGTAGGGTGAGCCAGTTAGAGCCTCATCGTATTTTTAAAATTTTGAATAATACTTGTTTTAACACTTGTTGGGCACTATCACATTCCCAACTCGTAAAAATGTTGAGCTTTACCCCAAAAGCTCCGTTTATATAGCAAAAGCACAAATTGCTCCTTACATGAGCTAGTAAATCCAATAATATAGGTCATCCATTCGACGTCACTAATTGGAATCTGAATTATCATCAACATCTGGTTCCAAAAATGTTTCAGAAACTTGCTTCGTAAGTCGTTTGTTCTAGCTGTGTGGTATACGCCAGAAATGGAAGCCAATCTCTATATTTTTTGTGGATTATTTCTTGCTGAGCTTTTTGTCCCATAACGGCTTCTCCATATAATGAACGATAAAAGCTCGACTGAATTGTTTATTGGCACGTTTCTACAGTCAGTATAAATATTATTTAGGCATAAATGGTCGAGCTTACAGAGCTTTCAACATACCTGAGTAGCCCAATTCTGGTTATTCCGGAGAATAGGGAATTGAGGAATGATTTTATATGTAATTTGAGTTAAAATATTTTTTGTCTAACATACTAAAGTGAAAAGCTTGTGTGATATTAGGAATAATTTTCCCTTCCAAATTTGGTATGCAAAAATTATTCCCAATTTATTAATATTTACATCGAACTTTTTTCGTCAGAAGGCCGGCATATAAAATCTTTCGCCAATTCCCTATTCCAGGGGAATTAACAGAATAATGTTTAGAGTAATTAGGAAGCTGATTGCATTATTTGAAAATTTAAAGTTTAAAAATAAATTCTAGTTCTAACGCGAAATTAAACTTCGAATATGTTGAAGTTGAAAGAGGAGCTGGGATAGAGAAGGTTTTTCTGATTTTGAGATTATATAAAAAGTGAGTTTTATAACCCTAGTTGTGTTTAAGTGTCCGGCACAAATGCATTTCTCAATGGTCTCCATCTGCCTAATGATCCATGACTTAGCTCTTGAATTGTTGTTTTCTTATAAGCAGTTGCTTTCCTTTTGCAAAAATCGCAGAACGGTCCACATATATGTGTTTATCACCCAATAAAGCTGAAGAAATAATCTAGGATCTTTAATCGTGGTGTAACATTTAAAGTTATTGTTACGATTTCGCCGAGTGGTTATTCAAATTATTTATCCGGCTCGATCACTGGATTGTGAATATTAAACTCGCAAACTTTAATTTTTACAATAAATTTATTTCCCAATAGATTCCACAAATATTTCACAAATAATTATTTTTACAGTACTTTTCCACAATGATTATCACTACAATTATTTTAATTACTTCACTTTCACTTTTTATCACTTCCCGATATTAACACTTCGAAATTCAAAATTGAACTGATCCGTAACTCAAATGTCTACACCTATTTATACGACACAAATACTTGTAGAACATTCCATTATTTTGCATCTCTACACTTCGCGAATGTTCTTTTCGTCGTATTTTGTTCGCTTCTATTTCATTATTTATTTTTATTTTGTTCGTATGTGTTAACATTTGGTTTCAGGGTATCTTTATAACTCTGTTTAGTTATCACGTCAGTCGTTACGAAATTTAGTAATTTCGTAACGACTGAGAACACATTGTTTTTCGTGTACCCTTAGATTAGAGTTCATATAATTTCTCGTAATTTTTATCGGTTTGCTTAATAACAGCTTATACCGATGCAATAATAACATGGTATTATAACAACATATTATTGACATATTACATGGTATTATAATAACATATTTTATAATAATAACATATTATTCTAGTACAATCAAGTGTGATTATTGGCTTATAGCATTCATGCACAGCATTCGGGAGGTCATATATATGTTTATGTCAAATTCGTTTATTACTTTTTATATAAAATATTTTGGCTGATGCTCAAAATGTGCTTTATTTTTTGTCGATCACATAATGATTATATAGGTCGAATCGTAACCTGTCGTGCGGTATCCACTTATATCTCTAAAAATAATTTTATTTTATGTAATTTCACAGTTTACTCTTCGGAGTCTTTTCGCAGAGATGTGCTGGACTATACCAAGCCTTTATAACTCCGTTATTTATACCAAAAGCACATATTGTTCTTTACATGGGCTAGTGAATCCAATAATAAGTAATGTTTATGCCAAAATATTTTCACCAAATATTTTATCCAATAATAAGTAATGGTTATGCCAAAACTTGCTTCGTTGGTTTGTCCCAGCATTGCATTATGCGCCAGATGTGGTAGCCAAAATTTCAAACTTTTAACCATTATTTCAAACCTCCATTTGGTTTTGTAGTATACTATTTGACTATTTCTTGCTGGGCTATTTCGTCATTTCTGCATCATTTTACAAATCTGACCTTGAAATAAATAGTCATTTCAGCCAGAGTAATCGAAATCGAATTCTTACGCAAAATTGTTACCATAATTAACATACGTTGCAGTTGGAAGAGGAGCTGGGATAGACAAGCATTGTCTGATTCTGAGATTATATCAAAAGTCGAGATCCTTAACCTTTATTGTTTTTAAACATCTAGTGTCCAGCAAAAGGCAGCACATTTTTTTATTTTGGAGTATGTCGTCCAGAAAATGTACTTCAATGATTAAAATCCACCTTGTTATCCATAACTTAGTTCTGATGTTGTTGTTGGCGTATAAGCAGTTGCTTTTCTTTTGAAAACTTCATAGAACATTCCACATATTTATGTGTTTTGCTGCTGTAGCTCAATCATCCTATTATTGTCACAAGATTTGCTACTATCTTAATCAGATATATGTCAAAGTAATACCAAAAGCCAATTCAAACTGTCACCGAATGGCGAAGTTCATTTCTCTCTCTACAGTGAAAACAGTAAAATATGTGCTTCGAAAATACAAATTATAGGTTTTCTTGGCCGCAAAAAAGTACACTTTTTTGCCATCACCCAAGCGCCCGCATTTATGAATTTGAACTATAGATTTTCGTTTTTAACAACCTACCATACTAAGATAAAGCGGAAAGATCATGTATCACATCTATTTTCATGTTCAGTTCGCTTACACTTGTCGATGGATTAGCCTTCGGTGACTATACTTTACCACAAACACGTGTCTCACAGCTTGTCGATTACTAACTCGAGCCTTGAGCTCTCGTGCCTATATTGTTACGTACCTCTACGATGACTAACACGATCAAATTTGGGTACACTGTAATCGGCAATGGGAGGTTCATTTTCGTAGATTGTCTCGATACGTACAAACACAATCGTGTCCTTTCTTCAACTCAACGTGGTTTACATCACCATCAACCATTAAAAGAACTTAATTCATTCCATACTTAATTTTAATTATTTATTATAAAGATCAGAAGTTTAAGTTAATACAAAAAAATGAAAAATATTACGTAGTTTCAAAGAGAAAAAAAATGAAAATATATATATACTTAATTTTAAGTGGAGATTCAAGTGGAAAAAAAAAGAAAACAGATAAAAATTTAAAAAAAAATATGAAAACTTACCATAACCTGCCGAGAGTACTCTAGGAGCTATGGCTAAAAAAAAATTATTTAATTAAAAAAAAAAACCCTTCACCTATCGATACTTTTTTTCACTTGGATATTCACTTTAAATTAAATTATTATTATTAACAAGCAATACTATAAATTATTTCTAAAATTACAAACTATAGACTACAAAAATTTTAATTAATTATTTTTTTTTTTTTTTTATATTTTTGCACTTTTTTGACATATTTAGTCCATAATAACTTAAAACTTTATTATGTACACTCTGTACTGTACTAGTATACACTCAAAATTTAATATGGCGGTTTTTTTTTTTCAACAACCATGTGCGTATTTGGGTTATTCTAATCTGGTATATCCGTTTATCCGTAACATGTATGAATCTATACCAGCTCTCTGTGAGGCGTTATACGCTCAATTCCTATACACCATATATGTATAGATATATGTGTATATCTATGTATATAGATATATAAATATATATATCTTTCAGATATATTCAATAATTTATTCAATCTGTATTTTTAGGAAAAAAATACAAAACAAAATCATTTATTAAATGCCGTAACTCAAAGCCAGAATAAAAAAAAACTTACCATCTGAATGAAACACTCGCGATTAATATTCTTGTCTTTTAATAGTGACTTATCACTTTTTTTTCAGTTTATGTAATTATGGTTTTGGTAAATTCACAGATTTTTATTTTTTTATAATATATATGCTTTACATATAAAGCCTCACAAGAAAATGAATTTTGTAAAATTTTGTAAAATATATTTTTTTTTTCATAAAGACCTATATATAAGATTTATAGTATGTACTCGAAGTATATGTACAATCATATTTAATACATAGACCGATGGTCTATTACATAGACCCATACACCTATATGAATCTATAGGTATATAATAAAAATGCATTTCAACCTGTACACACAATTTAGGCGGAAGAAAATTCAATCATCATGAAGATTTTGACTAATATTATTATATTGTATATTGTATATACTTCCCAAAGATTTAAATTCATTATATAGCTGTATATCTGTATATACCCGTATCGAGAACCTCAACGATACACTATGTAAATTATATTGCCGCAAACGACAACAACAACACAAGATTTTTAAAAGTACAAACATCGAGTCGAAACAAAAGTTATCATTAAAAATCATATGTGCTTTTCGATATCCGTAACAATATCTAGTAAATGTAAGTTCTTAATTTCCTCTTCGGAGTCTTTGCGCAGAGATGTGATGGACTTCGATAGCAAAGATTAGAAAGATAGTTGAGAGGCTTGTAGATCTACAAGTCTTTGATCATAGTCTTTGTCATTTATAAATTTCAAAGTATGACTGATGAATGGGAACTACAGGGTGGGGCAAAAGTCCCGCTACCATTTTAATTGCGTGCCATCTTGGTTATGTGATTTGTAGCTCATTTTCGCTTTCACCATCAATGTTGTGTAGGCGCCCCAATTTTATAATGAATAAAAGAACGAGCAGAAAGAGTGATTTCCATTATTGCCACTCAGCGGAAATTGCGTCAAAAATATCCTAATCGTCCAGTGCCTCGCAAAACTACAATTTATCGTTTACATGCGTATATTCGACAGTACGGTACGACAGCAGACAGACCTTGTTCTTGAAAACACCGGACGTCTTGTAACGCTGAAAATGTGGCTCTGGTGCGCAATCAATTATCGGAGACGAGGTTCCCAGTTAGACATTTCTGCACGCAGTTTAAGGCGAATTTTGAAAACTGATTTGAAAATGCTCCCGTACAAAATTCAACTAGTCGAAAAATTGCTACCGAGTGATCCTTATTAACAGGTTGGGTACAGTAATGCAATCCTAAGGCTGTCTGGTAAAATTGATGATTTTCGTCTAAATTGATAATGAGCGATGAAGCCCATTTCCATCTCAGTGACCACGTCAATAAACAGAACAGTTGGTTTTGGGGCATAAAGAATCCTCAATTTATTCTTCAAACATCATAATATCTCTTAAAACATCTGTATGGTGTGGTATTCATGCTATGGAAACATCATTGGTTTATATTTTTTTGGTTTAAGTTATTGTTACTGCCGAACGGTACCAAGATATGATTCGAAATTTCCCTTTGCTTGAAATGGAAGAGCAAGGACTAGAGGACGTGTGGTTTTAGCAAAATTGGGTTTTAGTAGTAGTTTTAGCAAAACAGCACAGAGTGAATGCGGTTTTTTTCAATAAGACTATATTTCGCGAATCGGCGATTAAGCATGGACAGCCAGATCTCCGGTTTTAACAGCACCAGACTTTTTCTTAAGGAGTTTTCAAAAATCAAAAGTTTATGTGAATAAGTCCCAAACAATTCAACATTTTAAAGACAATATTCGCCATGAAATGGAAGAAATTCAGCCTGAGATGTAGCAGGATCTCATGAAAATGCCTTAAAAAGAGCCAAAAGTTGCAAAGTGAGTCGCGGTCACCATTTAGCCGTTATCCAATCATAACGAAAAAAATGTAAAGACCAAATAAACTTTTTATGACAACCAAAGCTACTTACCTTTTATTTGAACAAAGTTATAGGCAATAAAAATGGTACCGGGACTTTTGCGCCACCCTGTATATATTGTTGTTTGATCAGATTTTGCGTGCTCTGCTCGTGCGGAATGGTACATGCAGCAATTTCTTACTTTCCAGACAAAAAGTGATAATGGCTCTTCAGCACAAAGCTATAAATACGAAAAGGTGTGTAGCATGTGTTTTGGGAGTAAAATTTGCTTCTTAAAGACTCGTTTCGTCTTAACTACGTTGCTGAACAATAACACCAATATAAGGTTTTGGACTGGAATCAAAAGATTTTATTCTTTCGAATCTTTTTACTGTATATGTTCTCTCTGTATTATTTTGAGGTGCATGTGTCTCATGGTCTAGTACTTTGAAGTGTGCTAATGGACCTGTAGAATTATGAATAGCATTCCCGAGGTCATTTTTATATAAAATCTCAGGGCTGATAGATATGGCTATTTACACGTTCCGATGGATTTTTCTGTGAAGGATACTGTGCCACCAAAATATTATTTGCCCCTTTGCCGATGGATGATAAAAGGTTAACTTTGGTAAGCTTTGCACCAACACTAAAAGGTCATCACTGCGGATATCTACTGCTTGAAATATCTTGTTTTGAAAACTTTGAATTATTAGTTTGTGGTTCTTATCAACACAACCCCAACGTTGTATTCGTAAGGTTTTCAAACTTGCTTGTGACGTGACAGGTTTATTTCCATTAGATTCAGCATTTTTCCGCTTTTGCATATTCCACTCGTATGTTGGTGGGTTTTATATCTTAGCAGCATCATTATCATCCCAGTGACATTTCTTTAAAACAAAATTCTCTAATTGAAAAGATTACCTAAGTAATTACCAGAAACATTACAAAACCATTAGTAATTGCCAGAACTGAATAAAACTGAGCTGGTGTGAAGCTTAAAATCACTTTACCATTTTACCGAATAAATTTTCAAGATAAACTAGTCCACAGGCATTATCACCTGTTACGGTAAAGAATGAGCCGTAGAAAAGGATCGGAAGAGCTTTATAGCTAAAACCGCAATTCTTGTTTCGTCACACAAATATCTTCTCCGATCTTTTTACAACAGGCCTGTTCTCTGACTTTCAAAATCTCATTGAAATAGAACTTCAGTATAAATCTCATCACACTGGTTATAAAACCGTTCGTTAAATTTAAACTGAGCCGTTTTGCGAGTTCCGACATATCCTGTCATCAATAGTGAGATTTAATGGTGTATGCTGGATTTTGATCTGGAACAAATCAGAACAGACTAATACCATTAGGCTGTTCCGATTTGATCAGTAATGCCAATAAACAACCACATATATTCGAAAACATCAAACCATCTCTTCAAGTTTACATTCTACTAAGTTTGATTGGTTTACTTATTCAGTCACACGCAGATCAATGTGTGGCCTATAAGAAGGTGGTTAAAACTGTAGTGCAGTTGGAACGAAAGGTACCAGATCAGAATCCCAATAAGGATTTTTATCCAACTGAAAACGATCAGTTGTAAAGGTTTCACTTAAATATGGGTACATCCTCAATGGTGTTTAGTAAGACAAAATAAGCGATCCGCAAAATTGTTGGAAGTGCTTTAAGTCGAAACAAAATTGCGGATAAAATTGCAAAAGCAAAAACCAAAAAAAAAGTTGTAGTGAGAGTAGGACTTAATGTATGAGTATGACAGCTTTAAATCCCCAACGTTGACTACAAATGACACAATCAGTTTGTTTTCAATAAGAATATTTTTTTAAGATCAAGCGTTTAGTAATTTGCGTTAAAGTCTAGTATTGTACAACAGTAGTTTTCAAGGTACCAGTTGGTCTCGAATTTTCAAATCAGATTGGTAATTATAAAAAATGTCAACAAACAAAAAAACGGATACCGCCAAAACAACAATGCCCCCGCTTAAGAACCCGGACAGAGATTGAGGATCGAAACGTGGAACTTGAAGTCACTTCAAAAACGTGGCGCATTTGACTGCCTTCTTACATATATGATTGTACGTCTTTGTAAAATGACGGTAGCGCAGTCACAATGATGTGTTAAAGTTGAGATGAAATTTGTGTGTTTGGATTAAATCGTAATGGAGTGAAAAAGATATACTTAATCCACTGGAACAGTTTTAAGCTTTCGTTGGTCTCAAAATCAACGACTCTTAAACCAAATATCTGATCTCTGTTTTTCGAGACCAAGACGCAATTGATTTCAGTAGTAATGATCTTGTAATGGTTTTTAACAGTAAGAAGAGCTGTTTCGTGATCGAAACCAATGGAGTCATATTGTTAACGCGATACGGGCCAATAATGGCCAGTAAAAATCGTAAAAAACTTCTTGAAATTAGATATGAGCAAACATAACATCCACCTCTAATTTTTAGAGAGTTATTTTTTCGAGTTTATTGTAGGTCTAAGTAATTTCCAAAAGTGAATGCAATATTTGATATCGAAGGTCATAGCCTGAAGCTTTAAACTTCAGTTTAAAAGTCGACCTGATATATGTTAAGGTTATACTTACACATATATTCGGTACTTACTCTAGGTCAACTGGCATTGTAAATTGTAAAAGGAGAGGGTAGGGCTTAGATAAAAGATCTGAAATGCTTTATGACTAACACAGCTGTTAAAGTAGCCTTATTACAGTACATATCAAGTACATTCTGACCTCCAATTCATATAGAATCCTTTTTTGCCGTTCACAAATACAATGAATGTAGTCCCACCACAATAGTAAAATAAAACAAAATAATCTGAAATAAAAATTAATGTCTTATATTTAAGGAACTAGTTTCTGATGAAGTCGAAGAGTTACCATAACCGACCAAATGGCACAGTGCTTTTCAGTACTTTAAGCTGGTTTGAAGCTATGCACTGTGCAGGTGGTTTTATGTAAAAAGAAACTTATAGCCGTATGTCCTAGAGAGCTTTGAGCTCCAAAACAGAAAACAAAGATAGAAACAGACTTAGCAACCATGGTAGATTCTGGCCTAATCACACATTACTTGAGGATATTAGATATTCCTCGATTAGAAACAAAAGTCATACCCTAACATGTATACAGATTTGGGGAATGAATCCAGTGATACTCAAAGTACTGTATTATAGAATAATCTATCGAGAGTTTTTTTCTCCAGTTACTCAGGCTCAATTGGCCCATTGTGACATCCCTTCCCAGGCGTACACTCTCAGTCCCAGAATCTGTTTGTTTTTCTAATGAGATCCAAGATATCCGGTATCCTCAAGGTCGTCTATTGGTCCTCAAATTGGAATTGTGAGCCAAAAATGAGAAGAGTATGAAGAACACGAGCACAAAAAGAGCTTAACAGTTTCTTCCTCCCCGTCCTCACGCTGTTCGCAGAAACAGGTGTTCCGAATTTTCATTCGAAACATATAACTATTCAGGGGGCAGTTCCCCGTGAGAATGCCCAGCAAGATCCTTAAAGTGCGTTTATCATAATTTAAGAAAGACTGGGATTTTTGCTGGTTAACTAATCCAAAGAAGACTTTGGATAAACGACAAGAGATGAGATTGTCCCATCCCTTTTGGTGCAGATCTCCAAAGTGATAATCAATTTATTGTTTAAGAGATAGTGACGTAGCTGCTAGAGTGGGCTTAGGTCCGACAAAGGTGGATGTCACAACCAATCGGGCCAATTTATCGGCCAAAATATTCCCTTTGATACCCATGTAGCTGGGTATCCAGTCGAGTCTAACTTTATTCAGCTTGTCTAGTCGATTTAAGACACTCATCGTTTCCAAAACAAGTTTCGATGAAACGGTATTGAAATAAATCGCCTTTAGGGCAGCCAGGCTGTCAGAAAGAATGCAGATACGACGATCTCTGCAAATTATCCGCAAATTTCGCCTGAAAAACAGAAGCGTTCCTATCAAGCAGGATATATAATTAAACCTCAGGATTTGGTGTGTGTAAACTGGCATCAGCTAGATTACGGCATATTGATCCGTCAGTAAAGTCCCATATGTGATTTCCAGTAATATGTATTCCATAATGTTTGAGGGCATGTGGGCAGCTATATGTCGGCCAACTTCTTTCCATATTTGACAGTGCCCCGAAGGGCCAAATAGATTGTCTTTATATTGTAGACGAGCTTCACACCTTCTGATCCAAAGATCAAGCGGTAGCAGACCCACAGCCATCTCAAGAGCTGAGTGGTGTGCATAACAGTATGAGTTATACCAAGACAAACAATTCTTTGAAGGCGGTTTAGAGTTTTCCCTCCCATCCCGCTCATTGTTCTAGGCCACCAAATGAATGCGCCAAACGAGACTATGGGTCTGATAACTGAAACGTATAGCCAGTACTACACTCGTCTAGACTTCAGACCCCATGATTTACCAAATGACCGTTTGCATTTCCTGTAAATGTTGCATGCTTTGTTACATTTCTCTTCTATATGTTTTTTCCAAGTAATCTTCCGATCTAACCAGAGCCCCAGATATTTGACTTCCAAAGAAAGTGGGATCGTGTGGGCCCCAATTTTTTGAAGACTAAAGTTTCCAAGACTCTTGCGTCTAGTGAAAATAACTATCTCAGTTTTCCTAGGATTGACTGAAAGACCCTGGTCACTACACCAGGCTACAACTATGTTTATGCATGCGATCACATATTACATCCGTATATTTACCTACCAGTATTATGGCGATATCATCAGCATAACCCTGGCAGAAAAATCCGTCGTCGTTTAGACTAGGTTGGACTAGGAGTGAGTTGACCACGAGACATCACAAGAACGGAGACAGAACTCTCCCCTACCGTCGTCGTATCTCTACATAAGTCTGCAGTTATTCTCCTTGACGCTAAACCACCGAACAAGTGTGGTCTCTATGCCATGTCTTTCAGCTGCTGAGATCATTGCATTGAAGGTAGCATTATCAAAAGCGCCTTCAATATCCAGAAACGCTCCCAAGGCAAATCGAGAGTTAATTTTGATGTTCGTTTCCGTCCGATACGAGCTTTTGGTTTCATAATCAGAATAGAAGCTTTTATACAAACTTTCGAAAATAACTCGAGGTTAATTTACCTTTATACTTATTTTTATATAAATTTTTGACATTCAACGTATGTATATTATGTACCATAATTTGATTAGCTCGGTAAATTACATTGACTTCCCCCTATACATAGTGTTTATATAGTAGAAAAGCTATATACGCCAATAAATATTAATATTTAGACATTATGGTTTATTCATCCCAAAAACCCATCCAATTTATTTATTTAACTCGAAGGCACACACACACGCAGCACTATACATAATCATCAATAATTTACCATCATATTTTGTGTGTGTTCATTGATTTACGATATATATGGTATATGTATGTGTATACACATCCTTGCATATGTACATATATGTTGTGCTCTCGCATACACCTTTTCTATTATTCAGATTTTGTGCTATGTGTTCCTCAGAAACACCTTCATCCGATATTATGAGATTTTGTTACGGAACGAAACAAAATCATAATACACCGAACTGAAAATCCTTTTTTTTTTGTGTGTGTGTTGCCTAAATATGATTTGATTCCTTGAATTTTGTATATTATCCTTAACCCCTTTTACCTATATGTTGTTGTTGTTTTTGTTGTATAAATCTATTTTGTATTTATAACGAGAACCAACAACAATATATATATACTTATGTATGTACATACGACGAGCATAATACATTTTTATTAAATTGTTATGTTTTTCTTAACCATATTTAAAAAAGGAACAACATATACCTTTTGACTTGGTTGTTGTTGTTGTACACATACGAGTATATACATACAATATATATGTTTCGAATTTTGTCGAAATAAAATATTTAAATTATTGTTATGGAATCATATTTGTATATTGTTATATGTTTTGCATAAATTGTTGATAAGGGTGGCACGAATTGTGATTATTTTGGATATCGCATTGTACATAATATGGGCTTTGAATATTGTATACGTGCCCAACTCCATATATATATAAACACACACACACGGTGAACCTATACCACACACGACAATAGAAGGGTTTACATTTGTTAGCTATACATACATATGTGTTATGTATACATGTGTATCGAATGAATGCCTGCGCGCCTACACATAACAATAAATTTTTATAAATAAAATAAAATTAATTTTTTAAATGGTGGAAATATAAATAAAAATAAAAATTTCATCTTAATTTAAAATATTAATCAATCTACATATAAACAATATGTTACACTGTTGTGCTGTTATTTACATGTCAGATTATTTTAATTAAGTGTATAAAGCTCTTTTGGGTCGATCATTGCCAACTGTAACCCGTTTCCCTATAAAAAGATTTCTCATAGACTATATGACTAATCATCTACTGCCAGGACACACTGCCACTAGTGGGCTCACGATGCAAACCAAATATCATAATTTGCGTTGGTGAAGCATAGCACTGACTAGCTTCAGCAGTTGACGAGAAAAAATGTCAAATTTGACAGAAAAAATGTCGCGGTACTACGATACTCCTCGGTTTGTATCAAGATTATTGATTGAACAACAACACACCAAAACTACGAGTACATTGAACAGAGATAAATCAAACTTGGTCCTTAATTTAAATCACACAATCAATTCAATAAATTTTGTTTGTTTTTTATTTGTCCAACCTGTTCTGGGTCTCAAGGCACTCCCAAGCGTTAAAATGGTTCGCTTATTTACGTCCTACTTTACGCCATTACAGCCAAATCAAGGACGTACGTCTATATGTCCTTGTAAACTATCCGTGTAAACCCTCTTCAACTTTAATCATTCAAGAAATTCTATTTATTTACACTTACTTATATAAATAAATAAAACCAAACATTTGCTATAAATTATTATCATTTTTTTTTTATTTATTTATTATTGTAATATAACATAATGGTCACTTATTCAAATCTCCTACACCTCCAAAAAATAGCAATTGATATTGACTTCAAAAAGCTCCATTCACCTCATTTAATAAAAAATCAAATCCTAATACGAAATTAAATAAATTGAAATAACGCATGTATAACAATCCCACTCGTGTCCAAAACCCCACATGCCAAAAAAGTCTCCCAAACGCCGCCGCAACTAGATCAACCTTCATGCCCATTCCAACAAATCCAGCCCCGAAAACTTCCTCTCAACCACAGCAGTACCATGAGGAAAAGGACAAACCACCAGCATGCAGCTACAAATATCGACAAAAACCGGTTCCTCCAAGATACCCCTGCACAACCCCAGCCAACTCCAGATTCCGGCGACATCAAAACCTCCCATCAATCTACAAAATTAAATGCCTCCAAACCACAAATGCAAAACTGCTACAACCTCGCCGACACCTAAACATTCTAATAGTTCCAACTCCCCGCCACTAAAATCAAATCTACGCTCGACCCGTCAGATGATCTAGGAACACTAAACAATCAATCCTGTAGATCAATAGGAAGCCACGATATCGCGGATAGACCTTTGGAGGACGTAACCAGACTCCGGACCGAGCCGAAAACGAACAATAACATCTTGGAGGGACCAACTCTATCGATACCTGCAACTAAGGATGAAAGAAAGATTTCAAAACTAAACCCAACTTAGAAAAACATAAAAATCAATCCAACAACGGCAACGGCTGAGAACCCCCGCTAACATTTGAAACTTCAATCACGAATAAAATCCGAAGATCCACCAGAACATGAAGTACTCGGACAAATCTCTGCCCGTCAAATATCAACCGGAAGAAGTCCACAACTCAAGTCCCTTCGCTATTCAAAATGTCTTCAACACTGTAACAATTCAAACGCCCACAACTGAACCACTCGTGCCAAAATCAACTCACCACCAACAAACATTTATTCAATTAAATATTGAATCCAGACCGTACCTACTCTATTTAGACGGAACCCACTCCAAAATATGTCAATCCAATCCACCTCAAGGCACCTCTACTTCACACCCCCCACATACAAGTGGCATCGCTGACCGTAGAATCGTATAAAAACTGTCCCTCCGACCATTAATATACATGGCACTACAGTAAAACCCTAATATAGTGTTACATCCATAAACTAAGAGCATTATATGCAAAACGATCAAATAGCAAAACCAGTAATATGTAAGGCTTTAAGCCTGATTTTCATTATGAAAAAATACTGACAAAATTAAGGCGGGATAAAAAATATAATATTTCTTAAAGTGCGAAAGAAATAAAAAATATTTCCAGTATAACAAATTTATTCAGTACTGAATAATTTTTTATGGTTACTGAGAAAATTATTATAGCAGTACTGACAAAATATATCAAGAGAAGTATTTTTATTCAGTACTGGAGAAATATTTTATAGGAAAAATAAAGATGGATGATTTTTTATGGTCAATTCATAATTTTAACATTTCGTTTTGTGTCATTCTTCTTAATTCATTGTGAAAATAATTAAAATAATGAATAATTATGTTAAGTTTATTTTTTTAAAATTTATTGTTATAGATTAAAAGAGTATTTTGTCTTTTTTTTCAAAAACAAAAAACAGTTGAAATTTATTGGTTATGTTACACGCATCTGTCAAAATATATCCACTTTAAAAAAAAAAGACAAAAGTAAAACACGATCTCTGTCACTCTAATGGCATTTTAATTTTTTTCTCGCTTTGTTTTTTTCAATACAAAATATTGACAAATTTTTTTTCATAATGGAAATCAGACTTTACTGTATGCATTATATGTACACAAATATAAAACAAAATCAAATTTGTATATACCTATCAGGTTAATCAAGTCCAAAGCATGCAGTTGTGGCGTTAAAAAGTTTTCAATCATATCGCGATATCGCTCCCCTTTCACAGTTACCGTTACGCCGTTTTCATTTTCAAAGAAGTAAAGTCGAATGTTCCTCCTGCCCAAATTGCGCACCAGACTATTACTTTGTATGGATGTAAAGATGACTGATGAATAATTTGAGGATTTTCCATTGCCCACATCCGATTATTCTGTTTATTCACATATCCATTCAACTGAAAATATGCCTCGTCATACTCATTATGATTTTATCATGAAAATCGGGGTTGTCATGGGCGAGCTGTAACATCCTGTACGGCGGCGTTAATGGTCTTGTGGAAGAAGCTCTTGTGTCAACTGAATCTTAAATGGAAACAAATGCAAATCCTTGTGCAAAATTGTGGCCAAACTTGTTCTTTGAAGACCAACCTCCTAAGCACGACGTCGAATTGAGGTTGATGGATTGTTTTGAACATTTTCTTGAGCAGCAATAATGTTTTCAGTCGATTTTGCAGTACGTTGTGGCCCATTCTCGGGCATATCACCTACAGACCCTCTTTCTTCGAAATCATTCACTACAAGAGTGCGTTTTGTTGGCACATTGTTTCTCCCAAAAATTTCACGTAACTGTTGATTTTGATAAAATAATTTAACGATTGAAACACGTTGGTTTATCGAATATAATAAATTTGCCTCTTGTCTACTTCTCGACTGCCAAATATGAACTGTCAAGACTAACGTTTACCAAAATGGTGGCAAAACAAAGTAGTATACCTTCCCGGCGGACAGCCTGAATGAAGAATTTTAAGACATAAAACATAAGAACATGAAAATATATCAACTACAAAATAAAATGTTACTTATCTTAAAAATGTACAGGTTTCACCTATAATTCATATTTATCTTATTAATTATTTAATTTAATGAAATTTCACTTTTTATTATATTATAATATTATAATTATTTATTTTATTCACCATCGATCTTAATCACATAGGGAACAATCACTTTTTGCATCCTGTCCCTATCGGACAGCTTTAACCACTGAGAGCCACCTAGGCGGTTAATGAAAACATATTGTTACGATTTCCCCTAGCAAGGATTCAAACCAATCCAAAATTCGATCACTGGATTGTGAATAATAAAATCCACTTGCTTGTTTTTCACTATAACGTTTATTATACCACAGTTAATTTTTACACTACAATTAACTTTTTCACTGTCACTATCACTATTTCACTTTTTATCGCTTTTCCCGATTTTAATTTATCGCTGTTCCAATTCAAACTGAAACTCTACGCTTTCTGTTTGGGTACAGTTATAATCAATTTTCCCGCTTCTCGGTGATATTAGAAGTTTCTGTTTGTTTATTATTCCGCCGTTCATGCTGATTTCCGTAACACCACCCACCGCCCAAATCTGTTCATCCCAAACCGAATCCAATTCTATTCCTCTATAGAGAACCATTCTTTCCAAATGTTGAAACCCTTTTGAAAACCTTTGATTTGCCTCAGATTCTTTTTTGAAGATACGCCTATCTTCCGTTGTAAGTTGTGAAGCCAGACTTACTGCCCTTTTAGCAATCCTCTATTATTTGCACGGATGTCATATCGTGCCTTCATTCTATCGCTTGAAATTTGTATCCTTTCTCTGACAAATGTGTGTATCTCGTCGATATCTTCTTTCAATTTATCGACGTATGCTTGTCCACACAAAGCTGGAGTAGGAACTGCCCCAAACTTCAAGTCCCCAGAAAATCTTAAATTGTGACCAAAAACGGTATTAGCTGGTGTTATTCACGATAAATCATGTACCACCACTAATGATTGGTTATTTCTGTATGGAACTTTCCCAAACACGTGTTTAACAGTCATCTTTAATAAGTAGACTATCCCATAATATATCTAATCTATAGGACCCTTATCAGCAGTCTCCTTCCATAATAGTCTGTGCACTGGTCTTCTACAAATTTTAATATGATCGATAAATCGGGATCTTCTGATTGCTCATTCTGAATTCTTCATTGGTTCACTCATCGGATGGTAACACTTGCATTAGTCTTACATCAATGACATGTTCTGTATTCTCCACTCATACACAATATGTGCAATATATGAGACGGCCGTCTTGATAGAGCCTCTGCATTACCGCAACCCAATCTCTCGATCCACAAAAAGATACTTTCGGAAATGGTCTCTCCTTGTAACACAATAATTTCGCTCTGGCTTAGACAAAACTTTTGGAATGTATGCTATAACCCGTGCTTGTCCATTTATTTCCTGAGTCAAACACATCCAACGCATCTTCATGCTGGTTATTCCATTAGGAATGGCTTATTTTGCGTTAATTCATGTAAACTTTTCGCAACGTCAGTAAATCCCGGTACAAATCTTCGATAGTACGTGTAAAGCCAAATTAAACTTCTCAAATCGTGTAGGTTTTTATGGTTTTGGCCAATCCTTGGCAGCTAAATTTTTTCCTTATTTGTATGTATACCATTCCTTGTAATATTATGTCCCAAATATTTCCTTTCGTTGCGGAATAAAGCACATTTCTTTGGACTCAATTTTAACCCTGCTGAATGATTTCGCTCGAACCCAGGTTTTGAATGCAATCACTTTCAGCACTCGGTCCATTAGTCTTTCAAAGGTCGCAGGAGCGTTACATAATCCAAAGGGAATAACGTTAAATTGTGACAATCCGGTACTCACACTAAACGCTGTTTTCTCTTTATCTTCTTCTGTGACTTCCACATGCAAATATCCACTTTTTAAATCCAAGTGGAAAATAATCGCTTTTTCTTCTTATAAATATTTAACAAGTTCGATAAGGTCATCATTACTTTTTCTTTTGCCCGGTGTTTTTTTAGAACGCCGTGCTTCGTTGGACGTGTCAACAACTGTTTCGGTTGTTCTTCTAAATTTTCTTCCTCATACCGATTGGCACTATAAGAGTCGAACGTCAAGCACCTCGGAGGTTCGATATTATGATGAGTACCGTATACTACGTCAAACTCTTTCGAATAAAATCGCTCATCTTGATTAAATTTTAGGTTATGTTACGAAAATTTGCAGTCTTGCACGCTACAATAAGCGACTGCTCAAAATGCGCCGCTAAAATTTTTTAACTGCAATTTTGACCGATATAGGCTGCTTAGTTTTCGCCGCGAGTCTGAATTGTTGACCGACATGCAGCCTTAGTGCAGCGGCTGAATTCTTGACCGCACGCCCATCTTCTGACCTCTAAAACAACACACTCCCGACTCCACTTTTACTTGCATCACACTGGATGTAAAATCTTTTATTAAAGGTCGGGATCAACTAGTACAACTGCAGTAATTAGAGATGTTCTTAATTGTTAAAATGATTCATCTGTTTGTTGGTCTCATTCAAAACGTTTACTTTTCGTTAATAAATCAGGTGTGGCCATGGTGGCATAATTGTTAAGTAAGCGCCAGCAGCATCCTGTAACCTAGCGGAAAACTAGCACTCTCCTATGCACACGGTCTTTTTTAACAGATAGACAACCATTACTTACAACATAACCTAAATAGGCAGCTGCTTCAGACAAAACTTGTTTTTTTTCTAGATTAATAGTTAATCCAGCATTTTTAAGACGGATTGCAACGTCTTCAAGAACAGATACGAGCACATGTTCTTAAAAAGATGCGTAGGAAATCAGAAGATCATCTAAATATGCAAACGCGGTCTATCAAATGGAATTACTTTCTGCATAAACTTGCAGAAAGTCATTCCATTTGAGAGACGTGTGAGGGGCGTTACATATCGCAAATGGCATTCTAACGAAATGGTAAAGAAGTCTACCAAGTACTGCAAAAGCTGTTTGTCTTGAAATTCTCGATCTAGCGAAATTTTCCAGATGGCTACTTGCATCTAAACACGCAGTCTCATTTTTCCATTTGATTTCTTAACAATGGAGAACATCATGATGAATAGCTTTCTTCGATCACTCCCAAAGCTAGCATGCGATCTCGTTCCCTGTTCATTACAGCTTCAATGGCAGGTGAAACAGTATAATGTTTCGCTTTAATCGGTAGATCATCTCCCATTTTAATATTATGGCTAATCAAATTCGTTCGACCTAAAGCTACTACCGTGGAATTGGGAAATTGCTCAATAGTTCTCGCTAAGGCTTATGATTGTTCTAATTCGATTAGAGATGTTAGGTCAGAATTGGATGACGATTCTTCCTGGTCTTTGCTTGTACTTCGGCCACCGAATAAGGGTTGCGGCCCTAATTCATATCACAATTCCAACATACTGGTTCTTTTTTAGGTTTGTTTATACTTGCGGATGGTGCAGTGGAATGAAGATTTTGAGGTATACTTGATAATTTGCATGATTGTTTGACTGTGGGATTTTCAAGGCATTAACAGATTCTGAAAGAGTATCATCTAGATTATTTCATTTTTGATCGAGATTCACCCACCCGGGGAAGAAAACCACAAATAGAATTTGTATAAGAAACGAATTGGTTACACATGTTAGTTGGCCTGATTTGAATAGGGAAAGGGTTACAAAAGGAATCCTTAGTCGACTGATTACGACCAATAGCGTAAGAAGCTTTCATAGAAGGATTTTAAAACGTCTAAGTTAAATTAGATCTTAGTCATAAACATAATTAATGAGCTTTTCTAGAAAGTGCATTCATATACTGGTTTTCAAAGTACGCTCGTATACGATATTTTTAATAACTTCTGAGTATCTTTGTATTCTTTCAAACAAATTTGCTTCAGATTCGATCTGCCTTCGTGTGCACGGTAGCAACGATATATCCACATCAACATTATTATATAAATGATACAAGCTACAAGGTCTCCTGTAAATCTCAAAATTCGTCTGAATAGTCATCATTAAAAATTCATATATTTTGTTTTAACTTTCCAGTCAGCTTTAAGTCGTTCACTTTATACATTATATTAATCCCAACACGTGAAAATTCTGTCAACATATCGGTTTTCAAATTTATATAAATTCGTGTATGTGTGCATGATGCGCGCTTTCACAAAATTTCACAACTCAAACCAAATTAAGCCCATCAGACACTGTACGAAAAAAAAAACACAAATTTTTCCAGTACAAAAAATTTCTGCACAGCTGTTACCAATGTAACATTAATTTTCATCCATCCACCATACACCCATGGCCGCATATACATATCGTATACCTATCTGCGTTACATTGAAGAACGAACATGTCTAGAGGATATTTTTTTGAATTTTTTTCAATTGACATCAGATTTAGGTTACATTTCACTAAGCGTTATATATTCATGGTTTATGCGATATATTCATCGACATAACGAATATTTTTAACACTATATATACACTCTTTAATTCGATTCACATTCGAACGATTACGAGAACTTGTGATGGCTGTTCAAAAATTATCTATTCATATTCAATTCCATTGAATATTGACATATTCTTATTTATACCGCTGCCACCTTTACAACAATTAGATTAAAATTTATTTGTAATATCGAGAGCCGTCTATGTATACGATTTACTGTTCCTTATATACCTATGTATATAGTTATACATATCTATGTATAGATTGGGAAAAACTTTTGTTGAATTCAGAGTTGAAAATTAATTGTGAACAGAACGAACCAAAAAAAAAAAAAGCTTTTCCGAAAACTTTAGTTTTTCTGTGGGTGGTTTATACCTATATTCATACGTACATAGAGGAAGAAGCATAAAATCAATTCAATAAAATATTTCCTTTTATACGGGAAAACTTTAATTATAAATAAATAAATAAATACGAATTATATATTTTTTTTTGTGGCGAAGTAAAAGGAAATTAAATTTTTCTAAAAATTAAATTTATTATAATTGAATTTTATTTATAAAATATAAATTTTTTGACTATAAATGTTTATTACAAATAAGGTGAAAATTAGTTTGGAAAACTTTTGTTTATAATATATCGAATATATATATCTATATATATATATATATATATATATATATATATATATATATATATATATATATATGCCTTTTATATTTCGGAATTTGGCAACCCTGATTTTGCAATCTGTCAACTGGCCTGACAGCTCTATCGTAAAGTTAGAAGTTTTTGAGGTTATACGTACTCAGAACGTTTTGACATACAAGTATTTACTATATTTTACTTATAATTGCATAATAAGTCATTTTACTTTTAATTGCATATAGTCCCAACACTGTTGGGATGTTCACACTTTAGGTCCTTCATAAAGATTCAAAGCTTTCCCTGGTACGAGCATATAGCTGATTTGGAATTTGATGCTGTTGCATATCCATATAACCAATAATTTTATCATTTTTTCTATTAGTCGTAGATTGCATTGGTGCTGATTTTTATAAATGATCCATAATTCAGGCTTTATCCAGTATAATTGTTCTAATCGAAGAATGATTCATTTTATGAGCACATGTGATGTCTGCCATCTTCTCAACTTTGTGGTATTGCGTTATTATTTTGGCTTTGGTCTCCTAGGACTTTTATCATTTTGGACCATGGAAATAGTAGGGGCTCTATCCATAATTCAGGAATACAATGGGCCATTCATAATTATGGAATGTGCAAATGGTGTATGTCAAACAAAAAACTGTACGTCCATTAAGCTTTGATTCATTTTATAATTATGTAAGATAGGACTTCAGAAAATAAATGATTAAGTACTTTTTTATCTCCGTTTAAGAGCAAAGGATTTCTATAAATTACCATCACACTGTTTTTGAGCGTACTACCTAACTTTACTTTGCCTTGAAAATTCAGTTCGTATTCTATTCAGTCCTCATGCTTTAGTAATATCGTGTACATATCTTTTCCTTGCTTAAAGTGTACATATATATATATATATATATATATATATATATATATATATATATATATATATATATATATATACATACATATTTATAAATACATATATATATATATATATATATATATATATATATATATATATATATATATATACATATTTATATATATATATATATATATATATATATATATATATATATATATATATATATATATATATATATATATATATATATATATGTATGTATATATATAACGGGTGATTTTTTAAGAGCTTGAGAACTTTTTTTTAAAAAAAAAACGCATAAAATTTGCAAAATATATATATATATATATATATATATATATATATATATATATAAAAGTAAATGTCATGGACCAATCTAACGTTTCAAATAAAGAACCGATGAGATTTTGCAAATTTTATGCGTTTTTTTTTAAAAAAAAGTTCTCAAGCTCTTAAAAAATCACCCGTTATATATATATATATATATATATATATATATATATATATATATATATATATATATATATATATATATATATATATATATATATATATTATATATATTTGATATTTTGAAAAACTAACTTATTGATTTTTCTTTTGTTTTGTTTAATTTAATTTCAGAAGCAACGAGATCACCATTGGCACTCACACCTATGTTGTCAGTGGCTATTGGCCTATCGGCGGCATTCATAATAGGCGGTTTAGCAATATTGATAGCATTGCGGGTGCCGTGTAATAAGCGAAGGAGTAGAAAAGAAATGTCCCAGGGGGCCCAAGTAAGGGAGGGCTCTCCTGGCCCAAGTGATAAAAGCGGTGGTAGTAAGGAAATTGACGGAAATGAAAGTGATGAAAAAAACCCAGACATTATTCCAGAGACAATCGATTCTGATGATCAGGTAAGAATTATTATATTATAGTATATTCTCCTTGCATAATCACCACTTGCTCTATGATAGCTGATGTGAATTAGGTTATAATGGGTTATAATTCCAAGTAGAACTCGTTTACTGTTAACGGTGACGTAGAATTATTTTCGCATTGCATAGTTCTATGTCAGCCTATAGAACTGATATGGAAGATGCCTTAACCCACGAATTCAGCACTCCCACAGGGGGTCATAGATATTTCGCACCACCTTTTGGTGTATCAGATAAATCGAAATTCGAACACGGTACGCTCCAATTCCCACAACTTTAACCATTGCATCATTAAGCTTTCCATAATATCACTAAATTACATTAAGATAAGAAGACAAGCAGTATCACAACCAATAAATTATTTATCTAATTTCCAGATTGACTACATCAGAAGGAGGCAACATATATCGACAATAGACACAAATAGTCCGACACGTGGACTCTTATCGACGGGTGCACCGCCGGGCCAAAGTTACGCACCCACAGGCGTAATGCATTCGGGCCATCCACCATTAGGTTACTGTACACTACGAAATGGTACACAAGGTTCACAAAATCTAGGAACAACAATATCAATGGTGAGTTATATCGCTATACATATATATAGTCTTAAACGAAAATCTATACAAATTGTTTTGCCAATATTTTCTTAAGTCGAAAGCTAATTTATCTAAATCAATCAAAATTTTTCGTTATAATTTCACTTTTAATTGGATTTAATAGATAGAATATGGTGGCAGTATATAGCCAACATGGAAAATACCGAAATTATATTAATTTATTACTGTGTATTAATCAATATACACTCAACTCAAAACTAGGGTAACACTTTTCCTCCTACGACAAACGGAAAAAAGTTTCATTTGTTCCATTTATTTATTTATTTATTTATTGTATATTCGCCAAACTTTTATTTTTGTCAAAATATTTTCTTCTGTTTTCCAAGGTTCAAGGATATACATGTAATAAATATAATAACAGGCAACCAAACAAAAAAAACTTTTTTTTTGTTGTGTTTTTCCGAAGAGGAAAAATTTGAATTTTCATCAAAGATAAACGGCACTAAACAAAACAAATTATAGAAATTTCCTTTCGACATTGACTAATGATGATTTTGTTGTTGTTCGGTGTTAGTTTAGTGTAGAAGGCTTGGGCAAATATTTATACTGTATACATACAAAAGTTATTAAATATAAGTTTGAACGAGAAATGGTTTTATACCACTGTAAAATGTGAACACAACGAAGGACATGAATTAAGAAATGCGTTAAGTAATCACATTACCGTCGATTGATTTTATATAAATGAGGTTGGACGGTATTACCTGTGTTGTGCGGCCTATATCGATTCGCTGGCTAAACTTTTCAAGACTTTTATGTTCGACATGCCCTTCGCACCCACGGTTCCAAACCTTGCCTCAAACACTTATAAAGTATGTGACCCTATTGCTCTCGGGGCAAATAAAACGTGCCTGCTCAGTCATTCAAGAGTCGAGGGTTTGATTCCCGAGGTGGTGCCAAACATTAATTGGGTGTTTTTATTCTGTAAGGGTATCAGATACCCTTTGAGTTCTGAAATAATTGCCGCCTTCTTCAGTTTTTTATATAACTATAATGTTGCTCCTTTACTGGGTGGAGCCAGTACTTCACTCAATGTTATAAAGTGAGAGTTATTCTAAAAGCTTTGCCAATCAGTAAATATGATTTCGGCCACGATAAGCCGCAATCTGGAACACCAATTTTTATAATTTTTTCGCAGCATTTGGATAATGACTCTTGTAATGTTGATTTCCAGTTGTTCAATTGTCTTGGGTTTATCGACGTAGACTATTCATAACCCCTAAAAAATAATTCAATTCACACGGGTTAAATCACACGATCTTGGGCCAATTAATTTGACCACTACGCATAATTATTCTTTCATAAAAAGTTTCTTTGAGTAAATCAATTGTAGTGCGCGCTGTGTGGCATACGGCTCCACATATCAGCAACATTAATGCCAGTATTCGAGGTACAAAAAAATTTCTAATCACGTCTCTATACCGTTAACCATTGACAGTAACATTCTGACCATCATCGTCTCATAAAGCGCACCAAACAGTTATTTTCTTTGGATGTAATGCTGTTTCTATGAAAGCTTGTGGATTATCCTAACTCAAAAAGCGACCATTCTGCTTATTACGTACTCATTCAACCTAAAATGGTCATCATCGGAGGGCAAAATTTTGAATGGAAATTCAAAATCAATTTCAATTTGTTCTTCAGCCAATTTGCTAGCGTTGCTCTGATGTCAGTCTGACATAATGAAATGTAACAACACTAAACAAAACACAACTATCAACTGTTAAATGGTATGTCAAATAAAGTCGTGTTGCCAACTTAAATGAGTGATGTTAAGTTCCAGTTGTGAGACAATTAATTTTTAACTATACACTCCCGAGCAACTAATCCGACATCGATTTTCACATGATATTATAAATGCTTAATTGGGTTCATGACTGTACTGGAGGCTGGTCACTTCATTGCCTCGAGTCAAACCTCATCAACGAACTGTCGAGACGTTCGAGTTGTGTAACACCATTGAAATCTTCCCCTATATATCTTACGTAGGACACGACATGATCCAAGATAATACTAGTATATTCAATAAATCGTTCAGTGATCAAACCTCCTCTGCGAATCAACTAGGAATGAAAAGATTATGTTTTTACCTCAATGGATATGCCACTCCAAAACATGCATGACCGCTGCCGTACGATATAGTTTCAGCAAAAGGCACTGAAAAAAAATTAGTCTCCCTATAGACTCGGTCTCTCTTATCACTGCGATACGAAGACACATTATACACTCGTCAGTGAATAGACAGACCACCAATGCAAATTCGAGTCCGAAGCGAATTCGATTCTCAATAAGGTTGGCGTCCTTCATTCACTAACAGCATATCATCACGAACTTGTTTTAGCCCCTGTTGCACATGGCCACTAGTGAGTGGGCAACTTTGAAGGTAACAAATTAAAGGTAACAGTTTTTAGAAACCTTCTGGATACTATTGAGACAGTCGATTGGCTCATTTTGAGCTTTAATAAGCCAATAGCTTTTTTTGCGGTTTCCTTTTAGGATTTTGGTTACCAACTAATTAATTCGTAAGTTATTAATTCGCTAGCACTGTTGCGATACGATGAAACACAACATATACGAATCGCACAGGTACACTTATCAAGTTCGGTAGCATATGCCTGATGAGATGAATTTGATATTTTCAATAGTCATTCAATAATGTCATCCTCAGATCAAAGCGGCCTATGCGAATTACAAAATCCAAGCAAACCAACTCAAAATAATACTCAAAATTTTGTAACACAATGCGGTGTTACATTGGTGATCCTTACGGGGGGCTGTTTAGGGAACATTCCAGTACACGTTAATACCTTCTGACTCAAACTCCCCAAAAATTTCATACAACCTCGGGACTAATCTATAACTTGGTCACTTTTCAATGTCTGCCTTCTACGCGCAATTGGCTTCATACGACACAAGTATTTTGGACAAGTTTGTCGCATGCTGTGCAATACAGCCAAATATCATCAAGGTGACGCAAATGCGAAAACAGGCATCATCAACAAATAACACAAGCAGCCAAGTCAGCTTCGTTTTATGCCGTGACACAGCTTAGTCACTAAACGAGCGAAATTGGGCACATCAACAAAAATAGGATTACACATACAGACTCATAATGATTAAACGGAGGGAAAACTCACTTCCTGCCGAGTAATGTGGCGTCTCAGTACGTCCCAATTAATTAATTCGTACAATTAACGCCACAATCAAATTAGCCACACATCAAGTCTGATGAGATGGATAATGATCTTCGACCCGATTCAACGTGGTCATCATCAGATGGGAACCGGCCTTGGTGAATTACAACAACAACATTATGCCTGCAAAACTCGAATTACTATTTAAATTCTTCCAATAACGCGACGTTACAGATTTGTTAAGGTCAGGTGAGTTATGGTAAATATAGGCCAACGTGATATGATGACATTGCAGGACTCAAACTGTTTTCACTAAAACATCACTATTTGCTTCGATCCATTGCTTTGATGAAATAGTGCTTTGATAAGTACTGTATAGAATCGATTGGTCCAGATTAAATATATCTTTTTTGTACGACGTATAATCATAATTTTGTACGACGTATAATCTTTTTTGTACGACGTATAATCGACGTATAGACATATAATCGAATTTAGTGACTATCGATGGGTAGTATAGATTTTATGACACGTTCCTTACTATTTTGTAGAAACAGTTTCTGCCTACTAGCCCGCTCATTTAAAACCAATAAGTAGTCAACTAGCCTTCGGAGCGTTTCACGTGAATGTGTTTACACTTTTCAATATAATATATGTTCATGGAGGTCATGGTTGATCGCGAAGTTTATCATTCTCTGTCTATTTTCACTCGTAGTTTCATATCGGAAAAGAGTTCATAAATATTTTAACTTAAAAGTTAAGTTAAGTTGTTGTGGCTGCTATCGCACACTTAGACCAATTTTGATCCGTTGTGATACCACTCTATACGGCTATAGTACTGTATAGAATCGATTGGTCCAGATTAAATATATCTTTTTTGTACGACGTATAGGTTTGAGTCGGTTTCGTTGCTCGGAAGTGTAGTAGTCGTAAGATTGTATTTTCCAGAGTGATATCGTCATAATGAAAATATTTGGTCATACGATTTTATCAATGTCTGATGATTGGGATAGTGTTTGTTTGTTTTTTATCTCTACAATCTTTTTCGGGGCTCGAGGCACTTCGAACTCGTTCGCGGTTCGCTTATTTACGTCCTTACCTTACGACATTACAGCCAAATCGGGGACGTACGGCTATATAGGTCCGATTTACGTTGAACCATCTGCACATTGTATAACTCCATGACAGCCTATAGTACTGACATGGAAGATGGGTTGGCCCATGAATTCTGCACTCCAACACGGGGTTAAAGATGTGTTCATTCACATACCACCGATCATAATCGAATGATAAAAAATCCCTTTACCATCCTGCCTCTATCGGGATTCGAACCCGGTACCTCCCGCTCCAATTGCCGCAACTTTAACCACTGCGCCACCTGGGTGGTGATGAGGGTAGTGTTTCCAGTACCTTTTTACTCACAGTATGTCTACAGAATATTCTTCGATGAGCTAAATCATCTTGACAGATGGAATAACTCTGATCAGTAAACGACATCGGACTTTTTTTTAACAAAATTAAATCAAGAATAACGTCGGACACTTCGATAGGTACTCTTTGTAATTGTTATTCCACAAAGTGTTGATAATCTTTTAAAATGTATAGAGATGTTAGATCTTAACAGACGTCACACCATCTTTGATATATGTCGTGACATATTTATTCTGAATTATGATATTCCTATTATTTGCATTACTCCGGGCACCTGATCCAACGGAAGTGAACAAATAGTTTTTTCGTCATATCGTGACTGAAAATACGACCATCTATCAACATGGTGATAACAGATGCGGATTTGGTTTATTGTCAGCTCCTCAAACCCAACGAGGAGAACACAGACTATCACCATCAATTAATGTTTTAAAGCCGAGTGGAGAGGTGCTTGGATGGAAACGGCAAAGTATTTTTTCAGTGTGTAACGCGTGGCCATATATTTACTGAACCGACCCCTTCCTTACTGGCCAGAACAAAAAGCAATTATTTCCGATTGTTAACCTATGGCCTGGCTGGACATGACTTCCATTTTATATAAATTCTAAAAATTGGGTCGATTCTGGATAACCCCAAAAAGATGAGACGTTATTTCGAAATATGGGTACTCATATGTCCAAGCGTAGCTCACATATTCGATGATCGACTGTTTGATTATTGACTTGTTCGATAATGGTCTGGTTTCCACTTTAAGCCCATCGAGTTTCATGAATTTCCAGGTACTTAAGTAAGATTTCACTGTTATGTTGCAGGTGTCCGATTTATTTTTTGACATTTTTAACAATAGCAATTATTACGGATGCGGGCCGTCACGCCCGGTGAACCTACCTGATCTAGCCGTGACATATAGATGTTATCTTAATTTGTTCTATAGAGAAAGCTTTTGAATACAAAATAAATTGAACTTTTAGAAGTGCAGTCTCTCTTCCATTCCCGAACATATTAAAAGCTTTCTCGTCATAGCGTGACTTAAGATTCCGAACATGCATCAACATGGTGATAACAGCTGAGGATTTGGTTTATTGTCAGCAACTTTAACCGAACGAGGACGGCACCGGAGTTATAAACCCGATCGGTAAGATACGTGGAGGGAAAGGCAAAGTAGTTTAGCAATTGTTTTGTTTGGACATGAACCGACTCTTTCCTTAAGGATCGGAACAAAAAGCAATAGTTTTGATTTTTAACCTATGGCGTGAAAGGTGAGAATCGAATTTAGTGACTATCGATGGGTAGTATAGATTTTATGACACGTTCCTTACTATTTTGTAGAAACAGTTTCTGCCTACTAGCCCGCTCATTTAAAACCAATAAGTAGTCAACTAGCCTTCGGAGCGTTTCACGTGAATGTGTTTACACTTTTCAATATAATATATGTTCATGGAGGTCATGGTTGATCGCGAAGTTTATCATTCTCTGTCTATTTTCACTCGTAGTTTCATATCGGAAAAGAGTTCATAAATATTTTAACTTAAAAGTTAAGTTAAGTTGTTGTGGCTGCTATCGCACACTTAGACCAATTTTGATCCGTTGTGATACCACTCTATACGGCTATAGGTCCGAGTCTTTTCGAAGGACCGTCTGCGCATTGCATAGCTCCATGTCAGGCCTATAGTACTGACATGGAAGATGGGTCGGCCCAAGGATTCTAAACACGACAAAGGTTCCAGATATGTTTATTTTTCACCAACGATCGCACCGCCCAAACGATCGAAGGTGAAACCCCCATTTTGCATCCTGCCTCGAACCCGGTACCTCCCGCTCCAACTGCCACAGCTTTAACCACTGCGCCACCTGGGCGGTCAATATTTTTACTTAAGTCGCACTGATTTCTGCCACCTCTAGCATTAACGTAAAAATCAAAAATGGTAAAGAGCAAATCAAATTATTGTTTGATCCGTTCTTGTCATAGAGTTAGCTTACATCAGTATTCTCATGTAAAAATCCTGCACTTGACAGGTTGGATAATCATATTTTCAAGCGTATAGCTTACACATTCGATATTCTTCAGTTCATTGTTATGTTGGGATATCCCAGTTATTTGTTGACATTCTGAACAATCTCAGTTTTTACGAATGCGGAACGTCAATTCCAGTGATCCTACCTGATCTTGTCGCGTCAGACTATAAGCTCTGGGTACTGCGGTGCTATATGAAGGTATTATGTTTCGTGTCAAATATTTATTTATACACACTCACACTCACATAATTGGCGTTTCTCCCATACTCGCTCTTGAAGAGTACAAATAACTCCTACTCAATTTTTTTTGGAGTTTCCTTGTTCTTCCTTAAAAGTCTGCACAGCGGCTTCAAAGAGCCGAAATATGCTCTGTACTCTGTGCCCTTCGTCTAAACAGAAGACTGAAAGACTATTTGATTTTGGATTTAAGTAAGAACATATACAGTACAGAAAAGACAGTTTATCCTACTTTGTATTAGAGAGAAAGCTTTTGCATACTTAATACATTGAACTTTCAACAATGTAATCTAATCCCTTTCATTCTCGAACGTGTTAAACTGGGAGATTAAATTTTAAGCAACCATGACATTTGTGTATTATGATCTAAAAATAAAACGGATTATGAGATGTGACTTTTCGTTACGACACTGTACTATAGAGGTAGAGCTTTATAGAGAAATGGTTTTGGTACATATAATCTTCCTTAGTTCGAAATAAATTAAAATTTAACCAAAATATTTTTCTAAAAAATTAAATAATTTTCTATATATAGAGCAAGCATTAAATCATCCCACTTGTTTATTACGTTGCGCTAGACAAAAAAATATTTTTATAAATAAATTATATTTCATTTGCATATGAACAGTATAAATATAATGCAGGGAGTACACTACTGTACTTTGGCGTCCTTTAATGCACACTGTTTTGCTCCCGCTCGATTAAAATAGTACAAAAAAAATTTGATTTTGCTCTGGTTAGGAAGAAATGTTATGTGTATGTAAAAAAGCTTGGCAAAAGCTTCCAAATATAATAATATGAATATAATATTTCAGATATACAATTGAGTATAATAAAGCTGTGGATAATATTTTTTTTTTATTTATTTATATAAATTTTATCACAATTAAAATGTTTTTGCATATTTTTGTGGTAAAATATACTTTGGAGGTTTGTAAAATTCGCGTTTTTGCGATATGAAAATTCGTTTCACTTTATTTTTTATTATTTATCATTTTTCCAGTTTTTTGTGTACCCAAAAAAAAAATTATATAATACATTTGTCAACCATAAAATTTATTTACAAAAAATATGTATGAAAATATTATATTATATATGTACATAATGTGGATATGTTAGTATAAATACAATCCCGTAAAATTTATATCATCAATTTCACAAATATGCCATTAATAATAATAATAACATCTATATATGTACATATGTTGTATACAATTGAGTGATTGCAAAATATATGATGTGTCTAAATATCAAATTTGGGTCAAAAAGTGTAGATGTCAATTTTATGGTGTTTCGAAAAGCTACCGCAGTGTCAGTAAAAAAAGCTTTAAAAAGCTGGGTTTCAAATGTTTATTTTTAACTGTTGTTTTTAACCAGTTTGAACGGAACTTAGGTACCAGCAGTGGCGGTTCGTGACCAAAAATTCAGGATGGGCTAAAAAAATTGCTAAAATTATGAAAGATTTATAAATTTGTGCGGGTTTCCACTTCACCTTATAAATATAGTCCTCTTTATTCATAAATTGAATCTATAAGGACCATATCCACTGAGGTACTGCACTCAAAGCGTTAACTGGATTTTAGTGGCAGTTTCCCTCGAATTTGAACTCAAGGCCTATGATGCACTTACATATACTAATTTGCATGCCAATAATATCACATATAAATCACAGATAAAACGACGGTTTTTCTGAGCTGCAAAATCAATAATTACTTTATCATTAAATTTAGGAATACTTGAAATTAATTCTTTCTCTATAGATAATACGGCTAATGAATTCAAGCGAGCTTGACCCAAGTCCAATAGCTTCCCGTGCCGTAATATCGTCCCACTTTTCCAGCTGTATTAATTCAAACGCCTGTATTAAATTATCTTAACTTTCAAAAACCGATTGTATTACGCGTGATTTAAAATTCCATCGAGTCTCTACGGTTCTCGGTAGACCTTTTTTTGAAAAATTTCAAAAAGTAAATCTTTACGCTTAGAAGTAGAAAAAAAGTAGAAAACCCCGATAAATTTGCAAAAAAAAATTTGAACCTGTCGCACCGATGAGCATGCAGTTTCTAAAACTAAATTTAACATATGTGCGTAGCAATGCACAAAATGAGCGTATCGGTAGTCTCGTTTTAGAATTGTTTGTACACCACCCTCTGATCCACTCATTACAGCAGCACCATCATACGTTTGGGCAATTAACTTGTCTTTTAATACGTATATTTTAATCGCACTGCTGATCACTTCAGCCAGACCTTTCGCCGACATATCGTGAATATCAAAAAATCCCAGAAACCGCTCGACTGGGGCATTATTTTTAATATATCTTAAAATTATTACTAATTGCGATTTGCAGGAAACGTCAGTGGTTTCGTCGGCCTGTATAGCTACAAATTTTGTCTCGGCAATTTCGTTTTTATTTATTTCTAGATAAACGTTATTTATACAATTTAGAAGTTCATTTTGAATAACTTTTGAGGTGTTCTGCACCACCGTAGCATTTTGTAAAAATTCATCAATAACTGAATCAATTTGTCTTGTATAGGAAACAAGACCTAGAAAAATCCCGGGATTGCTTGATACATTAGTTTCGTCATGACCTCGGAGAGTCACTTCCATTATGACTTCCACAAAATTTAAGTATATCGATTATTCTACTGAGGACTATGCGATTTTTTGTTACCGTTTCGTTGTGTCTACGAATTGACACAGCATAACCACTATCAATTGCACTCAAAATATTTACTTTATTGAACATTTTAAAATCTAACGCGGATTGAATGTGTTTAGTACTATTTTCATGTTTTTTAATTGCGTCGGACAGGTGTTTTAAATCGCGGTAACCTGTTTGATTCCAAACACTATCACCTTTGAATAAGGTGCAATAAAAACAAAAGAGCGAAGTATGGTCGCATTCATACATATTCCTTTTCTCGCTCTCTTACGTTAATTTTTTTAATTGTCTTATTCCAAGTATAGTTCTTTAATTGTCTTATTCCAACTAAGTACCAGCATAGTTGGGCGTGTAAATTACACGATGTAATTTACACGGTTTTTACATGTAAAAAACGTGTAATTTACTGTCGTTATCTTATATCATTTTAACCACTTTATCCGTGCCGTGTCAAAATCTGATTCTATTGGTTTCGATCACTAATCAGCTCTTCATACATTCAGAAAAAACTTGGGTCAAAAACACCAAAAAACTAGGCCAATTTAAGCAAAAACTAAGTATTTTTCAACCGATCAAATGCCTTAGTAAAATAAATAACTAAAATCTTGGTTAAAATAATTTTTAATTTTAAATAACCAAACTTTTGGTACTAACATAAAACATTTAGTTACTTTAACCAAAAGTATTTGGTTATGTTTTAAATATAAAAAATTTAATATTTTTAATAACCAAATAAAAAAGTTAAATTAACCAAAAAAAAATGTAAATTTCACATACGACTTAGTTAGTTTAAACAAGTTTTATTATTTGATATTATACAATCCCAAATTAAGTGAATATTTGAGATTATTTTGGTTGCATAGATCAATTGATTGTTTAAATTGACCAACAATTTAGTATATTTCAACAATTAGTTAGGTTAAATTCAACATTAGATTAAACAACACATAATGTTAGTAAATTTAATATTTTTAATTGCATTCAGTGTAAGTGTACAGTCAATATATACTTGCCATTTGGTAAAAATTTAACAAACGAATCTGGTCAATTATCATCATCAATCAGTGTTTTTAAACATTATCCACTTGCTTTATCCCATATTCGACATAAACCATCGTAACTATAGACTAAACAATTGTGTGATAGAAGTTTTCAGGATTGAAATGCACCGCCGATGCAGGTCTGAATGAGCTGGAAGTGTTTTTAATCATTTAGACGTTCGTACATCCCATATTCGTACGTAACATTTAATTAGTTAACATTTAAAATTACAACAAAATACAGGGTGTCCGCCGGGAAGGTATATACTACTTTGTTTTGCCGCCATTTTGGTAAACGTTAGTCTTGACAGTTCATATTTGGCAGTCGTGAAGTAGAACCGTGTTAAATTAATTATGGAAAAATATTTGAGAAACCAACGTGTTTAAAGATCGACTGAATACATTACTGCTGCTCAAGAAGGTGTTCAAAACAATCCATCAACCTCAATTCGACGCCGTGCTCAGGAGCTTGGTCTTCAAAAAACAAGTTTGGCCACAATTTTGCACAAGGATTTGCATTTGTTTCCATTTAAGATTCAGTTGACACAAGAGATTCTCCCACAAGACCATTTCGCCACCGTACATATGTCAAAAGGATGTTACAGCTCACCCATGACAACCCCGATTTTCATGAAAAAATCATAATGAGTGACGATGCACATTTTCATTTGAATGGATATGTGAATAAACAGAATAGTTGGTTGTGGGCAGTGAAAACCCCTCAAATTATTCATCAGTCACCTTTACATCCATTAAAAGTGACAGTTTGGTGTGCAATTCGGTCAGGAGGAATCATTGGACTTTACTTCTTTGAAAATGAAAACGGCGCAACGGTTACTGTGATGAGGAGCGACATCGTGATATGATTGAAAACTTTTTAACGCCACAACTGCATGCTTTGGGCTTGATTAACATGTGGTATCAAGAAGACGGTGCCATATCGTACACAGTCAGAATTACAATGGCATTACTGCGAGATCTCTTTTCAGAGTAAGTTATTTTCAAAAATGGTGATGTTGATTGGCGTCCACGGTCGCCTGATTTGACTGCTCCGGACTTCTTTTAGTGAGGATATCTAAAAAGCAAGGCCTATGCAAACAAACCAGAAACGCTAGAGCAACTCAAACAAAATATTCGTGATGACATTAATGAAATACTGCGTGAAATAAGTGAGAATGTAATGAACAATGTGCTCAAAAGGGCTTGC
This sequence comes from Tipula lateralis, assembly GCA_963932295.1. Taxonomy (NCBI): domain Eukaryota; kingdom Metazoa; phylum Arthropoda; class Insecta; order Diptera; family Tipulidae; genus Tipula; species Tipula lateralis. The sequence continues at coordinate 164,245,228 of OZ010738.1, forward strand.
ATTTGTAAGGCTAATAGAGGCGGACATTTGTCTGATATTGTATTTCATACATACTCGTAATTTCCGACATTAAATAAAAAATTTATCAATATAAGATCCATTCTCTTTCATTTAATCAAAAATTATAAACAAACAAAGTAGTATACCTTCCCGGCGGACACCCCGTACATTGTTATTGTGCCCTTCTAGTGTCTTTAACCTTAACCTTGTCCTAATTTTTACATTTTTGTGTTTTGTCATCACTTGCCGATATAAGTGTCCGACTGTCATTTTACCATACAACATCGCTTATGCCTAATTTGTGTGCTCCTTAAATTTGTAGTAATTTATTCGAAATATTTATTAATTTATTAATTTGGGGCTTAATTCAACCGCCAAAACGACGTTTTATGATAACAGGCGAATGTAAATTTGAATGTAAAGTTTGGTTTCTAAAATTAAATCGTTAATTAATACTGGAATTGTAATTAACTATTTTATGGTGGTAACTCACAACTGACGATGCTGAAGCTTTGAGTGATGAATTCGTTGATATAGTATTCGGGCCAGATGTTTTGCATTTGATCCGGTCCCCTATGAACTGGTGGTTCCAATTTGCTTAAATAATTTATTTCTGTCCAGCTATACAATTGAACAATATTTTCAAAGTGTTTGTAAAGCCCAATCTAATTTAAACTAAAAACTAATTTTGATTCATTATACAATTGGTTATTTATTTTAAGAGTATCGTCCAAAATTGGGAAGCATACACGTGTTTTCACTAAAGAAAACCTACAAAACCTGACATGTAAAATCGTATTTCTAATAAAATTTCGTTTTCTAGTAACCAAGAATTTTGGTTGATTTGAATACACTATTCATTTGGTTAAACTAAATATTTGGTTTAAACTTTACCAAAATTGTTTTAACAATTTACTGACGAATAATTATTATTTGTTTAATGGTACTAAAAACGTTTACCCTGCTAAATTGTTTGGTTAAAACTACCAATATGTTTTGAAGTTGTTTGACTTCTTTTTAGATAATTTAACCAAAATCACGAACCAATATTTTGGTTAACTCAATTTTGACCAGTTATTGCTTAAACCAAGTAGTAAAATTTTTATTTTTTAAATTTTAGAAGAGAATTGGTGAATATAACCAAACACAACTGGTGTTAACGTCTACTATTGCAAGCAACAAGGAAATTCCAGATCTTTCTCTATGCCGTGAAGCAATCGTCACCGACAGAGACCTCTTCGTCTATTGAAAAAGCTCTCCCTTCAAAGATCGCTGTGTCATTCGGTTCGGATTAGCACGCAGAACGTGACCAAACCAGTGTACTAGCTGTCCATTGATTTCATGTACGATTTTGATGCTTGTTACCATCCATCTCTCGTTCTCAATTCTCATCCGTCTAGGTCTAACTCTGACATCCAAACATGACAACGGGTCTGATCAACACTCTGTTTATAATTTCAGCTTATCCGTATTTGCAACATAGTTTGATTTCAGGAGTGGACGTATAAGATACAAGACCATAATCCCAGCGACAAGGTGAACCTTGATATCCTCTCCGACACTATTATAATGAGTAATGAGAGATCCAACAAACTTGAATCTCATCACTCCTTGAAACGTGTGGTTACCACTAGTGAAATCAATAGCGTTCTGGTATCGTTAATAAGGGATCAGATATTTGGTTGAACCAACGGAAGCTGAAAACTGTTTCAGTAGATCAAGTATCTCTTTCGTTTCGTTGCCATTTAATCCAATCACACAGATATCATCTACATATGCAAAAATTGATTCGATTCTCGTTATAAGATATTGTCTTGAGTTGTGGTGTTTCACTTTTACGAAGCATATGTTCCAACATGAGATTAAAAAGTATCGGGGACAGTGAAGTTCTTGTTCTCGATAGCCTGTTCTCAACTTGAACACATCATTGTGACTAAATATTCAAACGCATACTATAGTCTCTCTCTCTCGATCGATCGGGTTATATACTTGCTTGAAATCTAGGAGCACCTGGTGATGTACACCGAGATCTTTCATAGGAATTGGAAAGAATAATTCGTAGCGAAGAAACGTGACCAGTGACCTACCGATTTGGACGGAAACCTCCCATTAGTCACCGATACTTTGCTCTGCCAGAGGAGTTATTCTTCTCAATATAATGTATGACAGTAACTTGTATGCTGTGCTAAGGAAAGCTTTAACGCGATAATTCTCTTATTTCAAGCGTGATTTCCATTATGAAAAATAGACTGACAAAATAGTACAATTATAAAAAGGAACAAAATATAATTTTTCTTAAAGTGTGAGAGAAATAAAAAACATTTTCAAGACCAAAAATTATTATAGCAGTACTGACAAAATATATCAAGAGAAGTATTTTTATTCAGTATACTGGAAAACTATTTTAAAGGAAAAATGTATATGGATGAGAAATTGTTTGTATGCAGTGAAGCCAGTGATATTTAAATAGCGAAGTCATTTCTTAAATTTATAGTAGTTTTTTTATGGTCAGTTCATAATTTTAACATTTCGTTATGTGAAATAATTGAAATAATGAATAATTATGTTATGTTTATTTGTTTTAGTTTATTTTCTATTTTTCAATTACAAAAAAATTTAATATTTATTGGTTATGCTTATAGTATCTGTCCAAATATATCCATTTTGTTTTACTATAAAAAAAAAGTAAAAAATAGTCTTTGTCACTCTTATGGTATTTTTGATTTTTTTTCTCCCTTTCCTTTTTTCAGAAGAAAATACTGGCAATATTTTTTAGAATATTGGAAATCTTGACGCGTCCATTTTTTGTTAAGGCACAAATTCATTTCACCATACCAATCGAAAATGATTTTACCATTTTACGAATAAAATTTGAGAAATAAAAAACTGTGTACATTTTTTTCGACTTTATACCTAAAGTGACAGTAAAATTTGTTTTAAAATTTGAAAACCAACCTTAAATCTATCTGTGACATGAATATTTCTTGTTTAAATAGTTCATTTTTTCGGCTGATTTTGATTAAAAACAAAAGAATATTAAGAAAAAAAAATAATATTCGGACAGTGCCGGGGGTGCATAAACGGATCATTTGTCAATACAAACAATTTTATTTTAAATTTATTTATTATTTATTTACTTAAAAATTATAGAAATATAAACCAAAACAAATTAAACAATCGAGACGCTCCTTTATTTGAAGTATGAGCTTCTTAAGCCAGATAACCATATGATTTTGAAAATCTTTGATTGGACGTTTCCATGTTGTATGAGTAAAGCTTTAGTTAGCTCTGGTTGAAACTCGTATTGATCTAGTGGGCAGTTATAGGTTTTGGCTAGTGATCACGCATTGTGACAGCTAAATCCAACATCGATAGCACTAATGGCATATAAAATATTTTGCCTCTCATACCCATTCGATAATTTGAAATGTGGCGATCTAACAAATCCACTCCACCCATAAATTTATTATAATTAGCGTTAACGTGTGACTGTGGAATATCAGTTTTTTAACGCTCGGAACGGTTATAACGCTGAGCTGTAGCTAGTGGATTTGTACCAAAAACATTTGACATGATAGACACAGTTTTATTATCATCTCCGAATCTGTTTATTCATTTGTTTTTATTCGTCATATTGATGTTTTTCAGTCGGTTTTCTCGTACCGTGCCTGTTCCACTACATTTTATATTTCTAAGTGCGCTGATTATGTTGGGCCCAGCGAAGAAACTATCAAAAAAGTATGACAAGCAAATATCTGGAAATCGATCTTTAAATGAATGCAAAATCCGGCATAACACTTTCACCTAAGCTCAAAAAAAAACCATCGGTGTCAGTATGTATAATTTTATTTTTTGCGTTGCGGCATAATTTTTGGTGTGATTACGACTGACTGAACATTCAACTGAAAAAACTCAATTGGATCACTTTGTGCGTTTAGGCTGAGTGGGTAAGGTTTCTTCCCATTTTCTAGGGTTACAATAAAAAGCATCTAATTTAAGGTCATCTTCATCCCCATTTTCCCAAGATTGATGAATTTTCTGATGCAACACACTTGGTGCTTCCATCTGATTTTCTTCAACATAGTAACTTCTTCATCAAAATTTAGTTTAACTTCAGGTAAAATTGCTTGGTAAAAAAAATTGGGATCTTTATCTTCCTTCACGCCAGAATCTTTATCAGTATCGAATTGAAATCTGGGGGATGTAAACCAAGTAGTACCGGGAGATCATCTGGTAAATTTTCTAGCGCATCTAATACTTCTGAGAGACTTAATGGAGTTTTCCTAAGAAAATAATATTTTTTTTCGAACGCGATCACAAACCAAAATAAAATATCTTATTGCTTCAATACAAAAAAATAAAAACGAGAGGAGAGCCTTAATCGCATCACATGTCATAAATGGGCACTGACTCAGATCTGAAAAGATCTGATCAAGGTGCCTTTGGCTCTTATATTTCCTGAATTTCAACCTAGTTGCTTCTTTAGTTCACATGACTTCTATTGGTGTTGGAGGTTTTGTGACATCTTTTTTTCATAAATTTTTTGTCGGCCAGAATCTCCGTACCTGCTACATTTTTACTCTTACTTATGATGAAAATTTCGTTATCTGTCACAACATTAAAACATCACAATGGAGTATATATATCGCTGGTTGTAAGGGAGTTCAACTGGGTTCTAAACCCATCAGTATTATATTATTTACAACAACACACTGAATTCCGTGGCTGCATAACAAAAACGCAATCGAAGACAGATGGTGACACGGAATATGGAATATTGAGTGACATCACTTGTGAATTAAACAAGTGGATGAATGGTTCTATAAATATGTTTAGTGCATTTAGGCTCATTATAAATCAGTTCACGGTATTAAGGGAGATGATCTTGAATGTGGCTGTTATGAGTGTGAGCTAAAAGCGGAATCAATCTCTTTATGAAAAGCCACAATATTAACGATATCGTTCATCGATTCATCACATAATTCTATTGATCTAATCAATGTCGACACTACGCTTTAGATTTAACGGACGAATAACTACCAATAATTAAACGTCTGAAGAGAACGAGCTCGAACAACCCAATAAGTGTTACGATGATGCTATATGGTTTATTGCTCTTGAATGGTTACGTAATGGAATGCCCGGCAATTCTCTCGAGGCTCGTATTCTACGTTCAATTTTCATTCGATGTGCAATGCAGTATATAGCTTAAGCGATCATACGTGGTCTGAACATTTCTTGAGGCATATTCCTTAAATAATCGTGGACAATTACTACCTTGGCTTTTTTGACAAAGTTTATAGACTGATCGATCGGCGTTCTCATTTATACAAGAACAGGTACCATCACTATCTATTAACCGATAACCAAGATCTGTATAGATAGTATGTCGAATCCAGGTCAAAAGTATTACTTCTGCAGCTCCACCAGGATTGGAAAAATATTAACGAGTTTAAAATTGAGTCCAAGCGTAGTCCAAGTATTATTTTAGTCCAGCGATCCAACCTGGTCTAGTTGCCTCTAACGAAAACACATTTCTATATAATATGGTGATATTGCTATAAGGTCCAATATTTCTTGCAATGCTCATAGTAATCAGATCCTTAATCTTTATGTACGAAATGTTTCAATAGCAGTCAAGATACATAAACGATATAACCATAGTTTATACACCTTTCGGACAGCTCGAAATCGTCACATCAGAATTAAAAGATTGAATGAAACTTCCATCGTCAGTAATCGACACGATCACAAAAATGAACCAAGGGAAGCTTAATCCTACTTCTAATCCTTATTCCTCTTGGTCGATAGAACCGAGAAAGCTCTAGTACTCAGCAAACTCGACTTGAGGTTATTTCTGGCTTTCTTGCGAGTCACATGAACCCAACACCGAATTCAGAAGTGCTCTATTTTGGCGGCTGAAAAATATATACACATTTCTGCGCCAGTTTGGAATATCAAAAGCCTATATATTTAGGCAACAGCAGAACATCTTCACACACAATAGTGTAATTATTAGATTAATAATTATTCGACACAGTTTCATCCATTGTTCGGACATATGCCGATGTAAAAATGTTGAGATTGAACTGCTCTGAACAGTGACACTTTTTATTTTTTGAAACGGAACGAGTTCAAAAGATTTAATTCTTTTGAGCCTTTTGAGAGATAGATTACTTCAATGTTCACTTAAATACACGATTCTATCGTTTAATTTAATTCGCCATCTCTTAGTTCAGCGGCGTCTTTATGATATGGGTTTTGGTAGTTTATCTGTTTATTTGTCATTGGCCTTGTCAATAGATATACTTGACATTATTGGTCCAAGCACAACCCCTTAAAAACCTCCTAGATTTATTATTATGTTTAAGGCATCACACTGTCTACCTCTGAATGAATAAGCGAAATTGAAGTTTGTGTGTACGTCTAGCACCTTACACAGTTAATCACTCGATGTGACTCAAATTTCACTGTACCAAGTTTGAGTCTAAGAACAAAATATATTCAGGCTAAACCTAAATGAGCATATTAGTAAATATTTGGAAAATCGAAAGTAAATCTGAAAAAAGGTGAATTTGAGTAGTCAAAATGTAGACTGTGGATATAATTTTACTGCCACCACATAGTAAATTTCTGTGAAGTCACATCTGATGGATCCGAATAATGTTTGTCGTACCAAACCAAAAGTATTGTGATCACCATCTGAAAGTTCACTTTAACACATCAACACAGTGGATTTTTTTTCTACACAGATAGGCAGATGTTATTATTTCATAACTAATCAAGCAACAATGATTTTATCGTTCCAGAGTCCTGTGCCAAACTCATACGGAAACAGTGGGTCGTCGTGTACACTACCGCGACACCCCAATCACCATTGGCCATCGTATGGTGGTACAATAGCGGGCGTCCGCCATTTACCACAAATGACCATAGTTAGTGGCGGCGGAGGTGGTGGGGCCCAAACTCCACCACCACCATCAACGATAGCAATGCAACATTTAGGTACAACACCGCGACCTCGGGTGTGTATGGGTGTGCCAGAAGAGGAGGTATCGGCCGAAACACCACTTATGGTAAAACGCGAAAGTACCGTATGACTATAGGAGTCACACGGGGTCGGTGATACGGCCCTGTGAGAATTAATTTAATTACATTTTTATTTAAAGAAAAATTAATTATTTTAGTTTTTGTTTTTTTAAGTTTCATTTCCGAATCAGACATTTAAATAAGAAATTAATTTAGAAAATATAAATCATATAAATTTTTTTCAAAACAATTTATTTCTCAAAATGAATAAATTAACAATTTAATTATAATTATAAATTATAATGCATAAAATAAATAAAAAAAAATATTTTTTTTATATGTGATATTAAAAAAAAAATAAATAAATAAAAAACACAAAAAACTGAACTATACTTAAAATGGAAATAAATAATGTAATAAATTAATAAAATTAATTATAAATATATAAAACTAAAATAATATTTTTTAATAGTGATAGTGTATAAAGAAATGAATAATTTATAAATTATATATAAATATAAATAAATAATTATAAAAAATTTTAGAGATAAAATCAAATTAATAAATTTTCGCGCTAAATCCGAAAAGCATATTTGACACGGTGACCGCGACTATATTTATGATAGCCATCGGTACTGTGAATATAATTTTTAATTTAGTCGATATATTTTTTTCATTTATTCGGTATCACTAGTGGAAATATTTAATTACATGTCAACCAAAAATAAATAAATTTTTAAAAATTCCGAGTCTCAAAAAAAAACTTAAAACTTTATTGTTTTAAATTACAAACTTCAATCTCTCAAATTATGCAATAAAAAATAATTTTGTAAATACTTACCATATTAAAAACAATAAATAAAAAATTAATTAAATATAAAAATAAATTATATAGGATATAAGACAGACTTAAAACTGTATTCTCGTGTAAATAGTTTGAAAAAATTTAACAAGAAAAAAAAACAAAATATTTAATAGTTAATAATTAATAAATTAGTTAATAAATAAATTTAATAAGAAATTTGAATTATATAATATAAAAAATATATAATTTAAAAAAAAAATTAAAAAAATAAAAATGGGGGGAAAAAAATTAAAAATTATATTTATTGAAAAATAAAAATTATAAATAAATAAATAAAATGACAATTCGACTTCAGAATTATATATAAATGACTTGTATTTAATTTTAGTTAAAATTTAATTTAGATTTATTATATGATTAATTATTATTGAGTTTTTTTTATTGATGCATAAAAAAAATTTTATTGAAAATTTAATTTCCAAAAAAAATTTGTAAAAAAATTTATGAACAAAAAAAAACAAAAAAAAAATGAAATAAAAACGAAATTTAAAATAAATGTAATTTTTAAAGCAGGAATACTGTTTTGTAATCAAAAATTGTTTTTTATATTTAATTTATTTTTTATTATTAATTAATTAAATAAAATAAATAAGCTAAGTGGTAAGTATGGTGTTAATCCATTTCACGCTGCTTTAAAAAGACTGGATCAATGAGAAAGCTTTTTTTAGGACATTGTGAATTATTGGTTTTCTACAAGTGGTTGAGTTATGGCCTGGTGAGAAACCGTGGCGAAAAATTTTACGCTTGTTATCTTCTATGTGTCGCCGGTTAATAGAGTTAAGAGAGTATTTCATCACTAAAAAATAATATGTTTGGATTATGATATAAAGCAGAGCTGGATCCACGGCCAGTGCTTGATATTTCTTTTTCAGTTGCTGTCTTCAATAATTGGAATGCACTATATTAGGGCATTGAGATATCACATCTTCGTAATTTGACAAAAAAGAGAACTGAATCATCGGTCCACCATATCGAATGGATTCTGATTTTAGACTCGAACAGAGTTTAAAAGTATAGCCTCTTTCAGTTCTTTTTGCCATTCGATCCTACTAATTTTAGCCATTCTCTCACAACATTGTAGCCCAGGCCAATCTTTTTGGTAAAATTTGTTTCTTTTCCTGAATAAGCGAAAAATTTATACTTGTATCACGTGGACGAACAAAGACACCACAGATCCAAACCGTACCGGATTATTTTTTATAAACATTTTGCAACTATGCCGACCGGTTTGTGACCACATGGATTCACCGATAGAAAGAGCGTGAGATCGTGTCCAAAAATTGACTTACCTTGTAAAATTTATCTGTGTTGTCTATGTAACTATTATAGCTGCAAGACATCACGACATCAAAACACATAGTGTTACGAAAACATGAGCAGATCGGGCAGTTGTTCTCTCCCTATACATACTGTGGTAGACGCATTCATTCCTAAAATTATTATATAAGATCAAAGTCCCATACAACCATACATAATAATTAATTTGTTACTTTATTGCAGGCCATTGAGTTACCAGTTCCTCAATTTGATAACGATGAAAAGTAAAATTCTGGAAGTGATGAGTTTGGACGAAATAGTTTATTTGAATAGGACGCTGATTCTTTTGGTTCAGAAATTTAAAATAGTCTGGTGAAGAGTTATGAACGAGTGTAGTAGGATTCTTCACGTTTTCGGTACTTTACCGACACCAAATATTCATGGAAGTCTTGAAGACAAGTAAGCTTTCAACTGTTTCCGTAAGTTTCTTACTGATAATATTTAAGGTGTATAAAAGCACAGCTTTTTTAAAGAAAGTCATTTTGAAATTGGAAATAATCATTCCAATTGTCAAGCCTTGGTAAACGATATTCGGTTTCGGTCAACTTTTCCTTTTTAATCTTCTAAAATCTGTGGCACTTTAGTTGTTAAATCTTATTTAATAAAGGCCTTAAGAGTCGACTAAGCAATAATAGATGCATGACACGGAGCATCGTAAATTACAATTACGACTGGAGATTGATATTTGAGTAGAACATTGCATAAACAATTGCGTGTAAAATCATTCGCTTGTAGAGTTTTGAATGCTCGTCTTCTTACATCATGATAAATTAGCTCTATTTTATACCTATATGCTTCCTATGATATGAACATTAGCGCCAAGGCAGCTGACTGCAATAAATTAACAACGCCTTCCTTTTTATGGACGTCATTTTGTCCTTGATATGAAAAGAACAAAGTTTTTTTCATTCATATACATGATTGGTCGATTTTTAGATTGAGATGTGGAGCTTTTCAACTTATTGACATCTGTTTCAGGTTTTCGCCGAATATTATAACTAAACGCAAGCGCACACATTCCACGGATCCATTAATCTGATAAATGATTAATTCCAATTTAAAAAAGGGTGTCAAGGTTTTTTTAATAACAGATCCATTCGGGTACCCCTACAACTCAGAAATGTATACTATAAAAAAGGAAGTTTTTGTTCTTAATTCCCAGCAGCCACACCTCATTTATTAAAAAGAATATAACGAGTACTTTCTGTCACAAGATAAAATATTTTTCAAAGTTGTCGCGTTTTAGTTCGATATATACATCTATCCAACGTTTCGATCTCTTCCGAATAATACCATGTCTCCAATCCCTTAAAATAGTCTTTTGTTGCTTCGATGATCTCCCATTTCTTCAACTTTGGAAACAAGAAATATTTGAACCGGGCTAAGCCTGGAAAATATGGCAATTTCACGCAAGGTTCACTGATTTTTGCCATTGCAACTAGAGTCGTGTAGACCTGTGCATTGTCTTGGTGGAAAAAATCTTTTTTCTTGCCCCAAATGCAGTCGTTTCTCTCTCAAAACGTCATTGAAACGTTTCAATACGTTGCAGTAATATTCGCCATTGACTTTCTCCCCTTTTGTAAGTAATTTTTGTGGATTGTTCTGCGCACATCCCAAAAAAACTGTGGTCATTAAACCACCATAGCCTTCTTCGGTGCGGATTCGCTAGTAGAAATCCACTGTTTTGACTGTTCTTTGGTGTCAGGTGTATTGTGATGGATCCATGTTTTATCCACAGTTATGAAACAATGCATAAACTCAGACAACAACTAAAATCAGTAAACTACTTTTGAATCATTTTAATCGTTGGTGAAGAGTCCTCATAACATCGAAATTCCCTTTATTCCGTGTTTGCAAAAAACAATGGATTGCCTTTCAATAACTGTCAAAACTGAACTAAATTACAGATTTGTCTAAAAATTTTAATTTGGTCTAGTCACAGATGGTATTGACACATGACATCTGGGATTTGCGATTGTGGCGCCCTTCGGTTGCAATTTACCAGACTTCTCACTTTGCCCTCGAATATCGATGTACTTCGTGCCATTCATATATATATATATATATATATATATATATATATATATATATATATATATATATATATATATATATATATATATATAAGCTTTTATTAGATAACTACCATACATTAACTGCATATACCTACACACTTGGATCAGTGGTTCATTCCACAGGTTTTTATTCTCCTTTGACCACTTCCAGCGTCGAACAAGCTCCATATATCAATTCAAGCTAGTGATGGAGAAAAATTAGAAACAGAGTCACTTTCTTTTTCTCCACCAGGATCTTACAGTTAAACCAGAAGTTTGAAAATTTTAGATCCATCATCCTGGAGGATTATTCCCAAAACTTTTTTGAGTGCCTTGTAGTGAGATAAGTATTTCCAAACAACTCAAGCCAAATTGTATTTAAACTTTTCCTTTTATATTACATGTTATGATCTTGTTAATCAATCGACTGTCAAGGTCTAAGATGACTTTCTTAACGCTGCGATTAGCAACAATATTCCTTAAAATTTCCTATAACATCTATTGAATTATGTCAAAACATATATAGTTAGGAGATTAAAGACAATTTAACGCCCGCCTTGAACGCAGCCTGATAGTCATCCATAAAATATTGTAAAACTCCTTTTTTCAATCGCAGATTAGTATTTTTAGAGAAGGGGTACAGTTTCAGCACAAATTTAACCAAAGCACCATAAATATATAAAAAAACGAATCCCCACGATGAAAGTATCAAACAGAAATTTTATGTCATCCCAGAAGACTATTGCGACAGTTTTTTTTAATCTCATCCCAGAATATAACTGTCATTCAAATATTTTGATGTTCATCTGAAGAACAGTATCACCTCACACAGCAAGCAAATCAAAATTAGGCAGTTGTTAATATTATAAATATAAAATAAAGTCCCTCGACAGTCCTATAATACACTAAAGTGTAATAAACCAGCGATTATCTGGTTAGAAAGCTTTTGGTATTAAATCAATCATAATGTCATATATATAGTTTTCTACTTATCTTGAACGTTTATGATTTCGCATATGAATCGAATTATTTAGGTGTTGAAAATTGGATAACAGAGTTTTCTAAAGCTAACATCGCCATCTATGTTTATAAGCTATATCTCATAAAAGCAAAACATTAAAAATCCATACATGACTACACGTTTGAATCATATACCATCCAAATTAACAAAGTATCTCAAGCCCCTTCGTGATGTGACTCTGAGACAGGCTGCTAAAAATGCTCCAGTTGTTAGTCCGCTTACTTCTTTCACATGTATGGCTTTTGTCGCCATAGTCTGACCTCTTCCTATTTCGCACTTCAGTTGAATTGGTCGGGCATGGTCAATTGCCACCTTATTGAATGGTAGTGAAAGAACACATTTCTGTATAATGTGTCGTGCCAGATTTCTGTCATAATTAACCAAAACTTATTGCGGAGCTTTGCCAATATTATGTGTAAGCCTCCATGGAGGTTTGTTCCCTCATACATATCTTGAACTATCCACTTGCTTCTTTTGCTTCCCTTGGGTAGAATTATAGGCAGATTTTGGCTTAATGTTGGTTTGGGGTTTTTGTTAACGTCCACGTAACCTTAATATGTCATTCTAGTCGATGAATGGATTCTATGCCAGCAGCATGGGTATTTTTTTGATTAGTGCTCGAAGTTCCTTACGGAAATATCTGAATTTCTGCTAGCTCAAGCTCTGGTGCAGTTATTTCCTTTAATCCTCTCAGCGACTATTGAGAGGAAAGTGATGTCTTTAGTATCAATGTCTGATTGTGGTTGAATTGAAGGCAATCATACATGAGTGTCGATAGCCATGCGTCTTGGTTCTCATGTAAGTAAGTTGGTCCTGCCCACCATATTGAGTTTTGTGTCATAATTGTATGCACTGCCGTTCCTCTTGTTGCAAAATCAGCTGGGTTTATATCATACGTTGGTACAAAGTTGCACGTAACCTGAGGAAGATTATCTCTAATCTGAGATATTCGATTATCAACAAAGGTTTTTAACTTTGTGACGTTATCTTATAGCCAGCACATGATTATTGTAGAGTCTGTCCAAGCAAACGTTTCTATATCTTGATAGTTCATATAGGGGTTTTTTACTATCCTTGCTTTGTTCTTTGAGGCATCAGTAAATCCATGTAACTGTAATTCTTGACCCAGTGATGTTTTGGTCCATCTTGGTATCCTTATGTGACCTAGTTTGGCCTTGTATTTTTTCCATTTTTGTTCTATTGCTGGTGATCCCAGTGTATAAAAGTCACTTGCATATTAACAGCTTTGCTGATATCGGTAATAGTGATAACCGCAGCTCGGTCCTGATTAATTGGATAACAGTAGACGTTCTTCTGTTCCACTTGTGGTTTTGTGTAACCAAGGTATGCATATTCATTAAGACCTACAGTTGTACATTGCTGATGTGAATCAGAGTGGCTATATTTCTGGTTATATCTCATCGTCTGATTTGTTTGATGTTTATCTTGATTAACTTCTTTTTTCAGTGGCTATGCTGTCTGGTCCATTGGTGGATGGGTATTGCCAGTTTGGCTGTTGGTGTCAATTGACGAGAAACAATTATCGACGCTGCTCATTACGTCTTTTTTGAATACTCTTTCAATCTCTTTTTAAAGGGCTTCATCCGTCGTCAATACTTGACCACAGTACTTGAATTGCAGCTACGTCTTCAACAGCCGACTACTTCTTTGTCTTTTTGATGAACCCAGTTTGATTTCATTTTTGTGTTATGCTTCTCCATTTCGATGGATATTGAGTTGGAATGTTTCATTGAAGGGGTGGCTTGTTTTTGTATTATTCAATCTGTTTGTGTTCAATTTTCTGCCAGTTGTCTTTGAGTGTTGAACAGCTGCTAGTTTGATTCAAAATTTGGCTATTGCTAATTCGTAGATGTCCAGGTGTATTTATATTTAGTGTTGTGCGAGAACGTACTGCAAACTTATTACAACTTATTTGTAATGCAGAAGCCTTTCTCCATTGTTGTTTCGAACAGAATACAACGCATTGAGCCATTTAATTATTTGTTAAATTTTGGTTTGTTGGATCTTTCTCGATCTTTCTTCAGGGCATAGCCTGATGTATGATGGTTGTATTTCCTTTTTGTGAATAGAACTTTGCCACTCTTAATTGCCATTTTGCCACCACTGTTCTTCCATCTGATTTCACTGAGGTCTAGAATCTCGATGTGATAGCGTTAGTCTTCCATATCTACCCCTCCGCCAGCCTTTATTTTTTCGTTAGTGTTCTTATGTTCCAGTTCCCGATTCATGTCCGTATACAATAACCAAGGGTTCGATATTTAAATTTTCCAGTTCATTAACATAATAATATTCTTATCAAGAGAACAGGAAGTGTCCTGCTTTGAGACACTATTTCATTTGATGTGACTTTCGTGGCTGTTTTGACGAAGCCGGTTTCGCTCCATTTCTTTTTCTAGATTCAATTATTTCTTAAAATATTGTGTTGGAACGTTTCTTTGACGTGGCTTGTTTCCTATCATCTAATCTGTGTGCTAAATTTTATCCAATTATCTTTGAGTTTTTCACAGCAGCTGACTTGATTCCTAATTGATTCCTTTGATCAATTGGTAATCACAGTGTAGGTCCGCTCCTTTCATTATTCTGACAGTTTGTGATGCTGTGTGAAATTTTTCGTTGACTATTACGTGGTCTATCTGATTTTAAGTTCGGACCTCCGGTGATGTACATGCGTGTATTTATGTATTTTGTTATGTGGGAGCCTACTGCCGCTTATGAACAACCGATTTATGATGCAGAAGTCTATGAGCCTTGCGCCATTGTTGTTAATTTATTCTCGATCTGATAGCGATTCTCTTCCTTCTTAATAAACAACTGATTGGATGAACTTTAGATCTGAATTAGTAAGCAAATTATCAACCTTTACGACTATAAACGGTACAGGAACTAGAAAAAGTGGTAGAAAACATCACTGATATCATTCAGATAGCCACGTGGAATAATACTAAAGGAACAATATCCAAAACCATTGGTAAAAGTTAGCTTAGAGAAATTCGAAATCTCGTCTTACAAAAAAGGAAAGCTATAGGAGAAAGTGGCAACAAACGACGAGTCTATCTGACAAGACGATTCTAAATAATAAATCACACCAACCACACGTCGTTTTCTTTGTGTCGTAAGAAAATACAAAGACCGCTGATACGAAGATACAAATTAGTCACTATAAGGCAACAGAAAGAATAAAAACCCCAATTACACAAATTCCTCCTATTAAACGAAGTGGCTACCGGAGAACTAATCAAAAGCTGAAGAATTTGCTGATCGTCTGGCTGTTATTTTCAAATCGAATAAAACTGAATCGGATGTTATAATCGAAAATGCAAGCAACGATTATGGAGGTAGAATCGCTCAAATAAACCAGAAAGAAGTTATAAGGGAAATAAAATTCGTTCTGAGGACAACAAAGGCTTTCGGATATGACCTTTTAACGAGAGAAAGTCTCTGAAATTGTTACGTTGCTGAAACCAGGTAAACAGCCAAATGAAGCTTAATCGTTTCGCCCGATATCCCTGCTTCCAATTCTTTTCAAGCTAATGGAGAGACTACTTCTGAAAAGAATGAAGACAGTAGTATAGAGTAGATACCTAATCTACTGAGATGCAAAAATTCAAAAATTGATCAGGTTCACAAAATTACAAATATTATAGAAAAAAAGGTGTTAGAAGATAAAAAATTAGTTCGACCTTATTCGACCTGGATGTTGTAGCAGCCTTCGATAAGGTACGGCACGAGGGTTTAATACATAAACAAAAGGTTATTCTTTCGGGACCATATGTTGATCTTTTGAGATCATTTTTATCTGAAATTCTATCTAGAGTACGACAAGAAGATAGGGTTCTGGACTAAGAGGGTAAAGGCAAGAATTCCACAAGGCAGTGTTCTCAGCCCAGTCCTACACCTACTATATACAAGTAATATAGCACAGTCCGATCACGTAAGCATACAACTTTATAAATTTCAATGCTCAAGTGATGAAATTCGCCAGTGGTTCAAACGATCAAAAATATCGAACTTAATGCTTTAATATCTGCCCATGTCAACTTTACGAACCAATCGATGTGATGGTGCCCTACGATAACTCTACTTAATACTTGGTTGGGTATGAGACTGGATGTTAAGCTTAAATGACAAGAGCACGTGAAGAAAAAGCTTTTTTATCTTAAATATTGGACGAAGGTCAAAATTGAACATACACAACGGCTCAGGTGTACTAACATTAGACTTATACAAAACTTCCAAAATTTGGTTCTTCAGAGTATATAGTCAATGCACAATGATATATTCGTAATAGTGATTTGCATTGTGATTTGAGGTTTTCGGATATAAAACACGAAATAAAAAGATTTGCTACGAAGCATGAATCAAGGCAAATGAGGATGCTGTATAAGATAGCAGAAAATTTTCAGCAGAAAAAATGATTTTTATACTCGCCACCAGGGGCGCTACTATCGCTAAAGAGGATTTCTTCTGATGTCATTTTTGTATAGCCAACAGAATTTTTCTGTAAATTTTTTAATTTTCTTCAATATTTTAACTACAAAATTATTTCAGGTTTCAAATAAAATATGTAAATAATTTCCATCAGATTATAATATACTGTGAAAAACATATCAATTTCATGTAGAGTTTAACTACTGTAAGTTATGAATAAAAATCCTGTAATAAATATTTCAGTTTGACTTTTCAGTAGCTTAGTCATCTTATCTCCATACATACAAATATGAAGTTCGAGGATAATCGACCGAGTTTAAGTGCCTCCAGAATTTTTTGAAGTTTTTACCATTACATAAAAATCAGTTTTTCCACTGTGAGCTATGGATGGACCCCCCTGTAACCATTAGGTCATTTTGATTTTCTAATAGCTAAGGTGACCTTACATCTGAATATGAAGTTTGAGGATAATCGACCGAGTTTAAGTGCGTTCAGAATTTTTTAAAGTTTTGGCAATTACATAAAAATCAGTTTTTCCACTGTGAGCTATGGATGGACCCCTCTGTAACCAATATGTCATTATGATTTTCCAATAGCTTAGGTGACCATACATCTGAATATGAAGTTTGAGGATAATCGACCGAGTTTAAGTGCCTCCAGAATTTTTTAAAGTTTTGGTCCATACATAAAAATCATTTTTTTCACTGTGAGCTATGGATGGACCCCCCTGTAACAATTGTGTCATTATGATTTTCCAATAGCTTAGGTGACCATACATCTGAATATGAAGTTTGAGGATAATCGACCGAGTTTAAGTACCTCCAGAATTTTTTAAAGTTTTGGCCCATACATAAAAATCAGTTTTTTCACTGTGAGCTATGGATGGACCCGCCTGTAACCATTATGTCATTATGATTTTCCAATAGCTTAGGTGACCATACACCTGAATATGAAGTTCAAAGATAATCGACCGAGTTTAAGTGCCTCCAGAGTTTTTCAAAGTTTTGGACATTACATAAAAATCAATTTTTTCACTGTGAGCTATGGATGGACCCCCCTGTAACCATTATGTCATTATGATTTTGCAATAGCTTAGGTGACCATACATCTGAATATGGAGTTTGAGGATAATCGTCCGAGTTTAAGTGCCTCCAGAATTTTTTAAAGTTTTTTCCCATACATAAAAATCAGTTTTTTCACTGTGAGCTTTGGATGGACACCCCTGTAACCATTATGTCATTATGATTTTCCAATAGCTTAGGTGACTTTACATCTGAGTATGAAGTTTGAGGATAATCGACCGAGTTTAACTGCCTCCAGAATTTTTTAAAGTTTTGGCCATTACATAAAAATCAGTTTTTCCACTGTGAGCTATGGATGGACCCCCCTGTAACCATTATGTCATTATGATTTTCCAATAGCTTAGGTGACCATACACCTGAATATGTTCAAAGAATAAGTTCAAAGATAATCGACCGAGTTTAAGTGCCTCCAGAGTTTTTCAAAGTTTTGGACATTACATAAAAATCAGTTTTTTCACTGTGAGCTATGGATGGACCCCCCTGTAACCATTATGTCATTATGATTTTGCAATAGCTTAGGTGACCATACATCTGAATATGAAGTTTGAGGATAATCGACCGAGTTTAAGTGCCTCCAGAATTTTTTAAAGTTTTGGCCCACACAAAAAAATCAGTTTTTTCACTGTGAGCTATGAACACTATATGATAGTTGAAACGCAGTTGAACACTAGTTGAATTATCAAACATGTATATTTGCGTGATTGCCCGAGACATCCTTCAAACCAGGTTAGTTAAACCACACTTAATATGTGAAGAACTCGTTCGAGCCCTTTGAAACACAAACCAATCGATAGAGCTGATCAGTAATAGTATGTAATAGATAGTCTCACGGTATCAGTAATAGTTAGTAATAGATATCAGTAATAGATAGTCTCGCGGTAGTAAGATGTCACAAGTTTCTTAATCTACCTATTGATCAACGCTACAATTTCGTTACAATTGGCTTCGGCCTTATTGCAATTCAACGACTGCATATTGTAAGCAAACTGCTTGACTCTGATTTGCAACTTAATTTCATGACCAAACCACTTGCGTCGTCACTTAAACATTCACATTATAACAGAGTTGTCAAAATACGAGGAATTGGATCCAACATCGTTATCTATTCTGGTAGTTTGAAAATCACTATAAATATACATATCACATTAAATGTTCATGTTCTTCCAAAAATAACAAGTTACTAGCCTATTGTATCTTATCATAATTTTGAATCGTAGACGATATCGTCCCATATAAAATTAGCTGATCCGAGTTTTTTAAGTTTCAAAATATCGATTTATTGCTGGCCGCCGAGATATGTCAAATATAGATATGTCATAGTACTCTGTGGGACAAGTCAGGTTGTACGACAATCTTCCCATACTCCAGAGTACTGTACTTGGTCGAATTATATCTGGAAGGAACAAGTCACCACATTCAATTCCTGATCAATATCATTTGATAGTTGAAAGTTTTAATACACTAGTCATCAAAAAGAAATAAATGTAAAAATTAATCGCACAAAGCACTGAAGGAACTTTGTGTTTTTCAGGAGAAAAAAAAATGCCCGGCTTAAAGAGACCCTTCATAGGGTGTAGATCGTCTCCATCGTTACAATCGAATACATTTCCGTATATACATACATCAAAATATATCCAATTACGAAATTAATGTTACAAAATTGTTCTAAACTATATATAGTTCCCAGGCAAACATTTTAACGTCATGTCCAGTGTATCGCAATGGATTTAATGTTACGTAGCGTAATTTCCAATTTACTCGACACAAAACTTTTGTTCATGCTCTAAATGTCAATGTATTCGAAATTGTTGCCCAAAAAAAATAAAACTTTGTTACATATTTCGTTCTTGTACGTATACAAGGCATATTCATACACGAGGACATATTATATATAGAAAGACGCAACACAGGAAGAGAAACCAGAAAGAACAAAGTGTCTGGAGATTTTTTTTTCTTAGCTTTAAAAAAAACTTTTAATATACTTTTAATATAAAATTTACTTTGTTATTTATGTATTTCTTTTAATATGGTAAAAAAAAAATTGCGAATTTTATGTACATATACATAAAAAATAATACATGCTGGAAATAATACACCAAAATAAAAATGAAAATCCAAAAAGAATTTTATAATACAGTTTGAATAGGAAAATTACAAAAAGAATATTCGAAAAGTTTTTTTTTTTTTGTTCCGGGGTTTGGTATTAAAGAATTAAGTTTTCTATTCGGTGAACTTTTTTTTTTACTTTATGTGTGCTTTAAGAAGCCGTAATACATATATATCAATGTCACAAGATTTCGATGGTAGAAAATGGATAAAATACACAAAAAAAAGTTTCGTTTTGCTAAATAGTCAAACTTAACAACTTTACACAATTACTTTTATTTTATAAATTAATGAAATTTTTTTTTATAATGTTGGCGGATTTGAAATACATTTTTTATTGGTAAATTACTGTGCAAGTACTTCCTATAATATTAAAACCATATTGCTTTGTGTATATATATCGTATAAAAGCCCTGCTTTTATTGATCGACTTAATAACTTTATATAGGGTATCCCAATAACCGGTTAGGATTTTACATGTCAGCTGTTTTGGCTCTGGCAACACTAATGTGACAAAATGAGTCGCTTAATTATTCTACAAAAGTGGGAAATATTAGGAAATTGAAGGCAGTGCAGATAGGCCGAGCTTTCAGTAAGAATGTTATTGGTTCATTTCTTGGATAAATTGTCTGAATATAACGAGCCACTGTTTTTGGCTATTCGGCGGTTTTCGTGTGCTATGTTTAATATGTTCATCGTGCACTTTTTCCATTTTATAGTCAGAAGGTCTTCCATTCTTAGGCTATATACATTATTGGAAATCAAACCAACAACCCGCATACGTAGAGTGCGGACAGACGAAAATATCGTAGCTGTATCTGCCAGTGTTGTTGCTGACCGTGAATTATCGATTAAAATGTTTCTTTGTTACTGCACTACGTGGAAAATTTTGCGGAAAGATGTGGGGGTAAATCCTATTTAAACACAGATGGTGCAAGAATTTTGAGTAATTTTTGGTCAATGGGCGCTGGCAAAACTGGAGGAATGGATACGAGAACAAGCAAAACTGCCGTGTTTGGTGTGAGAAGCAGACAGAAGCATTGTAAGAACTTGCATGCCCAAAACTTTACTGTCTGATATGGAATATGAGGCCGATTGGAGCGTAATTGTGTAAAGACGACAATGGTAGAAACGTTACCGTGAATGGCGAGCGCTACCGTGCGATGATTACAATTTTTTTCACCCAAAATGGAAGAACTGGATTTGGCTGACATGTGGTTTTAACAAGATGGTGCCACATACCACACGGTACGTAACAATGGCCCAATTGAGAGATAAGCTCGATGAACCGTTTACCTAACGTTTGAGGCCGGTGAATTGGCCGACTTGATCGTGCGATTTAACGCTTTTAGAATATTTGAGGTGGGGGGGGGGATATTATGTTAAGGTTTATGTCTATAGGAACAAGCCCGCAACGGTTGACGCACTGGAAGCCAATATTGAAGAATATATTTGTGCAACACCGGCAGATATGTTGGAGAGAGTATGCCAAAATTGGACCCATCGAGGTGAAGCCGAGGTCAATATTTACATGAAATGTATATGTATTTTTAAATCAAATCCGAAAGCTTTTCCGAATCACCCGTTACATATTCATCCCGAGAAGGTGTAGCGATAACAGCAAAATAAAGTGTCATGCCCAGTGGTGGGCAACTCATCCCAAATCGATGTCAAAAATGTTTTCATTTTTTAGCGGTTTTTACAGGCCATTATTGGCCCGTACCGTGTCAACAACTCTTTATAACATTAACAGCTCTTCATAATGTTGCAAACAATCAGATGATGCCAATTCGTTCTCTACCTCGTCGAACCATCGTCGCTGACAGCGACCTCTTCGCCTACCGAAAGACAGGCTCGCCGTTAAGAGATCGCTGTATCATTCGGTTCGGATCAGCACGAAGAACGTAACCGAGCCTACGGAAACGGAACGGAACAGGCTGTCCTTTGATTTCATTCACGATATCAGGAATTTACATTAAGTTCCTGATCTCGTGGTTGAAACAAACTCGGTATGCACCGAGTATAGAATCAATCTTTTATACTCATCTTTAAGGGCCCAGCTCGGGTCAGCAGAAATTGTACTAAAATACGGATAAGCCGAAATTGTACTCGGTTTGTACAATTTCTGCTTATCCGTATTTTCAAGATATTTTGAGTTCAGTAGAGAATATAAAGCCCGATTGCCCGTGGCAAGGCGAACCTTTATATCCTCTCCTATACTTTTATCGTGAGTAATGAGAGATCCAAGATACTTGGATCTGGCCACTCCTACCAACGTCACTCCAGAGGAACTCTTCTCTGAAGTGAGCAGATAATGGCTACGAATTCTGTTTACAGTCGATAAGATCTCACGTGTTTGTCAACCCGCGCCTGTTATTTAGAAATCAACCCATGGCCAATTTGGCTTCGAGATATTTTACGCGGATGTGTCCATGTTTCTTCATGCATGTTTTTATGAGTGAAGAATGTACTTACCACTTTGAGAGCATGAGCGATCGCAGAGTACATCATCATAATTCAGTCGAGAGTATGGACCTATATTATTACATAATTTGGTCTGATTCTTGCCAGCTCTAGCAATAATGTCACCAATCTAACATCGTGCTCGGGTATAGAGCCCATCAGATCATCCAAACTATCGTAAAATGAGTCACCAGGTTGTCGAAGTGACTGAAAACGTACAAAGTGCAGATTCTCAATCTCGTATCCAGGTACTAAAGCTGAGAGTTATTGTGGTTTTGGAGGTATCCGATTTGGTTTTGTTTCTTGACAGTTTTAACATGTGTAGCTTGTTACGGATGTGGGTCGTCAGCCCAGAAGTTCAACCAGACTTAATCCGCTTCTACAACTTGCTCTGGACACTGTGGTGGTTTTCTATGGGTCTTATGTTTCGTTCGAAATATTAACGAAACGTGGATGCCCCACCCACAGAGCTCTACACCTCGGGCGTTACAATAGTGAAATGCCCTGCTGATTGATCGACTTAATTATTATAAGGTATCCCAATAACCGGTTCAGATTTAATTTATCGGTTATTATGGCTCTGGCAACACTTATGTCATTCAAGGTGATAAATGTTCAAAATTTTACTTCCACCACAAAGACAATTGGTTCGACATCGCATCAAAATGTCCTACAAAATGTGGTCAAAACTCGAGATACACACCCAATGCAATGGTATCAAAAAGTTTGTGTTTTAAGTGCGTGATACCGTTCAGTAGAAAATGTCACCGAAAATGTTTACCAACGGCCGAGAGCATCAATTTGTCATCGTGTATCGAAAATGAACGTAAGTCAGTTCCATGCAACGAATTCTGCGTAAATATATTGGTTTGTAGTCCTATAATTGGTCCAGCAATTGAAGCCTCGTGACAATCCGCTTTGAAAGCGAAACCTTGACCTACCACCAACTCGAAATTTATGACGACTTTGCTCAAAAAATCAATTTTTCGGATGAGAATGTAATGGAAATGGAAAATCCACAAGGATATGTTGAGACGCCATTGCTTCCATTTCGTGTTACTGTTTAGTGTGGCGACATTATAACTGCCACATGTTATATTATCGCAGATGTAAACATATGCGAAACCTTGAAAAAATTTCTCGTCCGACAATAGTGAAGCTATGGTAGAAAAATATGAGCTGTTGGGACAAGAAAGTGACGTGAACAATCAACACCGTGTGGGTTTCTCGAGAAGAACTGAGCATTGGTGCTGTATTCCAGTGTTAAAGGAAAGCATCCGGATTTTCATCGAAAAGTCATGTTCAGTGATAACGCCCACTTTCACCTCGAAGACTATACGTTAACTATCAGAATTATCGATTGTTGAAAAGACTCTACATCTTCAACGTGTTGGTGTGGTTTTTGGGCTGGTTGTGTGATTGGTCCTTATTTTTTCGAAAATGAGGCTTCTGGAACTGTCAAGGTAAGAATTGGAAGATATTGATGTGTACGACGTTTGTTTTCAGAGCGACGATGATACGTGCGACACAAGCAACGAAACAATCGCCAAATTACAAGAAAAGTTTCTTTAAGCGATGATCCCTATTGACCACCAAAATCTTGTGATTTAACACATTTAGACTTTTTCTTTGGTTTCACGTGAATTTCTCTTAAGAATATAACAAGTGTTATACAAGTGTTACACTTGTATAACACTTGTTATATAGGTACAATCCACAAATATGTGAGCTTATCTCATTTTTAAATCTGAACATTTTACTGGGACACCCTGTATAGTGGTAGATGTTATTCAAATACTACAACAAAAAAATACGAAAAACCACCAAACATTGCAAACAACAAATTAAGTTAAAAACTATTTTCTTGTTATCTGGTTTTCTTATTTCCAAACAACAAAATCGTAATTTAAGTTCTATACGAACGTATTTATATGTACATACACACACTCAACTTGGATCTGTATCTATTTGCTGTTTTGTATAAATATCTTATTGTGGTTAGCTACTCTACTCTACTCTACAGTGTATAGTTGGTGTTTATTGGTTTATAAGATCTACACCCATTTTGTGACAGAAACGAAATAAATACAATTAATTTTATGTTTTATGTGTGTGTGAGTAATCCATCCTTAGATCCTTGAAGTTTAAGAATGATTACCTTTATGTTTGTATTATGTCACTGTGGGGGATTTATTTGGAATCTGCATGTTTCTTATACACCTCATTTGGTATGTCAACGAGATTTTTGTCTTAAAAAATGAAGCTTTAACTTTGTGTTTGTCTTCAGATGGAACCAATTGAATGAATACAATTCCCAAATGTTGGCCTTAACCGCCAAGAAGTGACTGAACCGATTGGCCAAATATTTATATTAAGATATATTTATTGTTAAGACACTTTCTGTCTTGAATCTATCTGTAGAATAAAATGCCGGTCGCAGATGAATTCTGCAGAATTTAAGTTTACCAATTTCCGATTCAAAAAAAATGATTAAACAACTGTGGCTTTTCAAATAAATTCACAAGCTTTTTATTTAAATATAAAATAGTTGCAATTTGTTATTTGATGTTTACAGCTCCGTGTCTCGATAATAAGAAGGCCGAAATCTCTTGATTTTTATTATATTTTGGAAATTCTAAGGCTAATATACTTATCAAAAGAGCGGTAATTTTAAATGATTTAAAGTAATAAAAAACAAATGATGACTATGAGATGGCAATGATCACAGTATGAATAATATTACGTACCGTCGATATTACAGAATAACGATGTAATTAATTGACTGTCGAATTTGTACAATAATAATTAATATATATTGAACTTTAACCTTTATAGAAATATGCTGTGCAACATCAACTATAATATTACAAGATAAGTTAATTAATTATTATAATATTAATATATATTTTAAGTGTTGAACATAATTAAAGTAACCTATAATTTTCAGGTTGATGATTCAGAACATCCCGCCTCCGTTGACTTAACTGTGTCAGAAGGTAAAATACAAATTTTGCTAATTGGACGCTTTATTTCCCCTAATTTGGTTCGTACACGCACAACTCTTACTAGACCATCTTGTCCTGGAATTATTTCTACTATACGTCCCATGAGCCACTTTATTGGTGCTACATCTTTGTCCATTATAACAACCAAATCGCCACAATTTGGATTCTTCGTTGGAGTTTTCCATTTTTGGCGTTGTTGTAGGGTTAACAAATATTCCTTGTGCCATCGTTGCCAGAAATGCTGTACCATTTTATGAATATGCTGCCAACGCGATAGACGACTTTCCTTGATTTCTAATAAATTGGGCTCAGGCAACAAGGTGAGTGCGTGTCCGATATAAAGAAATGACCTGGCGTTAACGGATCCAATTTTTTCTGGAGATATCTGACATATCATCTATCATCTGAGGATTGCTTCTACTTATGTAAGTAACGTTACCATTTCCTCGAACGTTAGTAGTGTCTCACCCAACACACGCTTCAGTTAATATTTGCAGGATTTTATACCTGCTTCCCATAAACATCCAAAATTTGGTGCACCTGGAGGTATGAAGTGCCAATTGATGTTTTGATTTGTTAAATATGCCAACATCGGTTTGTCTTTTGATACCATTACGAGACATTCTAGAAGTTCTCGCTGTGCGCCAACAAAATTAGTACCATTATCACTATAAATATGACTGCACAATCCTCTTCTGGTGTGAAATCGTCTTAATACTGCTAAGAATGCGTCTGTAGTCATATCACTGACTAATTCTAGATGTGATGCCTTTGTCGACATGCAAACGAAATATGCTACATATGCCTTAATTGATTTAGCACCTCACAATCTGGACGATTTAATTGTTATCGGCTCTGCATAATCCACACCAGTACTGAAGAACGGTCGTCGGTATGCTACTCTGGAATGTGGCAGCTGACCCATAAGTTGTTGTTGTTGCTTTACCTTTAAACGGACGCATTTAATACATCGCCCAATTACTTCTCGGACTTCATCTCGACATCTCAATATCCAATATTTTTGTTTTATGCTGGACATTAAAAGCGTGGGACCTGCATGCAATAGCCGGTGGTGTTCATCCCGTATGAGTAGACTGGTAATACGATGTCTGGCTGGAACAATGATTGGATGTTTCATGTCGCATGGTAAATCTGCATTCAGTAATCTTCCTCCAACCCTTAACAAACCATCTTTATCTACAAAGGGAAAAAGCGACATTTATTTTGAATTTCGAGGAATTGGTTGATTATTTGTAAGAGCATTCATTTCCGATGTAAAGTTGCTTAGTTGTGTATGCCTAATTACAAAATTGTGAGCATCACATCTGACCTCGTTGAATTGAGAAAATTGTAAATATTCAGCTGTTTTGTTCGACGATTTATGTTTTCTAACCAGCATTATAATTCGAGCAAGCACCATCAGCACCTTGTTGAATGTTGAACATCGATCAATAAGGCTAAAAATCCAATCACCATGTTCCTCAACATTAATTAAAGCCACCGAATTCAACCTTTGCTCCTTTAATGCAATTTCTGGAAGCTCCGCACCCTTGACTTTAGTATTTGACCATTCTGTTTCATGTTTATTTAGCCAATGTGGACCATTCCACCATAACTTATAACTGATTAGCTCACTTGGAAATAAGCCCCTTGAAGCGCAGTCCGCTGGATTATCTCGTGAAGCTACGTGACTCCACTGACCTCGGTTTGTGTTCTGCAATATGTATGATATTCTGTTCGAAACATATGTTTGCCATTTTCTAGGGCACGATGATAACCAATTCAAAACAATTGATGAATCGGTCCACAAACGATTTCTGATTACAGTCTTGGTTTTGTATATATTCATCACGGATAATATTAATTTGGTCAACAAAACGGCTCCAGACGTGGTATGCTAACAGTTTTGATAGGCGCCACCTTTGTTTTTGCAGTAACGAGATTAATATAGTATCCATTTTTGGTTTTCACTCGACTGTAAATCACCGCTGCGTAAGCCCATTCTGAGGCGTCTGCAAAACCATGGAGTTCCAAATCCGTACCTTCAGTTTCTAGCCATCTATTGATTTGGATGTCTTGAAGTTTAAATAAACTGTTTCGAATAAATACGTAGTCTTGGCTTACTGATGCTGGTATTGGTTCATCCCAATCTATTCCCAATAACCACAACTTCTGAAATATAATTTTTATTTTGACCGTTGCAGGAGATAGCCATCCAATTGGATCAAATAACTTTGTAGATTCAGATAACATACTTCGTTTCATTATCCGATGGATTTCTGCTAGATTGACCTAGAACTGAAAGGTATCGTTTATAGGCGAATATTTCAGTCCAAGTATAGACACCACTGAAGAATCATCATCCAAGTCTATAGATACCACATCACTACTTAATTCTGCAATACCATGAATTAACTCTGCTCTATTGGAAGTCCACTTTCGAAGGTGAAATCCGCCCTTTTTTAGCAAACGAATTAACTCTGGAACTATTTTCACTGCATCCTCTAGGCTACTTGTTCCTGACATCAGATCATCAACGTAAAAATCCTGCTTCAAGATCTCCGCGGCTTCAGGAAAGTCATTTTGGTAATCATGCGCTAATTGTCTTAATGTTTGCGTTGCCAAAAATGGAGCAGATGCAATGCCATATGTGACAGTTCGGAGTTTTTATGATTTTACCTCATCTTGAGGCGTTTTTAGCCAAACAATTTTCTGATACTCACTATCTTGATCACTAATCCAGATATGCCGAAACATTTTTATTTCTCGTAATGCACCTAACATTTGATGGAATAATAGAGCCATTTATATAATAAGTTCGAACACATGGTAGTGTAACGTTTCGCGTCTTCAAAATAATCTACCAGCGGGAGCATCCTAATATACGTATACTTAATTAGAGTAAATGTGACATATCTCGAATTTACATGTGCAGTCAGTCCAATCTATACTTTTATGCAAGGTATAAGGTTTTGGCCTACCATAATTTTAGTTAAAGCATTAAGCAATATCATAAGAGATTGGAAGGTATTAGCCTGTAAGTTTGTAGGTCATTGCAAAAACTTCGTACCTCGTTTATAAACAAAACAAATAGTCGACGTAATCAAACCTTGTAGTATTCTTGCATATTTGACTCGATCAGAAACTTAGAAATCCAAAATAATCGTTTTTGTAAGTGATAGTGACTTCAAGGCCTAGAATCTAGCATCTTCTGAATGGTCACTAAAAACTCACCCATCACAATCTCTTAACTTGTTGTCGTTGCACCGATAAAGACTGAAAACTACACAACGTTCAGAACTGAAGTTTAACTTTTAGTCAATAACAGTTGACAGACGCCGTCCAGTGTTATTATGAACTAAGAATTTTCGGATTAGGGTCTACCTAAACATAACATGTAAGATATTATCTTTTAATGTTTTGCGACAGGGGTAACAAAGTATTAATCAACCAGTTAATGGTAAAATTAAAGTTTTTGAGTCGAGTTGAGTCGAGTTTTATATGGAGTTTGCAATTGCTGATGAGTTCTGCTGTATATAGACACAATTTGATCACTGGAAGCAGTTTGCTCACTTATAAGGTGATGACCCAGCTTAAACCATGATAATTATATTGTTCTCGAAGTTCTGTACTTCATAAAATATGCATATGGGAGACTTTGACACAACCCACAGCATTCCCGAGGCTTATAAATAAAATACAAGAAAAGCCCAAATATACTAGCTATGAGAAGGTCAAAACGAAGTCATTGAGACATTTTAGTGGTAAAGGAAATCTTTAAACTCTTTTGACTTAAGAAAGCTCTAGGTTTTAAAATATATAAGCTTTTTAGATCCAAAAGCTCTCTTGTGGACATATGCATAATAGTTTACGGAAGGCAAAAACTAAGGATATGAAATATTTTTTGTGATAAAAGAGAAACTCAGAAGCTTTTCGACAATAAAAATTGTGTCAAAAATCCAACCAATCCGTATTATACATCACTTCAAGTTAGGAATCTCTGAAACGTTTTTTCTTCTTTTCACTTTCCATAAAACCATTTTACTCATCACTCTTTAACTTGAAACTAAGTTAGTGTGGTTGTATGGTAAAGTGTGTAAAATATTAATCTACGCTTAGACTAAAGATGGTTATTCTTTGCATGAAGATAATTTTCAAGAGCTGACTAAAACTGGTCCATACTCGTAGGTGATGATTGGTATCAATTTTGAGTTTTACTCTAACATATTGACCAAAAGCTCAACACAATAAGGAAAATGTTGCTGCTGTTGTAAAATAATTTTTTCTTGTAGAAGTTAACGCGTGCCACCAATGGTTTTGATAAATTTACTTACTGTGAAAATAATCAATAAGACATTACACTTGACAATTATATATTCGATAGAAGAAGAGCTCGTAAACCTTCAAAGTTCTGGCGGGAAGGGTTTTTTAATCGGAACCAAAGCCTTGATGTAATCAAAGTGGTTGAATAATCTATCTCACAATATATGGATGACGACAATATATTCGATCATTTCAGTCCATTGTGGTAAGTTTTCGATTTTGACGGTAATGCATATTTCACTGGAATTTGTGGGCCGCATTCACCAACATCTTAGAGGTATGTGTTGTAGCAACATGATATGAAACTACCTCGAAACAATTACTTTAATAGCGAGGGCCGAATATAGGTTGTTGACTATTTATTTCTTTGAAAGAAAATGTTTATGTTTTTGGACCAACCAAGTTGACCGATCATTCTGCAGTTCGCTAAAATATTTTAATTCTGTTAAATCTTAATTTCATTTCTATATGGAGGCACCGATCACTGCCTATTAGAAACCAGATGTCTTAGTTTGATATCGACAGAGTTATAAAGGTTTAAAAGAGAAATTATTCTCATTTGAGGACAAATGAGAAGCTTTTATGATGACCTCAATAGTTAGTTTATGTCATATTATTCCACGGAGCAAAATCAGATCATACACCAGAACAAATCAGAATAACTCGAAGATTACTATTCCTTTGACAGGAAACCACCCACCAGCATCGGATAACCATTCAGCCAGGTATGTAGATATTTTCGTAGTTGTATAAACATTTTAAAAATAAGAACTTGCAGCACTAGCAAAAATTCCTGGTATTATTACAATTGGTGGTGGTATATTGGAAAATGCACTTAAACTTTGTTGATGTACGACTAGAGGGTATTAAACGTATTAACAAGGGTTCAAAATCGTTTAAAAAGTGAAGTAGGTCAAAAGTCGTCAACCGTCATTAACTTGACAAAAGCTCTCGATTGACAAAAATATATTTTCAATTTTACATACTTATAAAATTACACTGAAAAGCGTTATTTTACCAAAAAGCTCACAGGCGAGATTATAAAAATATCGAGCAATTTTAACACCAGTCAAATGAAGTTATTTAAATAAATTAGTAAAATATGTTGTTAAATAAATTAAATAATGTTGTGCTTTTTAGAGCTTTCTAGAAAAGTCGAGCTTTTTGAACACGAAGCAAACTTAGTTGTTCAACTTAGCTTAAATGAGTCTTGAAATGTGTTGTGAAACAAAATAAATAGATTTGTGCTTTTTAGAGCTTCATAAAAATGTCACCGGTTGTAGCTTAATGTTTTAGAAAATTGCTCATCACGCCGCGATTTTGATTTCGATTCTCGCCGTTGACCAAAAATTAACATGCACTGGATGACAAAAAACGCGATTGTGTGTAAAAGCATTCGTTGGGTTGACCACCTACAATGTGCACCAATACGTTAAAATGGTTCGTAAGGTCTCAATTGGGACTAGGTTAGGACCGTTTACGTTCTCTAAGCCGTAGAATATTATTTATAAACAGTCGACTTGTGGTAAAAGTCTAATTAAATAATTTATCTAAACTTAAAAGGATCTTGAAATGTGTTGTGAAATAAAATAGACTTGTGCTATTTTAGAGCTTTATAAAAAAGTCAAGCTTTTTAAATATCAGTCAAAGTAAGTTATTTAAATAAACTTAAAGAATTCTAAAATATGATGTTATATAAACGAAAAAGTATTGTGCTTTTAAAAGCTTTATAAAAAGTTGTGATTTTAAAAACCCGAAGCAAACTTAGTTTTTTTACTTAACTTAAATGACGCGTTGTTAAATAAAATAAATGGACTTATACTTTTTTAAAGCTTTATTAAAAATCGAGAAAACCCAGTCAAACTTAGTTATTCAACTTAACTTAAACGAGTTTAGAAACGTGCTGTAAAATAAAATAAAAAAATTGTGCTTTTTAAAGCTTTTTAAAAAAATCGAGCTTTAGTCTTGCAACGTGTTGTGAAATAAACTTAATATTGATGTGCTTTTAAAGACTTTTCCAATTATATACATCAAAAGTTGAGCACTTGACTTGGAGCATTATGCGGTACATGATCAGGATTGCTTTTCTTATGCATATCTTCACTTTTTCACTAAGCAATAAGTAAATTTTCGCAACAAGAATAACTTCCTATCTCCACGAGGTAATTTTTTTTTGAATAACATTAGTGAAGTAAATCTAAAATCGTGGGCCTGGTTCATAGATTTAATAAATGCTTTCAATAAATGTTATAAATGTTCAATTTTTCATTTTCATATCCTAGTTTGACGACTGTTTAAAAGAACAAAACTTAAAAGCTTTATCTTATCAAAAAGCTCGTATGTGAGTTTCAACAAATCGAGCTTTTTTAACACCAGTTAAAATTAGTTAGTCAATTTAACTTAAATGAGTCTAGAAATATCTTATGAAATAAACTGTTTTGTGCTTTTTTGGAGCTTTCAAACCCGTTTCAAAAGGAGATTAAGAGGTTAAAACGTTATAAATGTTTAACTTTCCATCGATATTTATTTATTTATTTTCTAACAGCTTATTTTCTTTTAAGCACATTGTATTTTGCATGAGCTTAAAGCTCATAATATACAGCTCGATACAATACCAAATCACTGTAATTAATAAATAAATATCATATACTAGTTTGAACACAGTTAAAATGAATAAAACTTTTAAGCTTTTTTTACCCAAAAGCTCGCCAGTGAAAAATTCGAGCTTTTTAATCACCAGTCAAACTTAGCTATTCAACTAAACTTTAACGAGTCTAGAATTGTGTTGTGAAATACACTAAATAATGGTGTACTTTTTCGGAGCTTTCCAATTATATACATCGAGTATTTAGCCCTAATCACCTTGAATATGTAACACAATGAACAGTTCTAATTGAACTTTAAACCACACAAATTATGTAATTATACTTAAATGATATATGCGAGCATTAAACTTATACGATTAATCTTCAATGTGTATGGAACAAAAATTCATCGTCTTCTGTTCAAACACACCCTTATATACACACACACACACACACGAATGTATTTTAAAACAATATACTTATATGTAAACTCTTTTCCAAATATTATTCTTCCAAGTTTATGTTTAATATTTGATTCACAGAAATAAAAAAATTATTTTAATGAAACAATAATATTAATTTTATTATAAGCACATATATGCCGAACCAAAAAAAAATATAAAGTTAATCCTGAACATTAAATAAATAATGTACGAGTATATATTCGGCTGTTTTAATTATATTGCTTAATTAATTTTCAAAATATTTTCATTTTTAAATTTTTATTTTTTTTTCGTTTTTGTGCGTATTCTTTGAAGAACTTAGTTACACTCGTACACGTCGAAATTTTCAAGTACAAATACATATCTACATATATACATAATTACACATATGTATGTACATTGTTTATATATAATTAAAATACAAATTATGAAATTTATGTATTTTTGTTAGCATTGGAAATGTAAATTATTGATTTATTTTCGAAAAGCTTTTATATTATATCGTGAAATTATTTATTTATTTATTGCTTATAATTTTCTTTGATGGTGGGAAATTACACATGGATCGATGAAAATCATTGCTTTGATTAAGCCTAATCCATAAACTTTTCATCGGAGTACGAACTCGTTTACAACAGGGTGAGCAAGATGACGACGGTTATTTAAGTCATTTCAAAGTCGATCAATTATATTTTCAACCTCCTCTTGGGCTTTCAAATTTCAATAATGAGAACATATCGAGTTCGCGTGTTCATCGGCTTTTCTGTTCCACGTTGGTATTTAAATAACCAAAAATGCATGATGTACAGTGATTCTCAAACTAGGTGATGCGATCTTCTAGGGAGTCCTGGAGCTCCTGCCACAAAATAAACCAATTTATTTTAGTCAAAGAATAGCATCATGTCAAAAACGACAGACAACTTTTGTTACAAAACTTTTGAGGGAAAGCTCACATGACAAGGGAACATCTTATAAAGGGTGGACCATTTAAAAGTTAAAATTATAACTGCAATAAAACTAAAATGGTCTGAAATTTTGCAAAGTTATTTTTTTTGTTGTGAAGTACAATTGTTCCGGTTAGAGATTAAAAATATTATTTCATTCCTATGGCTGCGCGACTGGCATCACAGTACCCCATTCGAACGGACTAGTTTCTCACCACTTTTCATTTTCCATCCTGGGGTCGTATCTCGATGTGACGGGATCACAAATGTCGGCATAACACTTGTCTTTAACGGCGCCCCACATTAAATAGTCCACTGAAGTTAAATCGCAGCTTCTTGCCGGCCAATTGACATCACCATTTCGGCTTATTAAACGGCCATCAATTTTTTGACGCATTAAATCGATTGTGGCAAGTTACATTATCCTGTTGAAACCAAACATCATGGTGCGATAGGTGCCTCCATTGACCGTTATGGTAACGTCGTCCTCATTTTCAAAGAAATATGAGCCTATGATATCTCCACTCCACAAGCCGCACCAAACAGTCACTCGTAATGGGAGCATTGACTTTTCTAAGACCAGGTGTGGGTTTTTTGAGCCCCAAGATAAAAATGAGCTTCATCCGAAAAGACGACTTTGTTTTGGCAAAATCGGCATCATTGTGGAGTTTCTCGCTGACCCATCTAGCGTAGTGAAAACGAAGTTGATGGCCATGCGGCTTCAAATTTTGTACCAATTGAACTGTTTCAGGCGTTGTTTCGAGATCTTTTCGCAAAATTCAACGTTAACTGGTGCGTGAAACGTTCAATTCTCGAGAACGATGACTAGTTGATTTTGATGGATTTGCACGCACACTCTCAGCCACAGCTTCAATATTTTCGGGTGTCTGTACGAGCACGCCCACGTCTTGGCGCATCAACAATGAAACCATTTTCACGAACTTTAACAATAAACTTGCGCATACCGGGCAACTTCCAATTGTTTTTGTTTTTTGGAAATAAATTTCCAATAAATCCCAAAGTTGCTCAAGTTTAACTCGATTCATTTCGTTCAGTGGAGATAATATACTGAATTTTGTGACAGAATGGAATGAAATAAGTATTGGATTCGAAATAACTGGAGGTTCAAATCTAAGCAATTTACGTATCACGCAAAAAATCCAAAATTAACATGATACGAGGACTGAGTGAGATGTTTTTGAAAAAAAGGAACCAAGGAACTTTATTCCAATTTTTCGATCCCTTCCAAATTTTATGATTTGGTCAAGCCTTCAAAATAGGCAATTTTGCATCGATGATCTCTTCATTAGAGCCAAACCTCTTTTAGCCGACCCACATCTTCAAGTTCTGAAACAGCGGATGTGGAAGCAATTCGAATCGTACTTTATAGATTTTGCCCATGACAACTATACACGTATGTGGGTAAGAGAAGAAAGGGAACTCTTTTCTTCGTCAAATGCGGTCGTTTTTCTTCCAAAACGTCGTTGAAACGGCACAATAAGATGCAGTAATATTAGTCGTTGATTGTTCTTCCCTTTTGAAAATAGTCGGTGTCGATTATGCCGCGTGCATCCCCAAAAAACTGTAGCCAAGACCTTATTGATCTTAGCCTTCTACTAGAAATCCACTGTTTAGACTGTTTTTGGTCTCCGGTCAACCTTTGTGGATGAACAGTTAAGAAACGACACAAAAACTCCTTTTTATTCGTTTGAACAACTTCGTTTGAATTTCCTTCGTTTGGACATCGCCAAACCTGTCTCTGACGTTTTCACACGTGTGCGTTTTTGATTAATTGTAAGCAAACTTCGTGTAAAACACGAATTGACACGTTAATCTAGGAATCTCTTTATACTATCTCAGATATATCGGGCACTTTCACTCTGAGGTCTTGCAATAACCTATCATGAATTCTGTCAATTATTTTTGGTGTGGTAACTTCTTTGACCGACCAAATGGCGCAGTTGTTAAAGCTGAGGCAGTTGGAGTGAGAGGTACCGGGTTTGAATCCCAATAGGGGCAAGATGCAAACGGGGTTTTTCACCATCTGATTACGATTAGTGGTGTTATTGAACACATATATGACCCTCTGTTGAAGGGCACCATTCATGAGCAAACTCATCTTCCACGTAAGTGCTATAGGCTGGCGTGGAGCTTGATCATGTGCAGATGGGTAAATCAGACCTATAGTACGAAAATCTGTAAGCCACTTGTGATTCATTTCAATCGATAGCTAAGAGTCCGCTTAATATTTATCAAGGTTTGGGTTGTCTGTATTCAATGGGTTTTGAATGGCTGTCAAAATTGACCTAAATGACAGATGTATGTGAAAATATAAATTTGTCTAGTGACAGATGGTACTGACATATTACATCCTGGATTTGCGATTGTGGTGCCTTTTGTTTCAATCTTACCAGACTTCTCACTCTGCACTTGTAGAACTAAGTGACTCTATCTCGTATTGATCGCGATCCCAAATTCATCCCAGTAGTACACAGCATCTTTAGAAGTCGTTAGTGTGTACCCACTATAAATAAACCATCAAATAGGCTTATAACGTATACAGTTATATAATTTTCGTATTCCAAAATAACTACAACTATCCATTGTATTGCATATATACACAAAGTCTCTGGAAGGAAATTGTAACTTTAAATGTGTTTATTCAACCAAAACGGGTCCTATATATATACTGGTATTGTACATAACAATCTATATATTATGTACGTTTATATATTGGCAAACGATTTTATATAATATATTTAGACATTTTAATGTTCACGATAATAAACTAACCATAGTCGTTTATATCGTTATGCCGTATGCTACTCGTATACCCTCACAAAAACTTTAAAATATAAAAGTTGTGGTTTTTATGAGCTTGGGATATATGTAGAGATACAGTTTATGTGTTTCCGGTGCTATGTTCGTTATTTTTTTTAATGTTTACGAGTGAATCGTTTAAAAACAAATTTCCAATTTATGTGCGCTATATAAGGAAGTACGAAATCGATTATCTACAATCAGAGTATTTTTTTGTTCGAAAGCTTTTACTTTCGACTGTTAATTTAACGGTCAGTTGACGTTTTTGATTTTAAATTAAGTTTATTTTTTAGAAACTTGCAACTTTTTGTTATATTCGTTTAAACTGTATCTCTATAATGTTAACTTAATGTTGTGGTTTCGACCAGAAATACTTGAGACTGACCGAGGGAAAACTATTTAGCTGGCATTAGTTTACCATATTTCAAATTTTCCATAAAATCTTTAGAGCATGTCAGTATAGTTGTTTTTAATTGGTGATCACATTAGTCGCTCGTCGATATAGGTATCAGTTCCTCTTAAGGATGTCTCAGAAAGCTTTCTCGATAAAGAGTTACTATTGATAGTACTGATATTCAAATTAGATTGAATTTTGTTTTGTGAAAAATAAGCTTTCGAATCAGACGGCACAATACAAGTCCCTCCTTAAATGTATGTTATAAATTTTTGTTAAAAGATCAGTTTTCACTGTAGAGCAAACGTACAGCTTGCGGATACGGAACTAGAGTGACATGGAACAAAATGAGTGAAAGTAGTTAACTTTTAATACAAATGATGTGGCTGTTGTTAGTAATAAATGAGGAAGTATTCAATTTCAGGGATTGAATGAGATATCATGCTGGTGAGATAACCAATACGTTGCGTTGTTCCGAATTTCCATTCAAGATCTATTAGGATCTTTGTTGGTTTACGGTTCTAAAGAAGTTTTTTTGATAGGGGACAAGAGATGAGGTCCCACTAAGCCTCTGGAACCGACAACCAAAGTAAAACTCGATATTCCTGTTAAAACATAAAAATCTTAGCACAGGTTCAAATTCAACAAAATTCGAAAGTTAACGAGGAAAATTTATTTGCCAATACGTTGCTTTTGATGTTCATGTGACTGCGTATCCAGTGAAGTCTCACTTCATTCAAACTTCGAAGTGGATAAAAGGCAGTTTCCGTCTCTGAACCAATTTTCGATGAAAATGCATCAAAACAATGTTAGGTGAGGTTAGTTTGAGTGGCTGCTACAGCACACTTAGATCGACGACGGTCCGTCGTGATACCACATAATCTTAATTCCCTATTACCCTTATATGATCAGTTTGAGCTACTTATATAGCGGTCTCGCAGATTACAGTTTTCGAGATCAGAGAGGCAGTCCATTAAGAATTTATCCAAAAATGCATGTTGTTTGTGTGCCAAAGGGCATGAGCATAGTAGGTGAACTACCGTCTCTTGCTCGTCCATACATCTTCTGCAAAAGTCATTAGCTTCTATACCTTTAGGCTATAGGCGCTTCGCATGTTCTCCAAGTAGGCAGCGTCTTGTGAGTATCCCCACTATCGTTTTTAGGCCACGTCTTCGTTAAGCAATAACAGTGTCTTTGAACGGTTCAAGCGCAGCTTTGGCCAGACATAAAAGGGTTTTCGTCCGCCTTTCGTTCGTAAAACAATGTTAGTGCCATAAAGAACATTTCAATCGATATCGATTGTTAAATATTGTGTGAGATAAAGCTTCAACCTCCTCACAATCCCAAACGCATACCTTTATACCTGTTAGATCATATCTACATTTATTATATTTGCGATCAATTACATACCTCATGATATGGAGATTGGAGACATTGCCCATCCTTTTTTCGATATGTATGGTACGGTGGTTTAAAAGGT
Source organism: Tipula lateralis (assembly GCA_963932295.1). NCBI lineage: Eukaryota > Metazoa > Arthropoda > Insecta > Diptera > Tipulidae > Tipula > Tipula lateralis. The sequence goes on from OZ010738.1 coordinate 164,283,608, forward strand.
TCACCAATACAAGTAATGTACGGAAATACTGAGGAGAATATTATTCTATGAGAGGAGCAGTTACGTAATGGCCTGGCCATTACTCCACAAAACCATCCGATTCCATCATCAACAATAATAAATACGAGGTTTTCACAAACGGATGTTGATAATCCAATTTCCATCATAAAAATACTCACCAGTAGTCAACGAAACATTTCTCAGTAAGCCGATTAAAATGTAAGACATCAACTAAGTCTATGTTGACTTTGTCAGACATTTTATAAAGTTATTTTAATCTTCTGTAATCCATTTTCCTGAAATACAAGAAATAAATTTCATTTATTCAATTATTGAACAATCGTTTATACTTTACGTAGATATATAATTTTTGCCAGCATCCACGACATCTAGTATTTAAACTGAAATCTAAAAAATGGTTTTAGTCACGAATAAAATTATTATATGTGATGCTTGTGGTTAATAAAATTATTTTATGTTGTGTCCGTGCTAAATGAAATCATCCTAAATGTTGATCTAAATATAATTTACATTATCCAAGATACAAAATTGTAAGGTTTTTTTAAATCACCACCTGCGACACGTCATTTCATCAAGGGCAAAACGGAAAATTAATTTTAGTAAGCACCACATATAATTATTTTATTCACCAAACTGATATTTTAGTTAAGACACCAGATTATTTCCTAGTAAAGACACATCATAAGAAATAGAACACAACTAAAAGCCTTTTTGAAAAGTATAATAGATCTTTTGATAATAATTACATTTCCAAGAGGTACGAGCCGTACTTATAGCGGTGCTTAAACCGGGTTGGTTTTTCTATTAGAATCTGATTATTATGCATTTTTACTCAATACTTGAACCAAAAGCCAGTTCACAATCAGACAGGTTTTCGATCAAGTAAATTTAAGTCAAATTTTTAACATCCAATAAAATTACTAGTTTTGTTTTTTTATTTATTTCAGACTGACTCCAAAAATGACTTATCTCGTTTCTATGCCGACATTATCTGTTTCTAATCCTCAATGGCCAAAACCTGTCAACCCTATATTCAAACCTTATAATTATAATTGTTTGAACCGTAACTTGTCTTATTTAAGCCACTTGACTTAAATAAAACAATGCATGTATGTATATGATTATTAATTGATTTTATTTAAAATTTCTTTATAGGGTGACCATAAAAACAATGGAATCATTGTTTTACAGCTGCAGAGATCATCGCACTGCACGAAGTGATATCGTCAAGCGCACCTTTGATGTCCAGAAACGCTCCAATGGCAGATTTTTTTTCCAGCGATTTACAAGTTGTTTGAATAAAAAGTTTTATAATTTTCACAGATTCAATAAAATGGACGCTCGTCAGTCGTGATGAACAATAACTCTATGGTCAAAAATTGGTCATTTCCAGAAATTGTCTACAGTGTTCTCTCATGAAAGTATAGCATCAACCAAAGCCTTCTAACCACACAAGGTAGCTCATTTAAGGGATAACATCAAAATTTAGAAGATTTTTTCATACAAAATAATTCCCAGCCTTCGTTAATTCTCAAAACAACTATAACACTTCATTGTCCTCACTATGATTCATTTTTTTCAGGTTGAACTTGCACAAGCCGTGGTCTCTTGAATATTAATGATGATCGGATATTATACAGAGAAACAAACCAGATTAAATGACAAATGGTCTAAATAATTCGAGAGAAGACGAATAACTCGAGTGGTTGCTCTAAATTTAACATTGTGGATAGAGAGATTCTTGGAGATCATCAATATGTCGGAATCCATTTGAAAGTTCGAAAACTGTCCATCGCCATTCGTGTTACAAGTAAATCAATTATTGCAAGATCGTTTTCCTAATCGCATAAATATAAGTTGCCTCCGCTCTACGGCAGGCTCCCCTGTATTTTTACATTCTTTTATGTCAGTTTTGTAATTTAACCAGGAAAGCATAAATTACGAAATAAATAAAAAAAAATTATATTCCGAAGCTTCCTCCCTTTGAAATACTAGACAATAGAATTGACTAAATAAAATTAAAAAAAAATAAGTCAAAAACAACGGCAGTGGTAAGTACAAGCCGTACAATGATAATAGAAACGAATGCGATTTTGTTGCATCTATCGGTAGTCTCAATATGGCTTGTATACAACACTGTCGAAGGTTTTGACACAAATAAATATTGTTATACCTCTTACAAATTCTTGAAACCTGTTAGTTGATCATTATATTTGAGAGAAAATTGTTTTCGTTCAGAATGAACGAATTAAGACGAAGTTTTAATGATATATAATGATTATATATATATATAATGATTTTAATGATTTAATGGTAATTGGTAACTAGTCAGCGGTCGAGGGGGTAAACATTGCGATATTCTTAAAACCCAAAATCGTACCAAGTTCGAATCGTTATCACGGAATTTTGTTATTTTTAAGTTAGGTTAATTTTACCAAAGTTTTTGAGCGGGACTAAATCTCTGACATCACAAAACAGAATTGGTTCAAAGTTTTGGGCTGGCTAACCTCTGATTGGACTGATTTTTTGTTTGGAATTCAGTGTTCAGTGAAAACGTTCATTTGTCGAGTATTGATTTTAATTCTGAATAAAGGTGATAAATAAAAAATTATTCCTGATCCTGGATATGTATGTTCATTTTGAAATAGGTTTGGATCATGCCCCGGGAAATTTTAATGATATTAGGAAGAGAAGTAAAAAAGGTAGGTACCTATATATACTTGGAACTGTAGGTAAGTATATTGATTTCAGAGCCTATCAAGTCAAGCATTTAAAACCATCCACAATGACACTGACAACTTCAAGTCATATGACATGAAATATCTAGTTGTCGCATGTTCAATTCTCTAATTATACCAGGCGAGCAGAAATCAATGTAGCAAAACAAGTTTTTATTTTTTGCAACCAACCAAACCCAACAACAAAAATTTTATTGAATTAGGACACGCCCATTTTTTGAATCCGATCGTGTATCAAGAAAGAATAACAAACGAAATACCAATTTTGGTATGTACAATTCTGCTATCCTATTACTCAAATTAAAATTTTGTCAAAAAATTCAATAAAAATCGTTCGATTTTCATGAACAAAATTTTGATTTGAGGTAACAGGATAGCAGAATTGTGGATACCCAAAGTGGTATTTCGTTTCTTATTCTTTATTGATGCAAAGCTTTCCGAAACCATTAAATGCTTGCTATAAAGTCATCCATTCATTTTCCAAATGGGTCATCTTTAGATTCTTTCTTAGAATATGCCTTTCTAATCAATGTCAAACTTTTAGTTGATTTACGGAGTTTTTTTTTAAAGAGGTCTAACTCTCCGCGATATTTAATGTGAGGAAAAAGCCCGAAAATTGAAGTATGCACTTTTGAATGATTAGAATTAGACAACCGTAGCCGTACTGTGTCCAATTATCTGTTAACGAGCAACTGAATAAAGGTGGTGTATAAGTTTAACTTGCTGGAACCGAAAGATGGGTTCCTTGAAATTGAGTATCATTTTGAAATAAGTTTAGATCCATTAAATGTCCCGGAATGATTCAATAATCAGGAAGGATGGTGATTAAGGTAGGTATAAATACCTACTTGGAACTTTAGGTAAGTGATTGATTTTCCAGGCCAGGCTATGTGATCTTAAAATAAACCCATCAAATGTAAGGTTTCGTCCAAGTTTAACGATATCAGCCCCTCTGTTTGGGACAGACAGTTTTCAATTATCTCATTTAATTACTGAAATCGAAACACTAAAACCTTAGCTATAAGTCTTATTGATCTTTATCTTCCACCACATACTTATGGCAGAAACATAAGATTGATATTCTAGGGTAAAATCTAAGCAGATTTATTTGGAAGATGAATCGAAACCCTAAGCAATGCTCCTAAATTCGCAGCTTAGCGATGACGGTCAACTCTATGGAAAACTATCGTGGTGGCTAAATAAACTTGAGGCGAGGATGGACAGCTTAGCAGTAAAGAAATACCAACTTTTGGTACAATTCTGCTATCCTGTTACTTTAATCAAAATTTGGTTCATCAAAATCTTCGATTTTCATGGCAAAATTTCGATTTGAGTAATAGGATAGCAGAATTGTACATACCAAAGTAGGTATTTCGTTTGTTATTCTTTATTGATACGATCACATTCAAATAATGGGTGTGTCCTAATTTAATAAATTTTTTGTTGTTGGGTCTGTTTTCTCGCAAAAAATAATAACTGGTTTTGGTACGTTGATTTCTGCTCGCCTGGTATAATAACAAAAATTAATCATGCGACGATGACGCCGCTATTCGGTCGGTAGATTCAACCAGTTTTGATTATGGTTCGGATCCATACTTTCATTCTGTGTATGCTATATTGGAGATATGGAATATAGCTAGTTGGGACTAGTTAGTTGGGAGATTTAAGTGAGATGACGATGGTGGAAGGTTTTATAAATGGTTGGCCAATTTATTGGCAGGCTCTGAAATCAATGCTACTTACCTAAGTTTCAAGTATTTATACCTAGCTTGAATCACCTTTCTTCCTATAAAATCCGATTATAAAATTTTTCGGGACATTTAATGGATCCAAACCGATTTCAACATGATCATAAATTTCCAGGTAGAGCCATCATCCGGTTCCTGCATGTTATTTTGTCTACATCACCTTTATTCGGAATTTTAAATCATTACTCAGACTCAGAGATTTGTCTCGCTCAAAAAACTCTCGTAAATCCACATTTAAAAAAATCCGTGACACTGATCCGAACTTGGAACGAATTTGAACTTTCAGAATTACGCACTGATTTATCCCCTCGACCACTAACCATTTACTTAATATCATTTAAATTTCAACTTAATTCGTTCATTCCGAACGAAAACAATTTTCTCTGAAATATCATGATCAACTAACAGGTTTCAAGAATTTGTAAGAGGTATAACAATATTCCTTTGAGTCAAAACCTTCGACAGTGTTGTATACAAGCCATATTTAGACTATCGATAGATGCAACAAAATCACATTCGTTGCTATTATCATTGTACGGCTTGCATTAACCACTGCCGTTGTTTTTGACCCATTTTTTTTTAAATTTTATTTGATCATTTCTATTGTCTAACATTTCAAAGGGAGGAGCCTTCGGAATATAATTAGTTTTTTTTTGTTTCGTAATTTATGCTTTCCTGGTTAAATTACAAAAAAGAATGTAAAAATACAGGGGAGCCTACCTACCGTAGAGCGAAAGACAGCTTATATTTTTCGATTTGGAAAGCGATCTTGAGCAATTGATTAACTTGCAACCTGAATGGCGATGGACAGTTTTATCTTTCACATAGTTTCCGACATATTGTCATATAGCTTCCGACACATTGATGCTCTCCAATCGGCTTCGAATCGGCTGGGTTTCCTGCCGAATCCGGAAAAAATAGAGGTGACTAGATGTCTCGGTTATTAGATGTCCGCTTTAGATGTTCGATTTACCAGAAAGCGCTGCAAACAGAGCGTGGGAAATGAAAGTCATCCAAGTCAGTCTTAACCACTGTGAGGCTGCCCAGGACCTGCTGCGGCAATCCGTGCAGGAGGTGGAAGCGGGCGTAGTAATTGTATGTTAGCAATATAAAGGAACCTTGATAGACGGTGTTGGGCTTCAGATAGATCGAATCGAGCTGCTGCATGGGTTTGCGGTACCTATCCCATACAAGAAATTGGTTGAAGTACTGTACCCGGATTGGTCAGAGCCAAAGTGAACGGCGTTCAGATTTATAGCTGCAACGCACCTCCTATAGTGCATCAATTGAAGAATTTAAAACATTTCTTGATCAATTAACGGATGATGCACGGAGCCACAACCCACTGCTCATAGCCGGAGATTTTAATGCATGGGCCATAGAGTGGGGAAGCAGAGAAACTAATAATAGAGGTACCGCATTGTTAGAAGCCTTCGCATCACTACCGGTCGTATTAATGAATACAGGAAATACACCTACTTTCTGTAGAGGAAATCGAACCTCGATAGTTGACCTAACGTTTATGAGCAACTGTCTTGCCGATAGGGGAGTAGCGTGGGGGATGAGTAATCTATACACGCATAGTGATCATCAATCTATTGTGTATGAACTGGCAGATAGTGGGCCCAAAATTACAATAGTTAGACACAGGAAGAGAATAGGATGGAAGTTCATCAATGCCAACAAGGATGGTGGATAGTTGTAGAAAACCGGTCTTCTGGTGGAGTGACGAGATTTCTGAATTGCGTAAAAAGTGTCTGAACGCAAGAAGGCAATACCAGCGAGCTAGACACGTCGAAAACTCTTCTCTTCGACAACGATATTGTAAAGCTCGATCGGACCTCAAGCATGCCATCAAACTAATTAAGTAAAAGTGCTTTCGCGAACTGTGCGAGGAGGTCGACCGCAATTCCTGGGGTAGACCCTACCGATTGGTAATGAAAAAACTCAGAAGTAATTACGTCACTGCTATCACATGCGAGTCACCTGTTCCCGCAGCAAACCGATTGTGTATTAGAAGTATTAGGCAACGAGGAAGAGGATGTACCACTAGTTACTGAGGATGAGGTTCTGATATGTTACAAAATGGGTAACAATAAAGCCCCGGCCCGGATAACGTTCCGAATATTCGGCGGTTAAAGCATACCCAAACATATTCACAGAAGTATATACCGCATGCTTAGTTGAGAGGGTATTCCCTAGTAAATGGAAGGAACAGAGACTGGTATTGTTGCCAAAAGGAGACAAACCACCAGGTGAGCCGTCCTCCTGGCGCCCAGTCTGCCTGTTGGATACGGCAGGCAAAACCATAGAGAGAGTTGTATGTGACCGGTTGCAAGAGGCTATTGCCAAGGCAGGAAACCTGGCAGAGCATCAATATGGCTTTCGAAAGGCGCGTTCGATAGTGGATGCGATTAAAGAGGTTGAAAATACGGCGCTGGAGGCGATATCCAGTTCTCGATGGCTACGTGGTACTAAGAAATACATTGGAGCTGCATATTTAACGCACTTACACGGATGAAGGTGTCAAAGTACCTGCTGAGACTAGTTTCCAGACCCTTTAGCCAGAGGATCTTGATTTATACTGAGGAGGGAAAGAAAACTTACGATGTGACTGGTGGAGTTCCTCAAGGATCAGTGTTAGGTCCTACACTCTGGAACGTGATGTATGATGGTGTACTTCGATTGCCCATACCAAGTGATGCACGGGTGATTGGATTTGCCGTCGACATCGCGATTGTAGCTGTCGCAAAACACAGAGAGGAGATATGTAATAGGACGGTCAGACTGATTCAACAGTGGTTAACATCTGCTGGGCTGCAACTAGCAGAACATAAAACAGAAGCTGTCCTTAATACTGGCAGGAAAGTCATGGAGAGCGTAACACTAGAAATCGAAACTTGTCATATAAGACACATCTCATTACCTCCAGCGAGCGAGCAAGGAGAGTTAATGCGGCACTAGCACGAATAATGCCGAATACAAGAGGGGCGCAGATGAACAGCAGAGTTCTGCTCGCGAACGTCGTTACATCTTCAATGATGTATGGGCACCAATCTGGGTCAATTAATTGGAGAACGATTCTTATAGGCAAAGAGTAGCATCAGTTCAGAGGCTAACTGCTCTGAGAGTATTGTGCGCATTCCGGACGGTGTCAGAAGACGCTGCCTGTGTTCTTGCGGGAATGCCCCCAATAGATCTACTGGCCAAGGAGCGCCAAACCACGTACTTGCGTCGTGGTCAAGGAACAAAAGCAGAGAATCGCCGATTAACACGTTTTGAGATGATCACTGTATGGCAGAGAAGATGGAGTGAGTCGACGAAAGGTAGATGGACCGATCGCCTGATCCCCTACATCGAGCCCTGGCTAAACAGGTGACACGGAGAAGTGGATTATCATTTTACGCAGTTCCTGACGGGTCATGGTTGCTTTAGATCATACCTGTTCAGATTCAAACATGAGGATTCATCAGATTGCCCTTTATACATCGAGGTAACGGAGGACGTAGAACACGTGGTATTCGAGTGCCCACGATTTACGGAGGAGCCATGCAGTATCGGTGCACGTGGGGTCCAACTAACACCGGAAAATATACTGGAGTTTATGCTGGCATCCGAGGATGGGTAGAACGCAGTAAGCGGAAGTGTCTCATGGTTAATGGGTGAGTTGAGTGCCTCGAAAGAAGCAGAAATTCAGCAAGGGTTAATTCTAGCCGATTAGGGACAGCGTAAGCTGAGTCGGCCGCATGAAGTAATACCTACCCCGCATGGTAGTTCCATGTGGCTATATGGCAAGAGGTACCCGGGGTTTAGGGTTTAGTCGGTAAGAAACCGACACGTAACGGTTTAGATGTGAAGTCTTTTGTAGATTCCCCCTCCGCCACAAAAAAAACATTGATGCTCTCCAAGAAACTCTCTATCAACAATGTTGAATTTCCAGCAACCACATGCTGTCTTCTCTCGAATTATTTAGTCCATTTGTCACCTCATTGTTTCGCTGTATAATATCCGATCATAATAAAATCCGAGTTACTGTTCATCACGACTCACGTTATTGAATTGGTGAAATTTATAAAACTTTTTAATCAAACAACTTGTAAATCGATGGACACATAAAAAATCTGCCTTAGGAGCGTTTCTGGGCATCAAAGATGCGTTTGATGATAACATTTCGTTCAGTGCGATGATCTCTACAGCTGCAAAACAATGATTCCATTGTGTTTATGTTCACCCTATAAAGAAATTCTGATTAAACTATTAAAATATTCATAAACAAACATACTTTTTTTTATTTAAGTCAAAATTGACAACAACTTGGTACGATTTAGGGCTTCCAATAATGACGCGCTCATTATTCCCCTCGACCGTCGATTATTTGATCATTCAAGTTTTGGCTTAATTCGTTTATTCCGAACGAAAACAAATTTCTCTCAAATATCATTGTTTGGATACAGATTTCTATTCAAACCGAGAGCTGATGGATTTTGAGGAGTATGGACGAGCTGATGGCTTTGACACGAGCTATTATAACGCTTAAAATAGTGGATCTCCCAAATTTTGAGCATATGGAGGCAATCGCGGCTAGAATACAAAATCTTGATAGAAATATGTTTCTTGTTAGCGTCTGAGAGATATTACAAAAATATTGATTGGGAAGATGGAAAAGGTGACGTGTATGTAGGGGATGATTTGAATGCACATTCACGTGTGATAGGAACTATTCATGTGGAAATTTGTTGGCTAATGGAAGATTAGCTAAGATGGCCAATGTTGAAATTGAGGAGGAGTTGGCGGCACTACGTGTATGGAACAAATTAAATTTAGTCGGAGGTAAGAGGGTGAATGTAAGAAATACTGTGTTAGAGGATCCAGAAAAAGGAGATCAATTCTTACAAATGATGACGGATGTTAGGAACAATTTAAATAAAAGCAATGAAAGTTTGTTACCTGGAGATGAAAGTGAAACTGTAAATGAAATGTGTGTGGAAATAGAATGGAATAAATTCCTACGGGGTTTGGACTCCTCTAAATCTACGACTCCAGGAATAGATAAAGTGAGTTATAGGATCATTAAACTTTTGAGTGTAGAAGCAAAGAAAACCTTGCTTCGAACTCTCAATAGATTAAAATTGTGAATGGTATGATGAAAGCAAGGCTTGAAAAGTTTATGCAAGGGAATGGTTTATTGCCAGAAACTACCTTTGGTTTCCAACGCAACCACTCTGCAAATGAATGCGTGGAAAGAATTGTGGGGAGAACGAGGTGGTATTTTTGGATATTGAGAGAGCATATGATTATGTGGTACCAGCGAAACTATTTCAGGTCCTCTTGAGCCTAGGTTCTCTTGGAAAATTTTTAAGTGGGTGTATGAATTCATGAATCGACGAAAACTTAACTTGTGTGGAAGAGATAACATATAATAGAGGGGGCCCGGTGAATATTGAACTTTCGCAAGGGAGTAAAATATCATCAGCCCTCTTCAATTTGTATGCGAGCTCGATTCATCGTCACAATTCGATCGACAAGGTCGTCCTGCAATTTCGCAGATAACTTTTTCGTAATCGGAAAGAGGAAAAATATCAATGTGGCCTTAAATCGAGCTCAGGAATGTGTAAACCAGGTTACAAACGGCTTTACTGAGTTGAATCGGAGAGTGAATCATAGAAAATGTTACTGTATGGCTTTTAGAACGAAGACAAGAATTGATGTGCGAGTTTATGATGATAAGCGTTTAAGTTTTAAGGGGCATATGGAAACATAAGCCGATAATTGCAAGAATAGATTGAATGTAATAAGAAGGGTGAGTAAACTCATCCTGGGGAGCTCATCCTGGAGTGACTGACATGCTACGAAAATCACTAGTGTTTTCCAAAATTGCATATGGAGATGGGTCCAAGGTTGGGTTTGATAAATTAATGAAAGTGGTCTAAATTGGGTGATTCAACTCTCAATTATAAAAGAGAATGGAGAAGGGCAATGTATTAGTTAATGAAATGATAGCAAGGTTCCAAGGAGGTATGGACTACCTAAAAACATAAAGAACGAAACTCATTTTGGAAAATATTAATATATTTTCTAAAATGAGTCCAGTGCGTCCAAAAATTCCTCCCAACAATCTTGTTGTATGGTAGAAATTTGGAGATACAATTAAAAAAGAGTTACTGAATGAGCTATCATCACACCTACGAATTGAAGGTAACGAAAGAGCCGATATGCTTGCAAAAAGAGGTGCTATGCTTAAAGAAATAAATGAATATGATTTAATGGATGCAAGAGATGTTTTTTAAGAAGATCAAAGGAGACACTACAATGATACGAACTATGGAAAGAGTAGAATCATGGCGATTGGAAGGAATGTTTAAAGAAACGTTATTTGTCTGAGAATGATATATGTGAAAGTTGTGAAGTTGACAGTAGACAACTGTTTGATATCCTCTCGAATGCAAGTAATTTGACTGAATTATTACGAATGGGGCAAAATGAGTATATGTAAGATGCATGAATTTATAAGAAGATATGAAATTACAGTATGATATCCTTATGTTGGGGTGTTGTGTTTAATTTGAAGTATATTTAGACACACTGTTTTGTTTTATTAATCAAGATAATTCTTCTGTAAAATTGGCACTGTACTATTATGCAGCCTTCCTCCAACTCGAAGTAGTCCGAAGTCATCTAGAAAGAGAACCAATGACTTGAGACGGCTGGTTCTCCTGATTTACTGCTACTATCTCGTCCTTGTAAAATTGGTTTTGTTCGTAGATATAAATTATGTGTACGACGTGAAATAGTTCTTCCCACCGCAGATAAATGCCACTGACTCTGGAACCCTTAGTTTTTCTAGCATTGCCAATATATCGCAGAATGTAGCACATTACTCTCTGCAATCTCCGGAATGATGAGTACTTGCGAATTGTTTCGTCAAACCATTCATTGGGCTTTGTGCACGTCAGCGTAAATGAGGTTGTTTTATTGGATTTTTCTTCGACGTGTCCATCTTTTCTCAACTGAGGTGGCCATAACTCCGGAGGTTGTACTAACCAATTTGGTCCATTCCACCACAGTGCATGTCAACTGAGCTCGTTAGGAGATAAACACGAGAAGCGCAGTCCGCTGGGTTGTCGGCCGAAGGAACATGCTTCCAATTATTTCTGGGTAACGAAGTAATGATCTCGAAGGTGCGATTTCCCACAAAGGTACTCCATCGCCTATAGGATGACTTCCAAGCCAATCCAGTACAATTTGAGAATCTGTCCACTCGTGTAACTGTTTGATATCCTGGTTTGACTCTTTCTGTACAACTGTAATGAGATTTGCGAGCAAGACTGCTGCGCACAGTTCAAGGCGAGGGAGTGTTTGTTGCTTGACTGGCGCTACCTTTTTCTTAGCAGACACTATAGTTTAACATGCATTTTGCCATTTGGTTGGATTACCAGGAAACATTATCAGGCTTGCATCGCAGAAGCCATGTATATGAATTCTAGAACCCGTCATAGTGTTGATAAATCTAGGGATAGAAATATAATTAATGGCCTTTAAATTATTTCTTAATTTGCTCCATAGGACGTGCTTGTCAGCTGGGAGAGGATTATCCCACTCTAGATTGTCTCCCCAAAGCATCTGCAGAAAAATGTTAAAGGCTATAACCATAGGTGCTAACCAACCTAGAGGATCAAACAATCTATTGGCTAAAGGACTGTCGTTTTTGTGAATTTCATTGAATCGCTGTGAATGTGAAGTTGTCTGTTTTGGGATTCCAGTTCATCCCCAAAACTTTAACAGATTCCGTGTGCTGCTGATTGTGGTCCTGAATTTCCTTGTTGTCTGCTTCTTGAAGTTCGTGTGGAATATTGCGCAATAGTCCACTACTATAGGATTTCCACTTCCTGAGGTGGAGTTCGTAGGAACTTAAACATTCCGTAAACTTTTGTTTCAGTTGCATTGCAGTGCCTCGCTTTCACGATCAGCTCCAGTCATAATATCGTCGACGTAAACATCCTTTGATATGACTTGAGATGCAAATAATGACGCATTTTTGTTGTCATCTGCTATTTTCTTTAAGTCTCTAGTGGCCAGAAATGAAGCTGACACTAGGCCATAGGTTACTCTCTGCAACTAGAAGTGATGAATAGGTTGTGATGGATCTGGCCGCCAAACGATTCTTTGGTATCGTGTGTCTTCATGAGATACGGTCAATTGACGGTACATCTTCTCCACGTCTGCAGAAAATGCTATTCTGTGTTCCCTAAATCGCAGAATAATTGCATATACTGTAGGGCCGACCGCCAAGTAATCATTTGAGGAACACCCGTGCTGGACTTCGATGATCCATCAAAGACAACTATCAGTTTGGTGGTGTTGTTTGTGGCTTTGAATGCACCGTGATGAGGTAAATAAAAATGAGCCTCTGTTGACTTTGGTGGAGGTACTTCTACCATGTGATTTAGATCCTGATACTCTTTCATAAAGTCACGATACAACTTTGCGTATGCGGTATCGCGGATTAAACGGCGCTCCACTCTCCTGAGCCTCTCAATTGCAGATGCCAACGAATCTCCTAAGTGGCTCGGTGACTTCTAGTTGTTCAAAATGTTCTTCACAAATGGATTTTTCAGGCGAAAGTGTATTTTGTTGATCGTTCAGTGATTCGATTTTCCAATATCTTCGTAGGCTTCGATCGATGTTCATCCTTTCATTTTCTGGATTTGATAACGCTAGCATTGACACTAACTCACTGTGCCTGGAATGACCGGGTAGCCCTGACCTGATACTATCCAGCCGAAGACGGTTTTTTGAAGTATGGGCTCATTTGGGCTTGATCTAATTTGTCCACTTTGGAGAATATTGAATAAATGATTACCTCCAATTAGTTAGTCAATATTACTCATTTGATTGAACTGCGGATCGGCTAATTTGATTCCGGCATAGGATTTTATTGACGCCTAAATTTTGCGGAGGAAGCTTGCCTGTAGTTTTGAACATCGCACGAGGGTCTCTATGGCAAACTCAGGGAAAAGCTTAGGCTTGAGGGTTACGGTAACCAAGCCTTTCGACATTCCTGAGCTAGTTTGTCCCAACCCACTAACGGAAACCCGCGCGTTTCTCCTTTCTAGACGAAGGCGTTGTACGCAGGATTCAGTTATAAAACTGGACTGTAACCCGGAATCCAATAGAGCTCTGCACTGTGTAGTTCTCCCCGATTGATCAACTGCGTCTACTATTGCAGTGGGAAGTATTGCGCATATTTGCTATTTTGGGAATAAGCATTGATGACATCTGCGTTTGGATCGCTGTATGATCGACGAATGAACAAAAAAAAAAAGCTGGTGCCAAATAAAAAAGACAAAAAATCAACTAACAGGTTGCAAGAATTTGTAAGAGGTATCACAAAATTCGTTTGAGTCAAAACCTTCGACAGTGTTGTATACAAGCCATATTGAGACTACCGATAGATGCAACAAAATCACATTCGTTCTGTTATCATTGTACGGCTGGTATTACCCACTGCCGTAGCTTTTGAATGTTTTTAAATATTTTATATGATCAATTCTTTTGTATACCGTTCAAATAGGGAGGGGCCTCAACAATGTAATTTATTTTTGTTTATTTCGTCATTTTTGTTGCCCATAGGCGTCCTAGTTACGCTTTTGGGCCACAAGTACTTCAACACAATAGAAGGTTGATTGGAGTCTTACATTGGATAGTTTTGTTTGCAGTTCACATATAATAGAGTCAAAGCATTTTGGGATAGTTAGTAGTTTTCACATATGAATGAGTTTATTATATGTGTTCACATATAATAGAGTCAAAGCATTTTGGGATACGATAGAATATTGTGCAAGCGAAGGATTAAAGTCTTGGTGAACATTTTGGATTTGTTTTTTTTAACTTTTTTTTATTTGTATTTTATCTAAGACATAATGTTAATATCAGAAACACACTTTATAAATAAGACTATTTCAAAATTAATGGGTATTCAATTTATGATACTAAGCAACCGGATGGCAAAGCACATGGTGGCACAGCCAAACTAATTAAAAGAAGGTTAAAACACTATAAACTAATTAAATATGAGACAGAACATATCCAATCAACGATTATCTGCCTGCTGGAGGTAACTGTGTAATATCAACAGTGTATTACCCTCCAAAACATGCTATTAAAACGTAGTTCCTGAATTCTATTAGCCGGTTGGGTAATCAATTCTTCGCGGCACGTGACTACAACGCTAACCATACTAACTGGGGTCAAAACTAACATCACCGATAGGCAGACAGCTAAATGAAACGATAGAGGAACAGAGTTTGGATTACTTATCGGGTGGTCAACCTACCTACTGGCCATCAGATAAAATAAAAAACAAGTGAACTAAATGGGATCACTATAAGAGACTAGTCGAACGAAGTTGTTCCTTAGATATTCCGCTTCTCACGCCAGCAAATATTGATGAGGCTGCAGAGAAGTTGAAAAATATTTTGGCGAGATCAGTAGAAAAAGCTACACCCGCCATCAATATTCGTAAAATATTAATAAACTGCCGCGAGATATACAGGAACTGGTTCGAAAAAAACAAAACATTTGGGGCAATGGCAACAATCTAAGTCTCCTTTATTGATGGGGAAACTAAGTCAGACGATTAAGACTCTACGATTCGCACTGAGGGAAGAACAAAACCAGGTTGTCCAGAATTATTTAAATGAATTCTCGTCAGCTGAGAGAACAGATTATTCCTCGTGGAAGGCAACCAAAAGATTGAAAAGGCCAATTAATTCAAATCAACCGATTAGACTACCAAGTCGCAATTGGACAAGAAGCGATGAAGAAAAAGCCATAGCTTCCGCAAACAAATCAATTTGGGCTATCTGAGCAAGAAGACGATTATTCGTCGTTTAAGCCAACCAAGTTTAAGTGGAAAATTGTAAAGAATACAATCAAAGACCGCATATAAGCCTGAAAAAGCCCCGGGACATGATCTTGTTACCAGAAAAATGATAAGACAATTGCCCGATAAATGCTTAAAACTAATAACATTTATCTTCAATACGAACTGGTTACATTCCCCAAAAATGGAAAATATCCCGTATCACAATGATACTAAAGCCAGTAAAAAATAAAACGCAAAAATCGTCATATAAGCATGCTTCCAACAATATCGAAGCTTTTTAAAAAAAAGGATACTTACTAAACTTTAACCAGTACTAGAAGAGTGACAAAGTATTCCAGACCATCAACTTGGATTCCGAAGCCAACGTGAAACCATTGAGCAAGTGCACAGGATTGTAAATACCAACAAAAACTCCTTCGACGAAAAGAATACTGTTCTGCTGTCTTTCTGGATGTAGCACAAGCATTTGATAAAGTTTAGCATAACGGGTTAATATATAAAATTAAAGACCTCGATGCCAAAGAATTTTGATTTAGTTCTGAGATACAATCTTCTTCAAAGACAATATATCGTTTAACCAAATAGTGCAACCACTGGATAAAATGACACTAGCGCAGGCGTTCGATAAGGTACCGTCCTTGGACCAATGTTGTACTTGTTATACACAACCGATCTCCCTATTGCCAACAAAGTAGGTTAGGTTACTTTAGGTTGAGTGGCTGCTATAGCACACTTAGTCTGGCAACGGTCCGTTGTGATACCACAGGATCTTACTCCCCTTTTACCGCTATGAGAACTAGTTAGAGCTGCTTACGTAGCGTAATAAGTCTCGCACATTACAGTTTTCGAGATCGGAAAGGCAGTCCATTAAAAACTTACCCAAATATTCATGTCTTTTGTGTGCCAAAGCCGGGCATGACCATAGGAGGTGGACTAACGTCTCTTCCCCCTCTTCGTCCCTACTTCTGCAAAAGTCATTTACTTCCAGACCCAGCCTCCTCGCATGTTCTCCAAGAAGGCAGTGTCCTGTGAGTATCCCCACGATTGTTATAAGTTCACGTCTTCGTAGGGAGATAAGTGCTTTTGAGCGTTTCAAGTTCAGCTTTGGCCGGACTTGCCTTGCCACTCTACATTAGAGGGTGTTCGTCCACCTATTGTTCGCAGAGGCGTTCGTCTCTTTTTTAAGCACAGTCCTGAGTGCGTTAATGGGTCTCCCCAACTTCGCCCTTTCCGGTCTCAGTTGGAGAGTTGTACCGTGCCTCGCTAGTTCGTCACTAGCGACATCACTAGCTAGTTTCTTTCGTTTCCATTGGAGTCGCCTGTGTCTCCCGTCTCTCCCCCCATGGAACTTGTTTCCCCGACGTTTGCAGTCCTCCCGTCCCTTGGGTCCAACAGGTCTTCTTCGTCTGACATCAGAGACAGTCGGCTGCCCATCTCCTCTCCAAGTGCGGTCACCTTGGAGAGCTCCATTGGTTGGGCTGTCTCTCCTTCAAGTGCAACTGCTTCAGTTGTGGACGGGCTGTCGTTCTCTCGTGTTTCAACCTCGTCTTTTTTGTAGACTTTGAGAGTAATCGACCCGAAACCGAAGTCGATTACTCCCTTAGTCGCGGCAAGCGGCGCCAGGGACTCCGTGTTGATTATGATAGTTGATAATCTGGACCCTCCCTTTGCATCCTCTTACCTCACGATTTTCCAGTTTCCTGTTGGAAGATCGGGGTTGCTGATTCTGATTATCTCAAGAATCTCTTCTGGGTAGCCGGTTCGGTTGGTAGCCAAACGCGCGCTCTTGGCCTGCTAGGAATCTCTTTCCTGCTTACAGCCGCCAGCTTCGAACCTTGCCACACCTCTCCTACCTCCGCTACAGCCTTTTTATATAGCTCCTCTGATCTGGCATGAGAGCACGCTATAAGTTTAACGCGCCCTTGATGCCAGCCCACATCTCTGCAGAATGGAGGGGGTTCTGGATTTTCTCTCAGGATCCTTAGGAAAACGTAGTTTAGTGCATTGTACACCAAGCTCCATTTTCCCATGGTGATGCTCACATCTTCATGACTCCTGTCAATGACGGCTAGCACCAACAAACGGTCCTTCACAATATCCCTGAAGGTTTTGGTCTAGCCTTATTAGGAGGCAAAACCTTGTGAGGAGTTTCCTTCTCCGCCTGCATTTTGGGCCGTTTTGTGTCCACGAACTCCAACTCATCCTGGGACCGCTGTCTTTTTGACACATGGTCCCTATCTGAGCTTTCGATCGTTTTCTTGGCCCATGTCACGGATTGCTTTTGTTCAGTCGTAAGCTGCCCCTAAGGGGTTGCAGTCCACCTGTCCAAAACCCTCAACGCTGCGCGTCTGTTCCTTTAGCGCTGCTTCAATTGGTTGACGTTAGTCGAACCTCCCTCAGCAACCCTTAACTTCCCCTGAGTTCCGCTCGTCCTTGGCTTAAATGCCTTGAATTTGCTTTCTCCTGGTGTCTTTGAGGGAGCCCCACCTTTACGGTTTGAGCTCTCACTTTTTGTTTCCGACCTTTGGAGAGTGCCGGTCTCGGTTGTTTCTGGCCTTTGGAGAGTGCCGGTCTCGGTTTTGTTATTATTGTTTTTGGATTCGATGTTGTTCCCACGACCTCCACCTGCGCAGAGATCCGCTTACGCAGGGAAGGCTACTTACAACTGGAAGTCGCCGGGTATCCAGAGGGCTCCTTTTGCGACTGGGCTTTGTTAAATGGGGCCACTTTACCCACCCGTTCTAACGAACGAGGACCCGGAGGCGACGACAATTATGAAGCTGCCAACAAAGTAATAATATCAACATTTGCAGTTGATATAGCCATCTTGAGACACACAAAACCTTCACATTGCCTCAAGAGAATTGCAAAGCCATCTGTCCGAAATCGAGGAATGGCTAAAGAACTGGAGATTAAAAGTGAATGAAAATAAATCAACTCATATCACATTCACTTTGAATAAATGCACTTGCCCACCAGTGAAGCTAAATGGGGTAAACATTCCTCAACAATCAAAGGTTAAATACTTAGGTTTACATCTTAATGGACGACTAACATGGAAAAAGCATGTAGAAGCGAAGCGCAACCCAATGAAAATGACTTTTTCTAAAATGTATTGGATGATAGGAAGAAAATCAAAATTAACTTTACATAATAAAGTCTTGCTGGACAAAGCGATAATTATGCCCATATGGACCTATGGTATTCAGTTGTGGGGATGCACCAGTGTATCAAACAGAGAACTCCTGCAACGAACACAAGCGAAAATATTTTGCAGTGGCAGTATTATAAAAAAAAATCTAGCAATTTAGCAGAAGTAAATTGATTGGAAGGGAAGGCTTTGTGATTTTTTGACAGCTATAGGATTATCATCATACATCTAAATATGATATTTGAGGAAAAACAAATATAAACTTGGGTTGTCAGGTATCAATTATTTGGCGTTTCACCAGAATTTATGTATGTATAGTGTATCGTGCGTTGTTACCAATACGATTTTAATCACCAATTTGCGTTGATCAATATTTTCAAGCATTATCGAACAACATACAACAACAAAAATCTTTTCCAATTAAATTTTTAAGTACTCTTCATTTTCTGGAACATCTCTCTCTCCGCAGATAAAAAAAATAAAATAATAACAATTCGGAAAAAATTAAAATACAACAAACCAAAAGTTCTATGCAAATTGTGGCCTATCCGTCTTTGTTAATTCTGTCATTGAATCAATAAAGTTGGAAAATAAATTGTTATTTTTCTATCGTTTTGTATAAAATTAGCATAAATTATCAAAAGTAAATCAATTGCAAAAAAATAAAAAAAAAATTAAACTTTTAATTTTAAATGGAATTCGTATTAACAGAAAAATAATAATAAAACGAAAGCTCATTTGAATTTAAAGCTTTTATTTTTGTGTTTTATTTTTATTATGTTTTGTATTTTTGTGTGTTTTCCAAAAAAAAATAAAAGTTTGTTCCCCAGCTTTTATTATAATTTTTTTTTTTTTTTGGGCTAAGAGATTTCAACAAATTTACGTTTAATTACTTAAAATATTCAATTAATTTTTCTTAATCAAAAAGTTTTTGTTTTTTTTTTCGTCGGCTCTTTTTTGTTTTTTTTTTTTAGTCATCGAAGCTTTTGCACATAGTGTACGAGTACGAGTATATACATATAATTTGATGGGCGAGAAAATATCAAAATTTGGATTCTTTTTTGTGTTACGCGGGAACGATGTTGATGAACGCGAAAAACAAACATAATCATCATAAAAATAAAAAGTTTTTGTTTCGAACAAGAAAGAAAAACAAAATAAAATGAGTTTAATGTTTATGGTCCATTATTTGGTAGCTGTTAAATAAGAATGTTTATTTTGATGTTTAAGTAATCAATAATTTTCGATAGTTATTGTTTTGTATAGCAAAATTATGTATATTGCATTATGTCAGCATATAACATCGGCCAATCTTATTCAATCACTGAAATCGAAATCTAAACTATATGCGCTATTGATCTGTACCTTACACTACATAGCATGGGGTGGGCAGAAGTCCAAGTGATCTTTATTCCAAACGCGGATAAATGCCCTCATTGCTCTATAACTCTATCATCCTATAAGACCCATAACTCTATCATCCTTTCTACTGAAAACCTTCTAAAGGCTGATGGATATACACGCTCAAAAATAAAGCCTATGACTGAGCAACTTGACTGTAAAGGCAAATTTTTGGACACAGTTTGCATGCCCTGGTAAGCACAATTGAGAAATCAATATTCTTACAAGAATTTGGTATGGTGCCGTTCCTTGATATAGAGGGCGCCTTAACAATGTAAAGACGGAGGCAATTGAGGGATTGTGGTTCATAGGAGTTTATTATCCTGTAAGTGCAGGATGGTTAATTTGGAGCTGGAGAAATCCACCACCAGGTGTCGTTTCTCCTCTTCTCTGGAACATAGCAATCAATGGGTTGCTGTTAGAGCTGGAGCGAAAGGAAATCGGAGTGATTGCTTATATGTGCTTATATGTAAACACGGCGAAGGAGGTAATCTAAAATGTTCTCTCTTAATCAATATGAGGTGGGCCACCAGATGTGGACTGGCAATTAGCTAGTCCAAACCTGAACTGGTACTATTTACCAGAAACATAAAATTCCGGTAGAAGATTCACCTCTCTTAAATGACAGAAGACTAGCATTTACTGACAAGGCAGGACTTCTAGGCGTAATCTTGGACATTAAGCTTAGTTGGAATCCAAACATATTAAAAAGAGTAAACAAGGCTAATATAGCGAAGTACTCGTGCAGAAACGCCGTCGCAAAGAGATGGGGCTTGAATCCGGAGCTGCTACACTGGCTATCTACTTGCCGTAGTAAGATCTGTACTTATATATTTGATGAGCGTGTGGTGGCCAGCTCTTGATTAAATAACTAACAAAAACGAGATCGAGAAGGTGCAAAGAACGGCCTTAATAATTAAAAGCGGGGGCTGAATACAACACCAACAAGTGCCTTAGAGTTTTTGTATCACCTTCTCCCCGTCGATATTTATGGTAAGTAGATGGCGGCAATTACGCCCACCTGACTATCAGCCACATCTCAGTGAAAATGTCTTCAAACACGACACTCGACGATAATTAGATTACTAAGGAAGGAACTGACGAATTTAGACTATGTTACACATACTTTGTGCTTCGAGAAAAGATTCTGAACTTCCTGTCCCTCAAAAGAATCTTGGAGGGGCGGGTCCAAGCTACACGGTATAGTAGGAACTGGTGTCTTTTGTGATTAATTGGAAGCAAATATATCAATTCGTCTGTACCAGACAGAGGTGATAGCGATTGAGAAGGTCCTGAATTGGTTGAGACATAATGTGGTATTATCGACTGACATCGCAATCTATATGAACAGTCAGGTGGTAATCAAATCGCTGGATTCTGTTTCTCTGACGTCTATAGTGGTGTTGGGTTGCCACTAAACTACAAATGAGATGAGAGAGCTTTTCAGTATTCAGATAGTCTGGGTCCCCGGCCACTCGGACGTCAGGGGGAGCTACAGGGCAGACGAACTAGCAAAGCATGGTACCGTAAAGGGCAAAGTTGGGGAGACCCATTAAGGCACTCAAGACTGTGCTTTAAAAGGAGGGAGTAGCCTCAGCGAATGAAAGGTGGACGTACTCCCTTTCATGTAGTGTAACAATACAAGTCCGGCAAAAGCTAGACTTAAAACGCTCAAAGACACTGATCTCCCTACAAAGACCTGAACTTAAAACGATCGTAGGGATACTCACAAGACACTGCCTACTTGGAGAACATGCGAGCAGGCTAGGTCTAGAAGCTAATGACTTTTGTAGAAACTGTACGGTTGTTCTTCCTCCTCGTCCATACAGCTTAGATACTAGACTTATCACGCTACATAAGTAGCTCAAACTGGTTCTTATAAGGGTAATAGGGAAGTAAGGTTCTGTGGTATCACAACGAAACGTTGTGACCTAACCTAACCTACCTTTTTGAGCCAAGCATAAATTTAGAGGTTTCCTTTAGTATAAGACTGGGTCTTGCTGAGCCATGTACAACCAAAAAATTGTACAAATTTATTTGCCTTGGTCCCGGTTTTTTAGCAATACATCCTTCTGACAGTCGAAATGGTAAGCATTCCATTAATTTGATCCCTGCTAAGTGGGAGAAGCCCAAAATTCTTTCTGTTAGTTACACTTTATAAAAGAAACTACACTTTTGGTTCTGGCCAATGCTCTCTTTGACCGCTTCAACCAGTTAATTGGAACGTCCTTGTCGTTAATGAATGGTTGAATCCGTTGAACAAAATTAGCACAAAAGTGGTCTATGGTAAACAGATCATTCTGTTCCCACCAAACGAGGACCATTGTCTTCTTTCCGAAGTGCTGTGCCCAACGGTTGTGCTATGGATGTTGATGATTCTTCAGGGTGAAGCCACAACTTTTTGTGTTTGGAATTCTTTTAAAAGATTCACTTCTTCTCTCGCGTTACAATTACATGCAGGAACCTTTCATGCCGTGAAAGCAGAATTTCGGAAGTAGCTCTTCGATGTTCCATCAATCTCTCAGTCAACTCATGCGCCACCAACTTCTTCATGACAAGTAAATGCTTGGAAATACCTTGGCAAGTCATGTTTAACACCTTTGCAAGTTGATCTTGAGTTTGCAAATCATCGTAATCTTGCAGTTCGGAGTTTTTAAAATGATTTGTCAGCTGTTTTTTTTTAAGTTGAGCAAACAAGCAAAACTTTCTGCAAATGAAGTGTATTTTCCTCGATATTTTCGTTTTTAGAAAAATGTTTTCGCGTTGCGATGTGTGCTGATATTACAACTATGGTTATCGACGTACGAGTGCCCCATTGGCCATACGTTTGCGCCAAGATCGATGTGATTATATATTTTTGATAATCTTAAGGTTTACTATTAAGTTTATTAAGAATAACAGGCAACAGGGTATCCTACAACATATATCGAAGCAATGTCCGTGAGGACACTACTTAATCCTCATTTGGGTTCAAGAAGATGGATATTCATGAATATCTCTGTGATTCTTATTCGAGAATACCTCAGTATGAGGCACTAATATTTGTTAGCTTTCATTACTTTTGAGTTTTAGTGTGCTTGAGATGATAAAATAATAATCGTGCTTTTTATCATACCCACTTCTAAAATTTGGTTCAGTGATTGCTTCAATTTAAGTGTAAGGTATTAACTTCGATGGTGGCAAGGAATAAAGGGTTGAATAAAATCTCATAATTGGCCTTCTCCTGGAGTGAATAAATCATATACGCCGACCCATGTATACTTCGTCAGTATACCACATGATTTCTTAGTATACCACATTTAAGTTATATTAAAGATTGCCCTGTGGGTGGGGGCATCCATGCTTCGTAAATATTTTGAACGAAACATAAGATCCATAGAATACCACCAGAGTGTCCAGAGCTTGTCGTAGGAGGCGACTAAATGTGGTTGATTCGCTCAGCTGACGACCTGATCCGTAAAAAAAATCGGCAATGGCAAAACAATAATGACTCCCCACTTAAGTAGCCGGAAACAAGATTGGAAGAATCGAAAGTGGACAAAACGCGTGCATACTAAAACATGACGATCGCTCAAAATGCGAGAACTAGGGCTCTCCTTTTCACAGCATACAAGTTACTGCCATATATTATCGTGCGAAGTGTTACCCCTCTGGCGGAGGAAATTGTCGGTGACTACCAAGAAGGATTCCATCCAAATTGGCCAGTCACTGATCAAGTTTTTTCGCTACGGATGATTCTTTCCAAGTTCTACGAAACATCTCGCGATCAAGTAAACCTATGACTCGATCAATCGAAAAAAGGGACTATGATATGCCCTTTAATATTTAAGAACACGTAAATTGACAGTAACACAGTCACAATGCTGGGTTAAATTTAAGAAAAGGCTATCGAGAACATTTGTAATATACTTCTGGTGTTCGACAAGGAGATGCGCTGTCCCCGATACTTTTTGATGTCATGTTGGAATACATCCTTCATGGACAATATTCAGTAGTGGTACCCACACGTTTGAAAGAATGATGAGATTCAAGTTTCTTGGATCTCTCATTACTCATGATAATAGTTTTGGAAAGGATATCAAAGTTGGCCATAACTCTGGCAATCAGGCTTTGTATCCTCTATACGACCACTTCCAAAATCAAAATATATTGCAAATACGGATAAGCTGAAATTTTACAGAGTGTTGATCAGTCCCGTTGTCATGTATGGATGTGAGAGTTGAACCTTGAAATATTCGAGAGAAGAGCTGGCTCGATCACGTTCTGCGTGTGATATATGCCCTGAAACGCGACGTTGATGGCACATACCAAGATCGTTTCAACCACGAGATCAGGAATTTAATGCGAGTATGCTGGCTCGGTCACGTTCTGCATGCTGATCCGAACCGAATGATACAGCGATCTTTGAAGGGAGAGCCGCTTTTCGGTAGACAAAGAGGTCGCTATAGGGCATTAAGAGCGATCTAGCATATTTTGATTGTTTGCAATAGTATGAAGAGCCCATGATCGTCACCAATGGAGTCAGATTATTGACACGGTACGGGCCAATAATGGCACTTACTGTAGCATGGGACAGTAAAATTGATCCACTTCACTGATATATACCTTTGATTTACGGGTGACAGCTTTTGGGCTTCGTTTTGATTAAATTACACAGTAACATGTACACACGATACATCAAATCGTCTATTTACAATACAGAATTACCTAGTTATAAACAAGTTATAGCACTTATATGTCGATTTTATTTCTGGTAATTTATCAGAACATTAACTACCTTGAAGCAATCTTTATATATTCACATCTTGTTCGACAAACTATAGACTGTGTATCTACTATGTATATAGAGTACACATATGATTCCGACTGTTAAATTCGAATGTTTAAGTGAATATTCAGATAATTACATAGAAAATGGAATCTAAATGTGTGAATCAAATAAAACAATGTTAAACTACGAGATATCTAACGTTGTAAAAAAAAAAATAAATATCTCGAAATCTTTTCAATTACCCTCCGGCTAGAGAATATTCCAAACTATTACAGAGGAAACTAATTTTCTACTCGATTTTTTTTTTGTTTTCTTCTTCAGTTCAGTTCAGTTTAGTTTAGTTTAGGAGTTGTTGTTTTGTGTCTTTGTGACAACTATCGATAAAAAGAAATGTTATGTATTGTATAGATAGTTTACTTTAAGCTAACTTTGTAACATTGTGTTTTTCTTTTTAGGAAGAAGACAACTAAAATAAATTGTTATATTTTCTTTGCTCGAGAAAATAAAAATGAAGATGCTGGCAAAAAAAAAAATTTATAAAACGAAAACGATGTTTAGTCAATATATAATCTACAATAGAAAAGTTAAATACAAGCAAAGGCAGCAACTAAATGTTTCTTCTTTCGATTATATAATACTCGTATAATTGCCGTTGGGAAATTAAATCTTATTTATATGATTTGCTCTCATCCCCCATATAGCTTATATATTTAAATATTATCTATATACATATTTATATTACCCTAAACAATGATGTAATGCCAAACGAACGAAACATGCTAAAAACTCGTATTCAAGAAACAAAAAAATTATCTAAGAATTTTCTAATTTTTCAAAGATTAAAAGATTTATATAGTTTATCGTTTACAAACAACAAGAAAGTATAAAAATTGTATGTCAAATAATTTAATGTTTAAAACTTATATAGCTACACTGTATATAGATATAATGTACAGATCACAAACGGCCATTAGGCAAAAGTCAATTTGATTTTTAGTTTAAACTTGTTAGGATGAGATTACGACTTTTATACCTTGTTTTGGAGCACAGAACTCACGAACCGTCGTTACAACATCGATCTGCTTTCATATCTCAATAACGTTTATTCTAATACTAGCACTCTCATTTTTATTTTTTGCAGTTTTTACTGGCCATTGGTTACCTGTACCGTGTCAACAATCTGACTCCATCCGTTTCGATCGCAGACCATCTTTTCATAATACTATTTGCAAGCAATTAGATCCATCTCTTCGTCTACCAAAAGGTGGATCTCCCTTCAGAGATCGCTATATCATGCGGTTCGGAAAGCAGAACGTGGCCGAGCCAGCTCTTCTCTCAAATATTTCTAAGGTTCAACTCGCACATTCATACATGACAACGGGTCAGATCAACACTATGTAAAATTTCATCTTATCCGTATTTGCAATATATTTTGATTTCAGCAGTTTTCAGCAGTATATAGACGATACAAAGCCCGATTGCCAGAGTTGAGGCGAACCTTAATATCCTCTCCCACACAATTATCGTGAGTAATGTGAGAGATCCCACACAATTATCGTGAGTAATGTAAGCCCTGTGGGTGGGGGCAACCATGTTTCGTAAATATTTCGAACGAAACATGAGATCCATAGAATACCACCACAGTATCCAGAGCTTGTCGTAGGAGGCGACTAAATCTGGTTGGATCGCTGGGCTGACGACCCGCATCCGTAAAAAACAATAACAGTTAAAAATGTCAACAAAAACAAAAAAATCGGATACCGCCTAAATAACAATGACCCCCCGCTTAAGTACCCGGATACGAGATTGAGGATCAGCACGTGGAACGTGCAGTCACTAAGAAAACCTGGTGCGTTGGACGGCCTTATCACATGTATGAAGGAGTATCGGCTGGAACTCGTAGCGCTCCAAGAAACTCGATGGCCTAAAAGTGGAGTCCATGTGTCCCAAGGCTATACGTTGCTGCACAGTGGAGATGACCTCGGAAATCTTGGAGTTGGCTTTCTCATTGGGCCGCAGGTAAAAAAGGCTGTGTTGGACTTCCAAGCAGTCGATAATCGAATGTGTAAGCTTCGCTTGCACATGAGATTAGCCAACCTGTCAATTGTATGTGTACATGCGCCCACTGATGTAAGCCAACCCCAAGATAAAGACTCATTTTACAATAATTTGGATAATCTGATGGGCTCTATACCTGAGCACGATATCAGATTGGTGATTGGTGACTTTAATGCTAGAGCTGGCAGAAATCAGACCGACTTATGTAACAACATAGGTCCGTACTCCCGACACGAAACTGCGACCGAAAATGGGGAAAGAATGATGTACTTTGCGATCGCACATGATCTCCAAGTGGCAAGTACATTCTTTCCCCACAAAAACATCCATTTGGAAACCTGGACACATCCACGTAAAACATCCCGAAGCCAAATTGACCATGTGTTGATTTCAAAAGACCGGGCTCGGGTTGTTCAAGACGTGAGATCGTATCGGTCGTCAACAAAATTCGTAGGCAGTGACCATTTTATGGTTGCTGCAAAGCTACGATGGAAATTTTCGTACAAGTCAAGGAGGACAGGAGAATATAAAACGCGATTCTCCTGTGAAGGTCTGATAAATGAAGAAACGCAACGAAAATATCAAGATCTTGTCAGCAATAGCATTTTAGGATCCAACTACCAATCTGATGATGTGAACAGTGTCTGGGAAGTATTGAAAACCTCGGTTGTCGATGCTGCCCAGCACACTCTCGGTATAGTGAAAACTACGCCCAAAAATGATTGGTTTGATGAGGAGTGTCGTCTTGCTGTTGAGCAACGCAATATAGCCCACAATGAAGCGCAGACTCGGTTTACAATTGCAAGGAAAAACAAGGCAGTTCTTGCTAGGAGGACAGCTAAACGCATTTGTAGACAGAAAAAGCGCGAATGGTGGAAGGCCAAGGTCTTAAGAGTACAACAACTCAGCAATGAGCACAACTCGCGTGGTTTCTTTAAAGGAATCACCGAATTGCACCATACCTTAAGATCTCGGTCAACTGCCATTCGGGACCAGGATGGAAACCTCTGTGTTAACGTCGATGCGGTACTCGATACATGGCGTGAACATTTTTCTGATCTACTTAATGTTCCACATGTATCACAAGCTGTATTTGAATACTCTCAAATACAGACCGCGGAGATGTTCATTGAGGATCCATCCTATGAGGAATTCACAATGGCCATGCAGAGATTAAAGAAAAATCGTTCACCAGGGGTTGATTGCATTAATTCAGAGCTCTTGATATTCGGAGGGCTAACTTTGTGGAACTGTCTTTTCGACCTTGTTCGATTGGTATGGCGAAATGAAGTTATGCCTGATGAATGGAAAGTGGCCGCGTTATGCCCAATATTCAAAAAGGGTGATCGCATGAAATGCGAGAACTATCGCGGTATAGCTCTCCTTTGCACAGCATACAAGTTACTGTCATACATTATCTTGGGAAGAATTACTCCTCTAGCGGAGGAAATTGTCGGTGACTACCAAGGAGGATTCCGTCCAAATCGGTCAGTCACTGATCAAGTTTTTTCGCTACGGATGATTCTTTCCAAGTACTACGAAACATCTCGCGATGTACACCAGGTATTCCTAGATTTCAAGCAAGCCTATGACTCGATCAATCGAGAGAGGCTATGGTATGCGCTTGAATATTTGGGAATACCAAAAAAATATGTACATCTCTGTAAAATGACAGTAACGCAGTCACAATGCTGTGTTAAAGTTGAGAACAGGCTATCGAGAACTTTTGCAATCAATTCCGGTGTTCGACAAGGAGATGCGCTGTCCCCGATACTTTTTAATCTCATGTTGGAATACATTCTTCGTAAAAGTGAAACACCTCAGGACAACATCTTATTCCGACAATCCAATCAACTTCTTGCTTATGCAGATGATATCTGTGTGATTGGATTAAATGGCAACGGAGTGAAAGAGATACTTGATCCACTGGAACAGTGTTCAGCTTCCGTTGGTCTCAAAATCAACGAGTCAAAAACCAAATATTTAATCTCGGGATTTAGAGACCAAGACGCAATTGATTTCAGTAGTGGAAACCACACGTTTGAAGGAGTGATGAGATTCAAGTATCTTGGATCTCTCATCACTCACGATAATAGTGTGGGCGAGGATATCAAGGTCCGCCTTGCCGCTGGCAATCGGGCTTTGTATCCTCTACGTCCACTGCTGAAATCAAAATATCTTGCAAATACGGATAAGCTGAAACTGTACAGAGTGTTGATCAGACCCGTTGTCATGTATGGATGTGAGAGTTGGACCTTGACGGATGAGTACGAAAGATGGCTTCTAACATTCGAGAGAAGAATCATGCGTGTGATATATGGTCCAAAACGCGACGTCGATGGCACTTACCGAGTTCTTTTCAATCACGAGATCAGGAATTTAATGCAAATTCCTGATATCGTGCATGAAATCAAAGGACAGCGAATACGCTGGCTCGGTCACGTTCTGCGTGCTGATCCGAACCGAATGATACAGCGATCTTTAAAGGGAGAACCGCCTTTCGGTAGGCGAAGAGGTCGCTGTCGGCGACGATGGCTCCACGGCGTAGAGAGCGATCTGGCATCTTCCAACTGCTTGCAACAGTATGAAGATCTGGCTCGTGATCGAAACCGTTGGAGTCAGATTGTTGACACGGTACGGGCCAATAATGGCCTGTAAAAACCGCAAAAAAAAAAAAAAAAAAAAAAAAAAAAAAAAAAAAAAAAAAATGTGAGAGATCCAAGAAACTTGAATCTCATCATTCTTTCAAACGTGCGGTTACCACTACTGAATATTGTCTACAAAGGATGTCTTCCAACATGAGATTAAAAAGTATCAAGGACAGCTCATCTCCTTGTCGAACACCAGAAGTATTAAAAATGTTTTCAATAGCCTGATCTCAAATTTAACCCAGCATTGTGACTGCGTTACTGTCATTTTACGTGTTCCTAAATATTCAAGCGCATACCAGTCTCTTTCGGTTGACCGAGTCATAGTCAACTTGATCAGTGACTGAGCGATTTGGCTGAAATTCTCCCTGGTAGTCACTGACAATTTCCTCCGCCAGAAGATAACTCTTCCCACGATAATATATGGCAGTAACTTGTATGCTGTGCAAAGGAGAGCCCTAGTTCTCGCATTTTGAGCGATCACCATTTTTAAGTATATGGACGCGTTTTGTCTACTTTCGATTCTTCCAATCTTGTTTCCGAGTACTTAAGTGGGGAGTCATTATTGTTTTGCCATTGCCGAGCAAGGTCCAACTCTCACATCCATACATGACAATGGGATAGTAACGCAGTCACAATACAGTATACAGGCAAATTTGAGTACAGGCTATCGAGAACTTTTGCAACATTGATGAGGACATCGAGGTCTATTTTGTGTGACTAAATTTGTTGTACTTTAGAAATAAAAAATGTTCCATGTCCTCCACAAGCATAACCATACAAGTATCACACTCATTTTCTTCTCTCAAATTCATTGTAGGGCCTTCTTTAATGAAATGTTGGTCCAACGGACACTACACCTTTCAAACTACATCTTGTCTAAGACATCGAAAATTACCGAGGTTTTACATTTCCGATTTTCGGTAATTTTTTTATCAGAATTACCGGTTTTGGGTAATTTCTTGGTGAATTTCGTTGTTGGAATGCTAGTCGTTTCTTCATGAATAAAGTCAAAATAGTTCGAGCATGAATGGAAGAAGTTAGATGGATAAATTGTTTGGTTTTAAGATCTTCACTTAGTTGTGAAGATTTTGGTTGGATAACTCATCCCACATAAATTTAATCGAGACGTTATGGGCCACTCATTAAAGGATTAAATGACCGACAGAGACACAATTTTGGTTGAGTCATGAATTCAAATTCAATGTTCAAACTATAATGTATTTTTACTCTTAAAAACTAGGTCACTATGGGGATTAACATACGGCCGAGACAAAGCACAAACTAAATTAGATTTGGATACTTTTATAGAAAACTGTAAAATACTTGATACATCCAATGTTAGCAAACCTTTATTCCTACAAAATATTTATCTAATATGACAAAATTAATACCGAAATTATTTTGGTAAAAATTTTACCGAAATAATTTCGGTAATAATTTTACCGATAAATTTTACCATAGTTACCAATAAATTACATATAAGTTAAAAGCAACTGCAAGCAACTTCTTATTGCAAACATATCAGCTCTTTTATTACCTTTAATCTGTAGATGTGAAGGTATCCATTATAAAACAACTTCTCTTTTACTTATTAATTCTTAACCAGTCAGAAAGTCAAATAGTAAGAGAACCCTTCCCGTCATTCATTACCAACTTGATCCCTTACATAATCCCTTCGGCATTCATCATACAAATACTTAGTTACTTAAAATTTTCTCTTTTTTTATGCTGGAATGTAAATTCCAACACCAACACGATCAGTATTCACAAAAGTATCTGTATACACTTCCAAATGAGCAAAGTATTTCATTTACCTCTGTTTGGATCTTGTCGATTATATGTTCATATTCTCCGGCCTGCAGTACTATATGGCTATAACATTTAATTCACTAACACGTTTTTTTTTCTTAATCATTCACGTACGTTGATTCACTGTCTCTTATAATTGAGAGGTGAATCACTCGTTTAAGACCATAGTGTGTTTATTGTGATTAAATTAATTGCTCTCACCACTCTAGCACATGTATTTTCAACTTCGATTAACGCGCCGAACCATAGAACCGTCACCATACACGCTCATTCCATACGCAATTTTGAAGGACTCTAGCGTTTTCAAAGCATGTCAGTCACACCAAGATGAGACCTCCATTTTGGTTTATATTCACACTTTTCATAACTTTTAGTATACTCTTACAATTATCACTTAAATTTGAGCACTCGAACAGTTGATTACCTGATTCACGCATTCTTGCTCTTGATCACATGCCGGTTCGATGCTTGGCCCTTTACCCATTATAACAAAGTCATCTGCAAACTGCCAAATTATTTGGTCTGAGGCTTCTGAGTTAAATCTATGGTTCGAGTTTGTATACAGAATGAAGAGAGTTGGTGAAATTTTACTCCCTTACGCGGAAGTCCAATATCCACCTCCCCTTCAAATATGTTATCTCTCTCACACACAAGAAAATACTATGGTTACTTTTTGAAATGACTGGGGCGGTACATCTTTCAAATAATAACGAAGGTGTCCCAAGGTCAGCTCAGTGCGGAAAGAAACCACACATTGAGCAAAAGGGTATATGCTGGCTTGGAAAGGTTATAGCTTTGCTGCAGGCTTCAAATTCATAATTATTCAATAGCTTCAGTATATCGTAAAACTTTTTCAAATTTAACTAACGAATATGCCTACATCAATTCAGTAAGTGGTCGAGTGGTAATAGAATGCGTTATACGTTTAGTAGTGAAAAACTGTAAAATATATCTTGATGCCGAGTCTTGATAAAACATTCAGTGGTTTCTAGCGAATTGTTTCCGTCTCCAAGGTAACAAACCATTGTTTAAAATCGATCTACAGTAGGTATGTAATTTACCTTTAAACCCTCTTCAATAAAAACGAGAGGTGAGCGTCATGTGGCGGTTAACGCGACTTAGACTATCACTGATACAGAGTCAAGCTGTCGTTTTTTAATATATGCTCCATGGTGCCGACAGACACATTGAATTTTTTTTTCAACTGAACTGCTCTTGGCTGTGGCCGTCACCTTTCAAACCATTTTATTAATGTACACCTTCATAGCGTTTTTGATACAGAAACATTTTGCGCACATCTAAATATTTTAGCTCATTAACAATGGCTGGTTGTAAATTTCCAAATATAAAGCAATAACACTGTAGCATTTGAATCGTGTATTTATAATATTATCTGAAGCTTTTAAACCATCTATAACACCTGTCCAATATCAATTCAGTACAATGATGAGCCGCAGATGAAACGTTACTTCATATAAACTCTGAGAGACAGGATAATGCACCCATAGATGTTTAGTAACCACGTACGTCCATGTAACCATTCGTACCATCACGACATTCGTATCACAGCGTTTTGTATCTGAACTATATATAGTGCAAGAAACAAGAATTTCCAGAATCAGGAGTGTCACAACGTTAATGATGCTTATATACTTTTTATTAAGCTATACGCTTTAAGTTAGTTTGCTAAATTGCACTTTTCAACCTTGTAGTTGTGGACCTAAATTTTTACAGTATTGGTATTTTAGCTACCATCAAACTTTCAATATAAAATATGTACGTTAAAAATGATCCCGCGGGTGGTTTAAACAAATATAACGATTTAAGGTAAGTTTCCCATAGTAAAGCTTTTGACAGCTTCGAGTAGTAGGCGTCGGTTGTCAGATTTGACGAACAACCCACCCATGCACGAAATTATTTCAAATTATTGCGAAACTCACCAACACATATAATGATGTACTGAAAGCTTTAAAAAAGTTTATAAATTGTTCTAACTTAATCCAATCATTTTAATTTATCCGATTCCCACGAAATAAAATTTATTTTCCGGGAAATTGTAATACAATATATTATTTGTACGACCTAATTGTTACGACAGCTTAAAACATTCAATAAGTAATTGATTATGACAAGAATGATTGTTCCCATGATGAGACTCACCATCATGGTACATCAATAGGTCTTATATTGAAAACATAACTGGACAGCTTCCAAATATAAGAGTATAGAGGTGAGACCTGTATCGAAGGGATGGGTGGATTTTCATAACACTTAAAGTCACTCTGACGAATATTTACAATGTAAAGATGTCGATTGTCGGTTTTTAATCAACGAAAATATTGCGACAAGATCGATATCGGATATCAATTCGTTATTTATGAATATAGAAGTTGTATCAAACCATGAACAGATGGTAAACCCCAAGAAACATTTTGTGATCAATTGGTGCTTTTGAGGGCTAACAGCATCGTTATAAATACGAACTAGTAAAAATCAGGTCCAAATGACTTATATGAACATACATATACCACAGACTATATAAAGCAGGAAATGATTTAAGCTTTCACAGATGCAAAGTTTTTGGACTATAATACTCTGAACAAAGCTTATGAATAGTAATTTAACACGCATTTACATGACAGAATCAAAATGACCATCTCACTATAAAAATGTTTAAAAGCTCATAAGAATAAAAAAGTTGGTTTGGTTGGTTTATAAAAACACTACCCCTAATATTAGGTGGGGGAAAATGCTTCATCGTTTTCACATGCAGTTGATACAAAATTGGAACCTCTGTACGATAGACACTGATCTATGATCGATAGCCACGATAACTGTTGCATATTGCATATGCAATATTGTCAACATGACTAACGTCATTCTATAGATAATCAGCTATCCTAATGATAAAAAAGCTATTTGGTAAATTATCCTCAATTTTGTCATTCTACAAATAATTTTTCAAAATTACGGTGACATAAAAGCTCTAGCAGATATTACCTTGATCAAACCGTTCCCAGAATAAACACCGTGTGGCGCTCCCATCGTTCCGATTTTTTCTTACGTTGGTACATTTGTTCTTGGTATTTCCTCTAAATGTTAGCGTCATAGTTTGACATTTGCAAAAGTTGCGTGGTCAAGAGTACATCTATCTCTGTGTGTGTTTGCGATTATTTACAATTTTAAAAATTGGTTTAAATTTGCAACAACGAACATGTATTAAATTTTGCGTAAAAAACGGATTTAATGGTGTGCGAACGTTTCAAATGTTGAAAAAGTGTTTCGGCAACGATTCTCTAAATAAAATGGTCGTAAAAGTGGAGAGAGTCAATCGAAGAAGAGACCATAGACATCGAAAACCGACGAAAACATTGATAAAGTAAAAGAAATGTTGGACAATAACCGCAAATTAACCATGAAAGAGATAGCGGAGGACTGCAACATGGCCTTTGGATCCGTCCAAAATATTTTGGTTATTAATTTGGGTTTCCGTCGTGTAGCAGCAAAGTTGGTACCAAAAGACCTCAATTTCATGCAAAAATTGAGACCGTGTTGACGTCGGAAAAGACATGATTTGCTAGGCTGAAAACGATCCATCAAAAGGATTCATAAAAAGGATCATAACTTGACACGAGACGAGGGTTTATGAGTACGACACGCAATCTAGACACCAGACGAGTGAATAGCGTTCACCTAATGAGCCGATACTAAACAAACACGTCGTTTTCAGTCAAAAGAGAAGGCAATGCGCACGGTTTTCATTCATTACAACATGAATCATGAATTTTTGCCGGAAGGCCAGACCGTAAACAAAGAGTATTATTTGGGCGATATGAGACCAGAAGAGACCGAAAGAGACCAGAACTGTGGGCAAAAAAAATCGTGGATTTTGCACCATGATATATGCGGTGTAACGTTGCTAGGCGCAACAAATACCATTTAACAGCCACCGAATTCACCTGATTTGGCTCCCTGTGACTTCTTTCTGTTCAATATCGAGTTAAAAAACCATTACGAGGAACTCGTTTCAGCAGCAGAGAGGAAATAATGGAAAAATCGCAGGAAACACTGTTGGACATACCAAAAACAGAATATAAAAAATGGCTTGGATCAAGCGCTGGCATTAGTCTGTTGTAACAAAGCC
The DNA here is from genome assembly GCA_963932295.1 of Tipula lateralis. NCBI lineage: Eukaryota > Metazoa > Arthropoda > Insecta > Diptera > Tipulidae > Tipula > Tipula lateralis. The sequence goes on from OZ010738.1 coordinate 164,318,985, forward strand.
CTCTTGATCAAGATTGCTTTGGTTGTAGTCGATGGGGATTACTTTGAAAGGGGACAGTAAAGAAATAGATTAAGAAACTTGTATTATTAATTTTCTGAACAAATTCCGGGAACTTTTTGATCCCGGAATATAAGACAGAATTGAATTGCGAAACACACCCCAACAGTGCGATTTGGTTTTGATACATTACAGAAATTATATAATAATTTGTGTAGTCATCTAAGAAGTTAATTGGCAACATCTTCTATCAATAATTTACAGCCATTTTTGCTATCTATAGTTACCACGACAGCAATGCTGAAATGATTTAATCCGGATTGGTAAGCATCAAACCAGATCAACTGTACGAGGACATTAAACCGGTGGCTGGTGCCTATAAACAATACGAATCCAAACAGCCAACGGATTTATAGACAACGGTATTTCAAATGATCGGCGGTCGGAGATTGTTTTTTCCCGACTGGGCCGGCAGTTGTTGGTATCTACACAAATTTGACGAATACTTTGTGTACATGTTTTTTATGGACGTTTTAGGGTTGACGTTGAAATCGAAATGGTAATAACTAAATAGGACGAAAGAACTGGACGATGGTGAACTTAAGATTTCGAATCTTGGAAGGGAGATGCTCGAGAGTTCTTCAAAATTCTATTAAGATTCTGAGTAAAATAGATTATTTTATTCCGAGTTTCGATTTGTTTCTATTTTCTAAGAGCTGATCTTATGCCAGAGCAGTCGAAGTGGAACACTATGTTCCTGAGTAAGAGCTTATACTGTTTGTTTTATCTAAGGTGGTGTCCTAGCAGAATTGATTGGTGGCGCCCGTTGTTAGTGTCCGCTCTTAAAAATCTTACCTTTCCCAAATACAAAACTCACCTGTTGAACAGCGAAAAATAAAACAAGAACCGAACAAATTTTGTCGATTGTGAGTCTAAGTAATTTCGTACTTATTTGTTTCATGTGACATGTGGTGTGAGATACCATAAGAGGTGCCCATAGTTGCAAGGAGAATCGATGATCAAGATTCAGGCTGAGTCAACGTTGAGCTACGTTGAAGGTCAACGTTGAAGGCTAGATGGCGGATGTGAGGCTCGAAAAAAAACATCGTTCGAAAGTTTCGAAATTTCGCGAAATCTCGTGCCGCTGAGTTCGAAAGCTGTCGGTTTGCCAACTAGGATAAAAAAAAAACAAGAAGAAAACGAAAAAGGTGACGAGGAAGAAACTTGGAATGAGAATTTTGACCATCAAAGGTGACGGGTGGAAATAAAAATAAGAAAAGAGATAACGATTAAGAGTTGGATGACGGTGGAAAGCCATCAAAACTATGAAAATATAGGAACACAATGTGATGTGAATTTTTGTTAGTGATCATAAACTGTGAGTGAATTTTTTTCATGTTGCATTGTGTTAAGAGCAAGTAATAAAGTGTATTACGGAATAGTTCGTCATCGCCGATTCGTGCACGATAGTGGTCACCTAGCTACAGCGGACTAAACAACAGCAATACAGTTACTTTATTTTCCGACCCTTGCTTTCCTTTCATTCCAAGGCAACGGATTGATTTCCTTCGAGTTCCGTGGTGGTGTTTTTTGGTGGTAGCAGGAGGAACCCCGCCCAGTCCACTCGCTTAAACACAGAGCAAAAGCCGGATACACGTGCTTGTAGACTGGCGCCCAACGGATATTACAGTTTTTTTGTTGTCTACTCAAGCAAGAACCGTGACACAAGAGAGCACGTTACAATATTTAATATCCATACAGACGATTTGCCGCGATATCGCCATTGAAATATAATTCTTGATGAGGTTAAGTGGATGAATGGTACGTGATCATTATCCGGTTTCAATTAGAGTGTTGACTGACCCTATCTGTTCGTTTCGTAAATTTACTGATGGTACATATAATGATACATAGTGCAAGATTCTGATAATAATATTCTGATTAAGATTATTCTTAAATGAATTCTTGAATGATTCTGACCTGTAGCATCTACGACAAACAATTTCATCGTCATAATTTAAAGCATAAAGCTTTAAATTAATCTAAATAATTAAAGCTTTGAATATCGATTTTGTTTTGTTCGTATCTTTGGTTATAGTAATGCGATGATCGTATTGTCAGATGGCACTTTTATATAGGTACGAAAGCTCAACCCGAGTTTAGTTCCTTGAACTTTTGAAAATAGAATCGGTAATTTGAACACTAAATCTGGCTTGAGTTTAATACGAACCACTTCAAGTAAGTGGTAAGAAAAAGAAAACGGGTGAACGTCCGGCATGTACAAGAAAAAACAGATACCCACATGATACGTGGCCCTTTTTTCTGTCATGGATTTTGGATAACGCGAGATCGTAATAAAAAGTATAGTGAGTATGATTTGAAAGTAGTTCTGGCCTACGGAGTAGCAACTGATTACACCGTGGACGAAAACACTACGGAGTACAAACTGATCACAGCGTGGACGAAAAACACAATCGAAGTGTTGGAAGATAGTTCCGGCCATTATATAATATTCCTATTGTATGCTGACGGATGGGCGTAGTGATTGTGAATTACAATTTACTATCGTTGACGTGGGAAAGAAAAACAAAATCGAAGTGTATGGAGAGAGTTTCCAGCCATTATAAGTGATGCCTATTGTATGCTGACGGATGGATGACTTAGTTTAATGTGTATTGGAGTGTTTTTGCTTTTTTATGTTGATTTTTGGAAGCTTTCTGCTTTGAGAACTCACGCTGGAGTGGACTGCGGGCTGAGCTGATTCGGAGAAAGCATGCTTACAGGGATATCTGGCGCCCAATAGATTAAGGTAAAAATTAAATTTTAATATCCAAGTGCCAAATCCTTAATAATATTATATATAAATATATTCTAAGAGTGTGCAGTACATACCTATAAGGATGGCCAGAATGGACGTCTATTAGTCTGAATAATATCATATCAGAGCATATCAAAAATCGTAGTTTACACTCATCGTAGTGACAGCCAGTACTTTGTAAAATTGTGTATTATCTTCGTGAAGATTTTTCTTTTACTTGTGATCGTTTTTCCATAACTTTAGCCTTCAGCTTGTCAAGTAATGATGCGTAGGATGCTCCTGTAATGGTTTAACCTAACCAACCGAGACGTCATTGTCAATTTTTGAGTTTCTTTCAGAAGATATCACGACCACTTTTAAGCTCAGCTGTACAGTATACGGTAGTTAAGGATGGCACAGAGACTTCGTCTACATGTCCTTGGTTGGTGTTGGACTATTATAAAAAATAAATATTAAATACTCAATTTTTGCCATTTTTTCAAGAACACTCACCTCGATTCACTCAAAAAATCTTCTTCCTTTTGTTTACGAACTCTGCCATCTGTATGTTGGGGTTTAAACTGGTCATAAAATCCTAGTATGATTAGTTCCAATGAGCTATTAACAAATGTATAGTAATGGAAAATTTTCAGTGCGACCAAAAAATTCATTGACACTTTCGAAGCGAGCTTTTTAATTAACCGACGTTTCCAAATATATTTACCAACACCAACACCACAAATGCGACCATAATGACCTTTCTTTTCCTCGAATTTGTTGACACTGGCAACACTATACTTAATGGTACTTAAACTGAACATCTAATTAGCGTGACAAATTAAATAATACTGAGTCACTAAAAATAGGTGCTTTAATATAAAAGATATATTTAAGAAATTTATTTATATTTAACAATATTTTAATATTAAAATAAATAAAAATGTAGAGTAATATAATAGTAAATGGGAGAACTTGAAACTTATTGAATCTCTTATAATTTTATTTATTTTTGTATTTCATTTTTTATACTCTTGTTCAACTTCTGAGAACAACTATACAGTGTAGAAAGTTTTCTTAGTCGAGTTTTAACTTTTTTGTTTTAAGTTTATATTATATTTTGTTTTTATTTAAATTGTGCAAGTAGTTGAACAAAATATTTTAGTTATTTTCATATTTTAAATGGATATTTCTTCGTCGTACTGAACCGAATAAAATTCAATTAAAAGTGTATACCTATATGCATCTTCAAAATGCTTAATATTTCCTATTACAAAACTTTCGAAAAAGCTTTTTTGTATACGTTTATATATATACAAAAAAGTACTGCCAATAATACTTGGAATCTATCGATTGGGAAGACATCAGACATTTTAGTGATATTTTGTACGATGTGATACTTAAAACACAGGGCAGTTATTGAGCTGGTACCTCATAACAAACGAATAATAAATTCTGTCCATATATCCCTTTGCTGATGTACGAACTGAACAACATGAAACTGAGTTGAGCGATATCCTGATCCTGCGTTGTTAAGGAAACTTGGTATTTATAATTAGTATTATGACCTACATCGCCTTAAAGACTGTGTATTACAGATTAGTACTTAAATTATTGAATCTCTTTTCATCACCATGTAGATGAGACAAAGGAATATAGTCTTTTTTTTATCTCTAATCTGTTTTGAGGCTGTAGGCACTCCCTACTTGTTCGTGGTTCACTTATTTACTTCCTTACTTTTACGCCAATTCAGCCGATTCGAGGACGTACGCGGCTACATTGCATAGCTCAATGACAGCCTATACTGCTGACATGGAAGATGGGTCAACCCATGAGTTCTGCACTCCAACTGCCGCAGCTTTAATCATTGCGCCACCTGGGCGGTCAAGGAATAAAGTCGATATATACATAAATCTTAAAATATTCGAAAATTAAACGGACTCATCAGCAGGACACGTTCAAAGCTTTTGATGGTTATTTATAAGAAAATTATAAGATTGACTGTATGTTTTGATATGATTAAGACTAATACCAAATGATACATGTGGTAAGCTTGAATCAAGAACTGGTTAATGTATCTATCTTAGGAGTTAGACTGAACAGTCTGGCTCTATTGGAGACACTATTGTTTTTTGGCTTTGGCTAGCTCCGTTCTCTTTCAGCTCATTGCTGGTCGCCGCTGTTAATTAGTTCAGTTGGTATCGTTTCTGTACCAGTGGCTTTACTATTGCCTAGTTTTTGGATGTCAGTTCTAACTCGATCCGTTGTTGGATGGGTGTTGGTAGTTTTGTTATAGGTACCACCAAGAAGCTCAAAATCTAGTTCGCTTATGCAGTTGTCCTCAAAATATTCTTGTTATCGATTTATTTATGTAATGTTTGTGAATTTTCCAGTGTTACATACTAGAGTAGTAGTCTTGAGCAGGTTAAAGAATAATCTTCTTTGTATAGTTGCTTACAGTTTCCGTTTAGCAGTTTTGACTTGGATGTTGCATCGCTTACATCGCTGATTGAAGCAAGATTGGATTGAGGATTTAAATTTTGAATGTTACGATTATCGATTGATGGTCACTGTGCACATCTTCCGCTTTCATTGTCCTGACATCTGACACCTTTTAGGGATCTTTTTTTTGCTCAGCCATTTGGTGAAGGTCAAGAGTATTTATTTATATCGTTGTATGGGAACTTAATTTGTAACACAATAATGTCATCACACTTTTTCCGATTAGAGATTTCATTCTCGTATTGGGTATTTCAATTTTATCATTGAAATCCTTCTGGGCCGCTTATGATATCATCATGCTGGAAAATAATCCTGGACGAGAAGCTCGTATAATTCGGATTTCATTAGGTCATCTGCATCTTCAGTAGATGCATATCGCTGTAATATAGTGGTATTTTCATTTCCAAAAACGTCCAGAAACAGTTAATTTAGACTGGACCGATGTGAAGTTTGTACTAAATTTGTCCTAAACCAACAAAAACAAAACAAAATGTTTGTATGTAATTGTGCAATGTAAACATTTGGGCGATTACACGATGATTAAATGATTTTCGTTAAACAAATGTGTCAAATGCATAAGTCAACCATATCAAATGCATAAGTTAAGCATAAAACCATATTATAATTTAATCTACAAGTTTCTTAAATTTACCTTTAGCTTCCAGACGTTTATGTGTATAAAACGTATGGGGGTGCTACTTTAGGGTAATACTAAATAGGGTTACAGGTTATTCTCATCGTGTTCACTTGTAAAGGAATAACATGAGAGTACTACTGACTCAATAATTAAGTTTCATAAATTTATCATGGAGCTCACTTAGTGAGACGGACGTTTATATGAATTTATGTGTATAAATCGTATGGGGGTGCTACTTTAGGGTAATACTAGATAGGGTTACAGGTTATTCTCATCGTGTTCACTACTAAATAGGCTTACAGGTTATTATGTAGCGTCTAACGTATTCTTATTAAAAACCAGTAACATATGCTTGGATCCATTTCAAGCTTTAAAAATAGTAGGTAATAAAAATTATAAAATTATGAACGAGAAAAATCATCCAGAAATTGAAATTTGTCGAAACAAAGAGAAGGTATTTATACCAAGTATAATCAATGATTGCCATTTTTTGCTAACAATCATTGATTTTAAAGCAAAAACAATTGCTTGCTATATGATCCTCTGTCGCCCGAAAAAAAAATTCCAGAACTAGTAAGAAAAACCCAAAATTTTGTTACCCAGATTCAACAAGCCTGGAATGTTACCACGAAAAAATTTAAAAGTGTTCCAACCTACAGTTTACCGGCACAGAGAGACGGGTTTAACTGTGGTCCTGTAATATTATATGCGATTGATTTACTATTTAATAATGCATATAGGAGTGATATTCACTGTTCGGACGACAAGGTGTATGAAACGGGAATGCGAGAATATCGAGAACATTTGAAGCAAATTTTCTCAAGCAATTCCGAATCGGTTATAGATAACTGATTGATTTGCTTCGAGATCCTTAAAAAAAATGAACAGACAACTCAGTGTCTCGAATGCAAACGACAAATTCATAATACATGAACCAAAACATTAACATTTGTTCTACTTACATGTATATTTTGCGGAAAAATACGAGCAAATTAGCTAAAATAAAATACGGAATATAAAAATTAAAATAAATGAAAATTTAAAAAATACAAAAAAGCAAAAAATAAAATAAAATAAAAAAAAATTAAAAAAATTAAAAATAAAAAAAAAATTAATAATGAAATAATGAATTTAAAGAAACGGTTGATTCCCATTCTCAAATGAATTAATAAAAAATCAGATTTTTGTTTAAATAAGATTTAACAAAAACCAAAAAGAGGAGAGCTGTCCTCCCGCCACGTGGTGCTCTCTGGGTAAATCAAATAAATCATGCATTTGTCTCACTAAGTATCTCACTTCATGAAACTTAGCGATTGAATCAGTAGTACTATTTCCCTTACAAGGGAAACCAATGAGAATGATCTTTAAACCTGCATTCACGTGTAATCCTGTTTATTACCTTGTGTTCGTGTTTCACGCTTTTATTTTATAGATAAGTATATTTTGTATGTTTAGAAAATATTTATCTAAGATTAGAATACCGCTACTTGATTTAATAAAAACCACATTGGGTTTTGCAATTTTTATAATCTGGGTTTCTTTTTTTTCAATTTAACATCATTTATTTATTTATTTACTTCCATGATTTAGCATAACATGACAATATTTAAAATTTTATTTTATCAATACTTAGTGTATTTGCCTAAATGTTTTCATTTCACAAATACATATAAACAAGTTACATTGTTTTACTTGTTTAGGACAAACTCAGTACAAACTTCTTATCGGTATTATGAAGCGTGAACTTTTTCTTAAGTTTGTCCTAATTTTTATTATTAGGACAAACTTAGTACAAAGTTCTCATGCATTAGACTGGTTGTTTCCGTTACAGTTCTAATGTTCCGAGTACGATAGCTAATGGTAGATATTCCAGTTTGGAGGTTTGTGTTATTTCTTCTAATGTTCCTGAATGACCATTGAATTAAAACCAGTTTCCAGGGCTCCTAGATAAAACATTCTGGCATATGGTATCAATTTTATCATTTGATTGTATTTTGCGGTCACCAAGCTTGTTCATATTCTATGTTATTTAAAAAAAAAACTGATCAATTGGTAACTTATACTGAACTTATAAAAGGTAACCCAATCGTTTCCATCATTGAAATACAGAGCCCTACAGTAGAACCTTAATATGTAAACAGCCTAAATATGTATAATAATTTCAATATGAATGGGTTACTGTATGTTCTTGAAAACAAAAAATTAAAAATAATTATACAAGAGAAATCGTAGAGACTTATAATATTTATTATAGAACCAATTATTTGTTGGGCTAATTGAAATCAGCTCAAAATCGTGATTTACAAAACAAATGAAATATACACATGCAAATGTTTTTGGTGTATCTCGTGTATATGGACTAATAATGATTTAGCCCGAATTGAGATATTTCGACAATATTAGCAGTATTTTGTTGGTCACTAGAATAGGAATAGAAACAGGATTGAAAATAATGCTCACTAAAACAACACGGAATAGTTTATATAGTTTATGTAACAGTTGTCATTGAAACTGCCAAAAATATTCAAAACAAGGAACTAGCGGAATGAAATTATTCCAAAAGCTTCTGAAAATTGAAATGAAACCATTCATTCCGGAATGAAATTATATGGCATTGTTGTTGTACAATTGCCAACAAAACACTGCTATTGTATTGTTTTCATAGTGAAAAATAATGAGACAAGAGAAGTCATCGAGAGGAGGGAAAAAAAATTTATAATATTTATTTCACAATTATTGTGAAACGGAATTATGGGATTGGCTAGTTGGTATCAATCGTGATGTATGAAAAAAAATGAAATATACACATACAAATATTTATTAAGGAGATATTGTATATAAGTGTATCTAATGACCGTGAACTTATTGCAAATAAGGCCAAAGAGACATATTTCAAATGTATAGTAATTATTTTAACATTGAAATTAATGATACTAGAGAAACCATCAAGAGCAGTTAAAATTTTATAGAATTTATCTAACAGTTATTGAGAGAACAAAAAACCCAGGTGGCGCAGTGGTTAAAGCTGCGGCAGTTGGAGCGGGAGGTACCGGGGTTACATAATGAACATATCTGGATCCTCTGTCGTGTTTAGAATCCTTGGGCCGACCCATCTTTCATGTCAGTACTATAGGCCTGGCATGGAGCTATGCAATGCGCAGAAGGTTCTACGAAAAGTCTCGGATCTATAGCCGTATAGAGTGGTATCACAACGGATCAAAATTGGTCTAAGTGTGCGATAGCAGCCACAACAACTTAACTTTTTTTTTTATTGAGAGAATAAATTATAAGATGGGCTAGCTGTAATCAACCCAAATCCGTACTATACAAAATAAATTAAATATACACATGCAAATGTTATTTAACTGGATATTATAAAGAAGTGTATCTAATGTACATGGACTGATTATGAATTAGCCCGAATAGAGATATTTCGGCTTAATTGTATTGTTCAATTGTTCAATTGTTCAATTGTATTGTTCAATTGTCACGATCTACGAGCTTTACTTGATTTATTTCGTCTATGCTTTATAAACATTATCCTTTCCATATAATGATTACCACTTTATTGAGATTTGTTATAATGATCTAAATCATTACTTTTGCCTCATAGTTGCCGTCACCTTCAGGTTGTCGTCTCCAGCGTCAAATGGCGGCTGGGGGCTGGATTAAGGTTCAATGCGACCCGCGCCGACGATCGGTCAGGCTGGGGCCCACTAAACAAATCCCTGTCGTGAACGGAGCCCATGAATAACTGACGATCTTCAGTTGTATATAGAATTACCTGCACATACGGATCTCTGTGCAGGCGGACCTCTTTTCTCCGACACTCGTGGGAGTAAAAATGGAAATATATAAGGGTGGTCCAAAGAATTGGGGACGTAAAAGAAGTCGTGTAGAACGGTGTTTAATAAAGTCAAGAGGACCAGAGAATCTCAGGACTGGGACTCGTACAAGGAGACGCTGAGAATATGTAAGACAGAATTGAAGAAGGCACAGAGGAGCTTCTGGAGGCTATTCTGTGACAAAATGGAAGATATCTCGGAAACTTATCGCCTTCGGAAGATTCTCTTCACAAATCCAACAAACATAGGTTACTTAATCACGCCTGATTGTTCGTGGACCGATTCCAGTGAAGAATCCCTCAAGATTCTCATGGACACTCACTTCCCAGGTAGTTTAGACAACTCGATGGAACTGAGTGCGTCGGGGGTAGCTTGTTCGCTGCGCGCACTGGTTATCGTAAATAAAAAACGAATTCTGTGGGCCATAAAGCGTTTCAAGCCGTACAAATCGACTGGACCGGATCGAATTATACCAGCAGAAATCCAGAACAACTCGGGGATTATCCTTCCGTGGTTGGAGGCGATCTTTAAGGGTTGTTTAAAGTTGGTCTGCATTCATAGGCAATGGATGGAGGTCAGGGTGGTTTTATTCCGAAAGCCGGAAAAGGATGGCATTATCATCCTTTCTGTTGAAAACTCTAGAAAGGCTGGTAGAAACACATATAAGTATGAACTTAAAACAGGAGTAATGGCCAGCCTCTCAACATATGTACTGTAAGGGTAAATCGGTAGATACGACCTTACATGCCTTGGTACGCACAATTGATCAAGGTCATTCAAAAGAGTATTCTAGGGTAGCTTTTCTTGATATTGAGGCGCTTTTAATAACGTTCAGACAGATGCAATCCTGAAAGGATTATCGTTCGTGGAAGTGGAATCCTCCATAATCAAGTTGATTAATGGGGGAGGCAACTTCTTCTCTGGAACATGGCAATGGCCTAGTTGTGGAGTTTGAGAGGGAGGGTATAGGAGTGGTTGCCTACGCTGATGACGTGGCGATCATGGTTTTAGGTAAATTTTTACCGACTATTAAGGAGGTAATGCAGGATGCGCTTCTTATTATTACAAGATAGGCCAGTAAATGTGGATTGGGAGTCAATCCATCTAAGACAAAGCTGGTACTCTTCACTAAGAAATATAAAATTCCGGCAGTTGACCCACCTACCGTAAATGGCACTAAACTGGCCTTTACTGATAAAGCGAGATTTCTGGGTGTAATCTAAGACAGTAAACTAAGGTGGAAGCCGAACATCTTGGGGAGAATCAGTAAAGCTACGAAGGCGATGTATTCGTGTAGAAGTGCAATAGGCAAACGTTGGGGTCTCAAACCGAAGCCGTAGTAAGACCAGCACTGGATAGAGTAACCTATGGAAAGAAGTTAGAGAAGGTGCAAAGGATGGCCTGTATGCTCATAAGCGGGGCACTGAAAACAACGACTACTCAGGCGTTAGAGGTTACCATGGTACATCTTCTTCCAGTGGATATCTATGGCAAACAGATGGCGGCTAACATAGTCACTAGATTAACGGCCGTGTTTCAGTGGAAACACTTTCAGGCAGGTCACTCGACAATAATTGGTTCGCTTAAGAAGGATATGGTGAACCTTGATTAAATTACACCGATATTATGCTTCGAAAAAGGTTTTCAAACCTTAATCCCGAGAGAATTCTGGCGGAATAAGCTAGCACTGGAAACCGAAGCTATACCATTCTACACGGACGGCTCGAAGCTAGATGGTAAGGTCGGAGCTGGGCTGTTCTGTGGAACATTAAATAGAAGCACTTCCGTTCGTCTACCTGACCAGCGCAGCGTGTACCAGGCGGTGATAATTGCGATTGAGGAAGCCTTGAGCTGGTTGAGGCATAACAAGTCAGGCGGCTATCAAGTTACTGGAAGCAGTGCTGTTGAAGTCTAGAGTGGTATTATGTTGCCACTTGTCTCTTAACGAGATGAGTGAGCATTTCAAAATTCAGATTATCTGAGTCCCCGGCCACTCTGACGTCAAGGGTAGCTGCAGGGCAGACGAACTAGCTAGGCAAGGTACAACTCTTCAGCTGAAGCCTGAAAGGGCCAATGTGGGGAGGCCTACAACGGAGCTTAGACTGGCTCTGAGGAAAAGGGCTGAACCTTTAGCACTGGAGAGGTGGTCTAACACCCTCACATGCGAGAAAGCGAGACAAATGTGGCCAAGGCTGGATTTGAATCGCACCAGGTCCTTAACCTCTCTGGAGAGAAGAGATCTAAGAAGGATAATGGGAGTATTAACGGGCCACTGCCTTTTCGGTTAAGATGGACGAGGAGGAGGACGAGACGCTTGTTCACTTCCTGTGTTCTTATTCTGCAATGGCACTAAGAAAGCATTTCCACTTGGGGAGGTACATAATGCACAACCTTTCAGATCTTGCAGATATTAAGATGCGAGACCATTTACGCTACACTAGTAGCTCAGGATGGTTCCAATAGAGTGTTAGGGGTATTAGGGGATTAACATCCTGTGGTATTATCACAACGGAGCGGCAACGGTCTAAATGTGCGTTATCAGCCACTCTAACCTAACCTAACAAATCATTACTTTTCAAACGAGAGTGAAAATAAATAAAAGCTCTCCAATTAAATCGCTATTTAGTACTATACAATATATGTATAAAGTAGTTAAGCTTAGCACATACATCCGTATAATATTATTTCCAATAAAGACATAACCGTTTATGACATGTTGGACTTAAATACATTGGATAGGAAAAACAAAAACTTTATTTTACTGAAATTACATTACAAAGTACTTTCAACTCGTTACGAGTCTGCCTCTACTATTTTCTCCAACATATAACACTGTATATATAGTAACATAGTATAAACATTTATTTATATGGTGAAAACAGCTTTTCCACTTTCTATAAACATATACTTGTTTTTGGTAGATAATTTTTGTTGGTTTGGACGTGACTTTAAACTAAAAGAATTATATTATATAGTGGATAAATCTGTGTGCTGGTAAAAGTTTTTTTTAATAATACATTAAATTATAGTTAATATTTATTTTATAATGTATTTTAAAATCACAACTGCTATATAAATAAGATTAGTTAATAGATATTTTAATTGAAATTATTTGTTAGTTAATAGAATCGTAAAATATGCTATGTGTTTTTATTTATACCATAAAAACTAGTTTGGAACGTGACCATTATTTGCTTGGCTCTTCAACTTTATACACAAATACGAGTATAAGGAGTTGAGTAACTTTTTTCGGTACTATCTATGGTCACGTATTTAATCATAAATTATGTTCTAATATATAGGTTCTAATTAATATAACAGACTTTATTTTTCGGGTGTATACTATATATGTGAACCTAATTAGCGGTATTGAACTATGCAACAACTGTGAAAGCGCTCAATACAACCAGGTATAATATATACGCTTTAATTTAAGATGTCTAAATATTTAAAAAAACTCTAGTTATGCCTTATCTCGTATAGTTAGATCTATTGTCTAAAATGTTCGTATTTGAACATATCGTATATATAGTGTTAAAGAAACACGAACAACAAACCACATCTAAAATGGATATGGAATAAATGTTAAATTCATGTAACTAACAGTGATTCATTATTTCTTTTCAAAGCTCACATATATATATATATATATATATATATATATATATATATATATATATATATATATATATATATATATATGTATATACGTATGTCTAGCAACGTATACATATATTTAACGTAGACAGTTAGAATAAAATCCAAAAACTTGACATTGATATCTTAACGTCATTTGAATGTTGTGTTTTGTGTGCTTTCGTTATTTATACATCAAGCTTGTTTACGATAATGTTTTAAACGTATTTTAGACTTTCTTATATATACATATTTATTCTGAGCTTTTCATGAAAATTTAAGCATTACAACTCGTGTATAAAAACAAACATGTATATGTAGGTATATTATGTACTTGTACTTAGTGTATATGAAAGCTGAGATACACTTTGCTTTGTATACCGACAAAAAGCGCATGCAGAATTTGAAATAAATTTCAAGAGTAAAGTATTTTATTTCGATAAAATTTACTTAGTAAAAGTTTTTTTTTGTTAGTTAAAGTTAGTTTTTTAGGTAATTTTTTTTATTATCGTCTCGTATACCTCATACCCTGATATCAATCAATTTCAACGTCTTCTCTTTTTTTTATTTTATGTTACTTTTTCTTTATTTGTTTGTAATAAATAAAAGTTTCAATCGCTTTCGTTTTGTTTTGGTATTGTATCGAAATGTATTTACAGTGCGCGAAATATTTATATATTGAGACCAGTTAAATGTGCTGGCTACATACTTTATTCAATCCAACAATAAAAAATACCTTACTCAGTTACCTTCCTTCAATAGGGTTTAACTGGATCATCCTATTGTGACAAGCCTCAGTGACATCTATTGGGAATAACTATAAATATTGTAGAACTATTTGGGTCACCCTATAATCATATATTTACGAAACAGAATAATAAAGAATAGATAAACAAAATTGGTGGGGCTCAAAAAACAACTAGCATCCGAATGGAAATATCTACTAAACACTAGAAGCAAGCTTTTGTCATATACCGGGTGTTTCTTTTAAACTAAGACGATCAAATATCTCGAAAAATAGCCACTCTACGGAAAAAATGTCCATAATCAAAATTTAATCATACCGCGGGGGAAATACATTAGTGCAACAAAAATAGTCCCTCACCCCCCGCTTTGTTGGTGGAACGGGGGTAACTTTTAAACTAAGATAGGAAGCCATATTTTTTATTGTAATTACGGATTCTGCGACTAAAAATACGTATGATTTGAATGAAATATTTTGTTCGGTTCATGATAGATGGCGTTGTAATCGACGAAATTCATTATTTTCAATTTCTTCTTCTTAGAACACACGCATTCGATTCTGTAATACGTTTGAAATAAAAAACATGGCAGGTGAATAAAATAATTTTAGCTTAAAATAAGTGTTCAAAATGATGGCCTGCGACTTCAATGCACTTATTAATACGCATTTCAAATGAATTTACACAACTGAGAAGTGTGTTTGGTTGAATTTCAGCACACGCATTTTTGATTCGCTCAATCATGTTCTCACGTGTTGTTGGTTCTTGTTTGTAAACTTTGTATTTGAGATAGCCCCACAAACAGAAATCTGGCGCAGTAAGATCTGGTGATCTGGCGGGCCAATTTATAGGACCAGCTTTACCGATCCAGCGACCATTGAAATCACGATCAAGTATATCACGTGCCACCACCGAACAGTGTGCATGACAACCATCATGTTGAAACCACATGTTCCGTCTTACTTCTAAGCTCAAATTTTCAAGTAATATTGGCAGTTCATTTTCCAAAAAGTTTCGGTACATTTGACCATTCAGTTGCCTTCAATAATGTGGGGGCCTATGAGTTTGTTACCAATTATTCCACACCACACGTTGATAGTCCTAGGACGCTGATGTTCAACTTGACGAAGCCAGTGCGGATTTATAACACACCAATAATGCATGTTATTTCGATTAAAAATTGGGGTTTTGTTGTATTTGTTCACGTTGACAAAAAGTTACCCGATTTAAAAAATTCGCACCATGAAGATCTTGGTGGAAAGACACATGATACTTGTACCGTTTTAAAACTCTCCAAACACTGGTAAGGGACAATCTCGAATCGTGAACTATTTCTCGTGTACTTACATGAGAATTATGAGCTACTGCTGCCAATACAGCAATTTCATTATTTTGTCCAGTGACTGTTGCTCTACGGGTCCTCTTTTTCGGTTGAACATTTCTATCAGTAATAAATTGTTTGATAGTACGGCCAAATGAAGCACGTGAACGAATCCTATCCAGAAAACGTTGAGCGTAAATAGCAACAGCATTTTCAAGATTTCTGTCAGCTTCTCCATAAACCAGAACCATTTCGAATTTCTCTGCCACAGTTAAACGCTCCATTTTAAAGTATTTTATCGTTTATTTTGCAATTAAGAAAAAACATGAAGATAAGAAATTACACAAACCATAAATGTGATTTATAAAACTGAATAAATTGTTTTGATGACGAATTGTATTTCAAACGTATTGCAAAATCGAATGAGTGTGTTCTAAGAAGCAGAAATGGTAAAAATTGAATTTCTTCGATTACAACGCCATCTATCATGAACCGAACAAAATATTTCATTCAAATCATACGTACTTTTAGTCGTAAAATCCGTATCTGCAATAAAAAATATGGCTTCCTATCTTAGTTTAAAAGTCCAGCGAAAGAAGAAACAGAATAAATGCAGCATTGGCACGGCTAATGCAGAATACGAACAAAAATGCTCGAAAAAGCCGAAGAGCTCTACTATCTAGTGTATAGTTACATTCACCCTGATGTATATGGTACACCAATTTGCGGTGGGATTACTCGACCAACGACCGTACTTATCGCCTGATCCAACTGATCTCGACATGGTACACGTTTTCTTTGAGTGTCCGAAGAAGAAAGCAGATTAATTCTGTATCACGGCTTGGAACGGAGTTGAAATGTTTCGAATGAAGCAAAAACAAGAACCTAATGTGAAGCTAGTTCTAGGCGAATAGGAGGCAGCTTATAGATGAGCCTGCTTTGTGAAGTAGACCCAGGGAGTCGAATGGAAAATAAACCGGTGGTTAAGGTTTAGTCAAATACGACACACTCGCATGTTACAGTACACTGTTTTGAGTCGTCTGATTAAAGTAACTTTCAATCGATATTTCGATATATGTAGACAAATATTTGTCTGTTGTCACTACTTGTCTAAAAGTACTCCCCATCTCGATGTTTTGATTTGTTCAATTCTCTGACCTTATCTGAATCTGAAACTTTGTTCTCTACCCAGTTACCCCCGCCCCACCTGGGGTGGGGGATTATTATTTTTTGCACTAATGTATTTCCCCCGCGGTATGATTAAATTTTGATTGTGAACATTTTTTCCGTAGAGTGGCTATTTTTCTAAATATTTGATCGTCTCAATTTAAAAGAACAACCGGTATAAAGGTGTGGTGGGTTTTCAATTTACCTCGACATTTGAAACAAGGCAAAATTATTTATTACCTCTCTAATTTTCAATGCCTCCTTATGTTTTACTTTGCAGCAGATTAACCCAAATAGTATCTATTGATTCAATCTATTAATTCAATTTTAAATAGTGAAACTATAAGTCATTTATCATTTGCATTAACATCAAGAAAATTACGAGAATGTTTTGGAAGGAAATCCAAGACAACATTTTTCAAATTCTCATAGAACTTATAGAACTTACCAAACTGTATGCAACTTGGACTTCGATGAAAAACACTAACCAATATTTGGCAAGAAAACTTAGATTTATTCAAGTAATGGGTTTAAAATTTATTATTTCTTTAATGATTTGTTTATATAAATTAGGAAATAACCTAAACAACTTCGTTTGCCTTATGCATTTTGCATTTTGTGGTTAAATATAAATTAAGAAATACTAACGGGTGGTTAAATTTTAAGGGCCAACGTTGACTGTGAACCACACCTAAACGTCAAGTTTTCTGCAGATCATGTAAATGGGCGTTCAAATCAAAATGCATATCAAAATGCATATCGTGATTTTTTCGGTCAATTTAATCGTCCAAATGTGCGAAAAATCGGAAAAAATCGTGCAAAAATTTGAGCAAACCGGGTCTGTAGGAGATTTTAAAATTCCAGTGGATGCTCGTACAGCTGGTACTGCAGAAAATATTGCTGCTGTTTGCGATAGTATGGCTGAAGAGCCGTCCACCTCAACTCATCGTCGTGCCCAACAATTGCATCACAAATGCATAACGACTTGCATTTACACGCTTGTAAGGTGCAATTGACTCAAGGACTAAAGCCTCTTGAACTTTCCAAACTTTGTCAATGGTCAGAATGGTAGCCAGAAATGGCAACAGTGGATGATTAATTTTCGAAGAAAACCATCTTCAGTGATGAGGCACATTTTCACCTCAGTGGATTATTCAATAAGCTGAATTGCTGCTTTTGGGCTAATCATAATCCAAGAGTGACTGTCGAAAAACCAATACACCCACAAAGAGTGACTGTTTGGTGCGGTTTATTGACTGGTGACATCATCGGGCCGTATTTTTTCCAAAATGAGGCCCGTCAGGCAGTTACTGTGAATGGTGTTCGCTATCGTGAGAGAGATGATACCGAACTTTTTATGGCCCGAATTGGAAGATATGGATGTGGACGATATGTGGTTTCAACACGACGGTGCCACTTGCCACACAGCTAACGAAACAATGGATCTTTTGCGCGACAAATTCAATGGCCGTGTTTACACCGTTGGACTTCTTTCTTGGAGGTTATTTGAAAGAAAAGGTGTACATCGATAAGTCAGCAACAATTCAAGAGCTAAAGGATGCGATAATTCGGCACATTAACGGCAAAAAACCTCAATTATGCCTAAGCGTCATCGATAATTTGGACCATCGGGTGGAGGTGTGCCGCCGAGGTCGCGACGCCCATTTGGCCGATAATTTGTTCCATAAATAATTGAACCATACCATATTATCTTAATAAAAAGAATTGCCATTAATTTCCTAAATTATTTGTGTTTTATTCAAAATCAACATCGGCCTTTAAAATTTTACCACCCTTTATGTTTATCCTCAGTTTAAAATTCAATTGTTCCACTTTTTCATCTATAATCCTGGTTAAAATATTACCGTCCTCAAACAAGTATATACGTCGCAAAACAATAATTTTGTAGAGAAATGGATACAAGGCTATTTTATGGGACAAAAAATATTCAAGATTGGAAGATGCATTGGAGGATATTTTATTTCGTGACTTTGGTGTCCATGGTTCAATATTTGTGTGTATCGTTTTTTTGGACCAATTTTTTTTAACACCCTGTATCTCAAAGGATATCAAAAATGGACTTCCAATCCCCACTCGATTTTTTTCTCAGAATGAACCAAGGAATCACGCCTTAATGGATTAGCATCCCAAACCGGATCACCCTGTATATATATATATATATATATATATATATATATATATATATATATATATATATATATATATATATATATATATATATATATATATATATATATATATATATATTAAAGATTTGTCACCGCGTAAATTATTTGAAATGCTATTTAGTGATGTAATTGATCAAACAGTTACATATGCTCGGCAGAAAAATAATCACGATTTTACTGTCACTAGCAACGATATTCGCAGCTTTATTGGAATACTGCTAATGACAGGATACCATACAATTCCTCAAGAACGATTGTATTGATCTTTGGACGATGATTTGGGAGTTTCGTGCATGAATATAGCCATATCAAGAGATTGTTACCTTGAAATAAAAAAATATTTACATTTGGCCAACAATGCTGAGGTTGGATCTTCTTAAAATCGGATGTTCAAAGTAAGACCGCTTATAAATATGCTCACTAAACGGGTTTGCCAGTGGGGATTATTTCACAAAGATCTTTTAATTTACGAGTCAATGGTAAAGTGTTTGGGCATAATACTGCAGGCCAGTAAGATTTGGGTATAAAAATTGGATCATTAGTAGTTCGAATATGTATATTTGTACGCTTTTCGTGTTTATTGCGAGAACTTTGAAAACCAAAACAAAAGATTAGAGCTACGGGAACTGTACGAGAAAATCGAGTAAAACAGTGCCCGTTAATGCTGACTAAGGAAATGAAAACGGGAAGAGGAATGTACCACTATAAATTTGATCTGAACAACGTAATGTTGTGTATAAAATGGAAGGACAATAACTCAGTTCTCACAAATTACGACTTTGTTGAACCGTTACGTTACGTAAACCGATGGACGAAAGCTGAATAGACTACAAGGTCAATGTAACACCACCTTTAGCTTTTTGATCATACAATAGTGGCATGGATGTCATTATACAGAATTGCTGTACGAGGAAAGAAATAGTTGTGGGTTGTTTTCAACCAGTGTTGGGCGTGTAAATTACACGATATAGTTTACACAGTTATTTACATGTAATTTACATGTAAATTACACAACTTATTTTTTACATTACGTAATGTAAATAACAAATTTTTCATGACAATAGCGCTATCTATTATATAATTTAATAACTAATAACTAATAATTTAATTATTGTAAAAATTTACTGTGTAACGTTACAAATAAAACAAAAAACAAATTAATATGTCAAACATTTTTGATATCGTTTTGATAAAAAAAAACATAAGTATGTATTAGAATTGGTAATATATGTATTTTAAATTTGAACACTGATGGCAGTTTAGATACATAAATAAACTTTGCCTAGAATTTGTAGATAACTAAAAGTCTAAAATAATTATGATTGACCGTCTAAATGAACGGTTTGATTGATATTTATGATGCGTATAACCAAAGCCATGTATTGGGCGGAAATTTCTTTGAAAGCAACCAATAGTCCCGAGGTAGTCAGTAAAAATTATTTCTCATTTCAAAGAATGATTCCATAATTATTCGGTCACATCAAAATATACGGCAGATAATATGAATACGCGGCAAAATTCGCCAATATATTTACTTTTATACTAAAACCTTACAAGCATTCTAAAATTCCAAAAAATCTATTGATCTCTTGAAAGGAAGCAAAATGTAAATGGAGTGATTGAACGTTCTATTATTTTTTGGTCTTTACCAGAGGAGTAGGAAATCACACTTATACAAAAAAGTGATATATTGGAACACAGCTGTGAGAAATTATAACCAGATGTGCTGCGTATTTTGGTAGTTGGAAAAGCATCTTTGTCAGAATAAGATAATTGGGATGAAAAACCAAGATCGGTCCTCAAAACTGACACCCATAGAATAAACTACTCGATGGGCTCGCGTGAGTGGAAGAGTGTGCAGGCTATCTCCTTCAGGAGTGCCGCCAATTAGTGTATCAAATAAACTTCCTGAAGAGAAACTCGCTTAATAGAGCAAGGCGCAGTCGGCAGTCTCTTATTATTTAATTTAATTAAAAATTATTTTTCGATGTTTCACGTTTTCTACACTAGACGAGCAACCTTACTCACGGCTATTACTAATTACATCGGGGCAACTGAAGAATATAAGAATATAAAACCAACATTAAGAAAGAAACTAACGCACGATTGTAAATATGGATCGTGTTTTATTATGCTATTAAGTGATGACAGTAATAGTCGGAGCACAAAGTATCAAAATCGTATAACAAATACTTAAGCGTATACTAGACTCCATAGTTAAAGAATAGCTACAAGTTTAGTCGTGATGATGGAATCAATGTATCGAGTCTGTTCCCATAGAGTAGCATGCCTTAGAGTATTTTAGCACGGTATCCGAGAAAGCAGTAATGATTTTAAGCGAGTAAAGTTCTGATTAATCTACTTAAGTTTATACTTAAGTAACTTAAGTTTATACGTAAATACTTAAGTTTATACGTAAATTTTATTGTGCTCGTTTTTTAGCTTTGGACTGTTTTATAACTATTTCCAACCATTTATACACTATTTCCAGTTATTTTTCAGAGTTTTCATGTTTTTTACATATTTTATGTAAATTACACGTTTTTTACTGTAATTTACGTTATTTACATAAAAATGTAAATAACGTTTTTTACATGTAAAGTGCCCATTACTGTTTTCAACTGGTATAGACATGACCATAACAAATGCATGGAAGTTGCATCAAATGACAGCCGAGGTCCAAATGGGTTAACTTGAATTTCTCCGATACATCGCATATAGCCATTTGAAAGATGCTGCGTCATCAAGAAACTTCAAGAAGAGGAAATCTATGGAAGTTCCGTAGAAGTCAGTGAAGGATTTCACTTTCCAGAGAAGCTTGACAAACAATTAAAGTGTTGTGTTTCTTATATGAAGCCTAGATGGTTATGTAGGGAATGTGAAACATAATGCTCATTTGGGGCCGTCTAATTTTCCATGAAAATACATATTTTTACTGAAATTATAATCTCTCTTTGATATACTATTGAACGATTTTCAACAAGAAGTGCGGTTTTGGGCGTTAATGGGTTAAGTAAGTGGACATGTAAACACAAATTAGTTATTTCTGAGCAGTAGAGAATTCACAAATAATATGACGTATTAGTGTTTATTTTGAGTTGAAGGGGTCTTTGGACTGTATTTTTACTCTAATTCGAATGGTTCAACTGCTACAGTCGTACATGATAAGGACAATTTTTAAACCCGAATTGCATGTCGTTGGAATAGGATGGCGCCACATGTCATACTCCTAGGAAATTTTTCCAAACATTAAATAAATGATCGTTAGAAAAATATACACCTTTCGAGTGGATAACTTTACTTTATAAAGCACCTCCAATTAATTAAAAACTTACCGAACAGGTGATGCAGTGGTTAAAGCTGCGGCAGTTGGAGGGGGAGGTACCTGGTTCGAATCCCGATAGGGGCAGGATCAGCACTATAGAGTGGCATGGAGCTATGCAATGTGCATATGGTAAGGAAATCGGAGCTTTAGCAGTTCGTCCTCGAATTGGCTGTAATGGCGTAAAAGTAAGGACGTAAATAAGCAAACAATTAGGGAGTGCTTTGAGCCCCAAAACAGATTAGAGAAAAAACAAACAAAATTATAAATGTACAGATTTGAACATCGATAACTTTCTCCTTCGGGGAAAAGACAATTTTTGTTGGTAATTTTCAAGTTATAATTATAAAAATATGGCATAACGCAGCCACTTAACGTGCCCTAAAATAGAAGTATAAAAATGTCTTAACTTCAACGTATTTGCACATATCTCCAAATATTCCAGTTGTTTCGGACTAGTATAAAATATTATAAACTCTTAGAAGGATCGGAAAATAGCAGATCCTTTTCAAGAGTATCTGCAGAGAAGAAGTATAAATGAACTTGCGCCGCACAAGCCACATTCAATTAATTTAAAATTTTACTGGTGTCTCCTTTAATTATTATCAATCTAGACTTCAGAGTTATGTTTATCATCTAAACGTTGTAACATAAAGACAAATGACGGAAATCGAGTGATCTTAAGCCCATTGGGGTAAATTTAAAGTAATAACCGATTGTGTTTCCCGAATGTGCCAGTGTACCTTAATGATCTGACATCGAGATTGTTCGGATAGTCGATGCGCAACCAAAGGTAAGATATCAAACTACAACGTCGTAAAGGATTACTTAACGTATTTCACGATGCGTTATCGCGGGATGTAGAGTGAATTCAAGTTTCAAAGATGTTGTCCCAATAAGTATCCCGATTTTCACGGAAAGGATAAACAGTTATAAAAATATTGTATTTAGTAGGTGATGGCACATATAGTTGAAGCTGGAATATATTTTTCAAAAGCAACCATCACTTAGCTTTTTCAAGACGCCTAGAAGAATTCAAGAAAAATAGTTTTGCACAAATATGTGAGGTAATGTTCGCAAATAGTTCAAACCTTGTGAAAAAAGCTATAAATTTCAAAGCCGAGGTGTGAAATATCGAGAGTATCGATATAGGTTCCCATGAGAACTTCACTGTTAAATGTCTAGAGGGAAGCATTTTCCTGGTTAATAATTAAATGCTGGTTTTCGCTCTCTGACCAATCCGTTGCTGTTTTCTCTTTGAAAATTTTGGTAACAAACTTTCTGTGCTTCACTACGAGTGTAAAATGAAAATGAACTAAAGGTGGGCAAGTGATTTCATTCAGTTTGTGATTAAACTTAACAATGAAATTCTATTCCTGTTCTAAGAACTCTTGTCCTTTCAGGTTCCATTAAATCATGTTCCTATCCAAACCTATAAGTATGCAAATTACAAGGGTTTTTGGACGGTAAAGGTTTCAACTCCAGAAGCTACAGAAGAACTGAATCAGTAAAATAGCGTTCATTCAGCTCAGATCTTAACCCATTATTTTATACACCACACAATTATTGTATCAATCTCAGTGGTTTTATAAAATGCAAGTGCTGGAAATGTGTGACCAGCTTACATATAAAATAAAATACTTTTCGACTTTAAATATGAACTCATGTTTGAAAGTGTTTAAAAGCACATTTCAACGACTATGAAACTGTAGTAGATTTCTGCGCTATCGACTGCCAAAACAGTGGTGTAGGTTCATCTCGAGAATCAAGACGTGTAATGGCATAAAATTGGAAATATTTAGAAAATGATTACGACTCAAATCCTTGAATAAATTGAGTTTTTCAAATAGTGGATGATATAGAAGAGTACGATACAATTGTCCAGTTGGCACCGCTGGAGCTAACCCTAAGAATGTTTAAACTGCCGCCATATGCTGAACACGAAAATGTCATCCAAAGTGGTACGCTACAATATCGGAAACGATCGTTCACCTGGAAAATATTATTTTATGGCTTGAATATGTTTTTTGTGGTCAGGGCTGAAAAGCAAAATTTCACACATGTGAATCTATACCTTCAAAGAATATTTTTAAATATATTATGCACGTGTGAAGTTAGTTCAAAAGTTCCATTTGTGGCGAATATGTTTTCACGTCCGATGGATGGGAATTTAAGCTGTGATGTAGGTATGTGATAAAGAATCAGTTAAATCAGTAATACTTAGCATAAAACTCGTTTGGGTCTGCTGTACTAGTGTCCAGTTCCCTTGATATATAATATTCATACGGTTAACTCATGTGGTTTGATTCGTTGGAGCCGTCTTACTTCGTTTGTACTGTCCAGCAGTTGTACGGCCTCGACGTTGGTGTCGGTAAGAAGTGTCTTCTCATGTTTTATGGCACATTCGCGGATGACGTCGTCTATCAATTGAATTTTTAAATCATTTTGTATTTCCCGGTTAGTCACGAATCTGTAAGCGTTGGTGATTATTCGAAGAAATTTATTTTGACTACGTTGTATAATGTCTCTATTAGACTTATACGTACAACCCCATAGCTGCGCGCCATATCACGTGATGTTTCTAGAGCCTTGAATCTAAATCCAGACCAAGGTATTTTGCCGAATCAGCCTCATGCACTTGCGATCCATTGAGGTATAAGGCGTAGATTATTATTTTTGTGTCGAAGTGTAAATGCCACATTGGTTGATTTAAACTCATTAAGTACGATTTCCCATGAGATTTTCCACTGCCTTTGATTGCGATTCGTCTACTGACATATGTAATTACGGTGTCATCGACAAACGAACCAATGAATGTTTTATTCGTTGTAGATGTCCGCAGGGTAGAGAAGGTAAAGGACAGGTTCCGAAATGACTCTGAATTGACGATCAGAGAGGTATCAATTCCTCGTGCCAACCCCTATCAAAGGCCTGGGTTACATCCAGAAATACAGCGGAGCAATATTTCTGATTTTCTAACGCTTGCTCCATTACCGTAGTTATTCGATGGACTTGATCTATTGTAGAGTGGTTGTTTCTGAATTCTTTTCTGAGGTCTTATTTGAAAATCAGGGACGTTTACCATTGGCTCTAGACGTTTCAGTAGTAGTTTTTCAAACAGCTTTGATAGGGTCGGAAACAGTGAAATTGGTCTACATGCTTAAAATGAAAGCTCCTTGAACAGACCCGGTGATATTTCATCAATTCCTGGTGCCTTCTTTTGGTTCGGATTTTTGCCAATTTCTTGAGCAATTTCCATTGGTGTGATCCCTATAAAATCCTGATTTGGTTGATAAGCAGGTGTTACGTCAATGTTGGAATGTATGACATGGAGCTGAAACACTGTTGCTAGGTGTTGAGCAAAGAATTACGCTTTTTCTTTGTCTTGTCGAACCCAACTTCCTTGAGCATTTCTTAAAGGTGGTATTCGAACTACAGGTCGTTTAAATTTTCTGGTTGCTTTCCATAACGAGTAGTCCTTATTCATTTCTGGACCTAGCCCGCTTAGGTAGTTGTCGAAGCAATCCTGTTTGAAGCTTTTGATAAGTCTATTGACTTTTTTATTTGCACAATTGAAAGTTGTCGTATTGGCTTCGATCTCCACTTAATCCTTTATTTATGGAGTAGTTAGACTGGCGGCTAATTGAATGTATTCAATAAAATTGTATGTTTGTTGTTCCAATTCGTCAATACTTTTAATACTAACTTTCAGCTCAACTAGATCTTCCATTCTTTCTCTGAAAAGCTCCCAATCCGTGAATCGATTAGTGAAGTTTTGCTTTTTCTTTTTCTTGATGACTAAAGCGTTCACTGATAGCAATACAGAAATGTGATCAGACATTAAGTCGTTAATTCCTTCAACTCTAATGCAACTGGATGAAAAACCTTTTGTGATGAAGAAATCAAGTAGATCTAGAATTTTACCTGCATCCGTTGGCCCTTACCCAGGAGAAATTAGCCTGGAACCCCAAGCTGTATGTTTTATATTAATGTCCCTTCCAATAATAAACCTTCGACCGAGTTTATTGAAGACGTTATTAAATTGTGGCTTCTTTGGTGTATGCCGTGGCGGACAGAATGCTGCCGCAATATTTAAGTCTGCGCCATTATATTGGATTGAGATCGCAGTTACTTGCATATAGCTTTCACGAATATCCTCTTCTTGATTATGTATGATATTATTTTTAATTAGTACAGGTGAACCACCTGTGGCTCTTTCACTAGGATGGGTTGTCAAGTAGGAATTAAATCCGTTTATTCTGATAAAGCTTTTGTTCGAGATGTGTGTTTCTGAAATCAGCGCAATGTCTATGTTGTTTGTTTGGAGGAATATTTTCAGCTCTTGGGCTCGTTGGATGAGCCCATTAGCGTTCCAAGTTACAATGCGTAGAAATGTGTTAATCAAAGAGAGTTCCAAAGTTCCAGCTTTGGTGGAACTTTGGAACTCTCTCTGATTAACACATTTAAAAGTTCAAAATGTACCTTAAAACTCATGATACGTAGATAAAGCGCGTCAATCGGTGTATTTACGACTCGTTTGTTGAAATAATGGGTAGTAAATTATCAAGATTTTAACTCTAACACAAATTATGATCAAAGTTATATATAGTGGGAAGAATTTCCATTACTGTACAGGTAAGGTATTTTTTTCCAAAAAACTAAATAAATAATCACCACATAGAAACAGATTTAATATTTAATCAACAATATACGTCACAAAACGTATTAAATATTAAATAAATTCGAAAAATAGTATAAAATCGAAATAATATGTATAGTGAAGCAACCGAAATGGATCTTTAAGATTTCAAAATTCAAGTATAAATTTACGTCTACTCGATGTCTAATCTAAACTGATTTTAAGTACATTTTATGACAAAGAAAATTTATGTTTGGAATTAAATTAAAATTCAAATCACACCTTTACATAGGATCGTCATCATATATATGTATATATATATGTCAGGTACATCAAAGGACATGTTCCAAACATATTAGCATACATAACTCTATAATTAATAATCAAATTATTTATCACTATATATGGTACATACATATATAAGACAACAAAAACAACACTTAATAATTAGAAAATTTAATTATCAATCAAGAAACTTTCTTATGTACAAACTATTATTTATTCTTCCTATTGTCTTCAGAAATGAGCTGAAGCTTTCGGCTCTTCAACAAGAAAAAAAAACATCTTTTATTTGTAAACAAAGAAATTCTATTATAAACTTATATGTTTATAACCATATCATATGTATTTCGAGCATATAAAACATAAAATTTAAATTTTTTCTAAATTAAATTAATAATTTTCCGTATATACTGTACAGTTATATATAGTCGTTTCATACTTGAACGTAAGATTTTCATGCTAAGATAAAAATATATATGGTTTTGTGGGTTTGATATTTGAATAATTTTATAAAAGGTTCTAAAAATATTCGCACATAAGTGATATTAGGTGATACGAACAAAAGAGCCATCACTTGACGAGTCATCAAGAGCACACGGTAAAAAATAGATAGTCGGTAAGTGGAAAGTTCATTGATTCTTGTAGTGCTGATAGAGATTATACCCATAAACGGACGAACTGAAATACTAATTGAAAATGAGAGTATATAAGCTTCACCAACATCAAGGGTGGACCTATACCGGTTAAGTTGTTTCAGGTTTAAATAAAGACTGATAACTTATGGTTCCGATGATACAAGTGAATTAGTGAAAGAGGTTGCACTAAATATCCGAATATTAACAAAACTCTTTATTTGTACAATCAAAGACTTCCAGGGTCAAACATTACAGTACATATAGGTAGTTTATAACAGCGCAGAAAGAAACACTCAGTACTCACAAGATATGAGAGCCAACACTAACATATCTTACACCATATTAAGAACACAAATAAAAAGTCTTGCACCAAGTGAGACATTGATACGACATACATTAACGATATTAGCATAGTTTATGTGCGTTTGGGACACCTCCCAATAATCTCATTGTCTGGCCTTAACTTAAAACTAATATAAGCTTTGGTTTAGAGTACTATTGGTACTCCATTTGGTGAAGTTGTAAATAGCTGCTTATTTCACCTGTGTAACACAAAATATCATATTAAAAGATTTTACTAGTGACATACAAATACAAACTAAATCTAACTCATCTTATCTGATCTGTGGTAAAATGCAATTGCTTCGCTCATAACTTTGAAGCGTATACAAAAATAATATCACTGACAATGGTGTTGTAAGCAACACCTAAAGTTATTTTTATAATAAATTCTCAGTGACTCAGTGAACTCCGAAATTACAACCGAAAGCACCAGGCGCACATAACTTTCGCAGTCGATGAATTAAAAATCTTCCTCGTAAAGCCATAGTATTTTTGACCCAACTCTTCAATTAATGCTGCAGGATTTCTTACTTTCCTAATAAATGATAGCCCGTGTAATCCCAGTTCATAAATCTGGAAAGGATAGGATCAGTCCAAACAGTTACAGGCTCATCAGCATTTTAAGTTCTTAAAATACTCCATTGTGCCAAACCGGATGGTTCTGTTATATTTCCTAGAGTTGGTCCGTATCATAACAAACTCGAAACATCATGAATCATTTCCGACCCAGAAGGTGCTCAGAAGCCAGTTACCGAAATATATAAAATTATAAAATTTTAAATGGAACTATTTCAACGCAGCTCGATTGTGCCAAATCTTTCCACCGGATGGTTCTATTACATTTACTAGAGTTGGTTCGTACTACGATCAATTCGAAACATCATATGATCAATTCGAAAATAATGTTCTCCCAAATCACTAAAATCTGAACTAGATCTCCTATTGATCAGTTTTTTACACCACTTTTTCTTATATGTATGCATCAGTTAAAATAGTGGTACTTTAATTAAACACCCAAAGACATATGCTGTTTCTAAAGATGTGTCCCTATATATTTCCATTCCATCAACATCTAATGCCAGTGGCAATAAAAACATCACGATTACCCGACAGCATTTCACATATACATACATTATGATGATCTAATAAACTGTCAATTCGGTTTTTAGGAGAAAAAAATATTTTTACTGTTAATTTCAGGTTAATTTTGAATTTGCTTTGGCCGGAGACCCGAGCATTAAAGAGAATGTTAAATAGTTTTGGAAATTGTAAAACTCAACCATCAAAATTCACAGCCGACGTCAGTGAAATAAAAACGTATACAACACATTTGAATGATGAGTTGAAAGAGTTGCAATCTCTTACAATCAATCTATTCGTCATTTTTCGAACGTCACAGATGAGATTATACAGGTTTTAAAGGTGAGGCAGGTCGAGATCCATGACTGGTTTATCTGTTGGTCAATAAATTAGATAGCGATTTGAAAGAAGCCTGGGCTTATGAAACTACCAAGATTGATTTTCAAGTGTTTGGTCAATTAATGAAATTTCCAGATCAAAGAAGCGAATTATTAGAAAGCACTATGCAACGAAGAAAAACTCGTTTAACAAAAAGAGTAAATATGTTAGCGACGCATACTACTAAACTCCCGTGTCCGTTATGTTCGGAGAGCATTACTTATCGAAATGCGAAAAATATTTGCGGTTCTAAATTGTGGAGCGAAAACAACTAGTAGTAGAACAGAAGTTGTACTTGTTCTCATCAATCGGTTGTGTGCAGAGCAAAATATAAATGTGGTAAGTGCTTTCGTAAACATCATTTAACTTTGCATCCTGAACAAATAAAAAATTCGAATAGTGAGACAACGATAAACATTCAGAGGTGAGCGTTTTGGCAGAAATGATACAGGAAGTAGCAGACCAATTTGGAAACAAACAAGAATCCCGAGTTTTATTAGATTTGGGTTCACACGCATTTATAACAGAGACATACATGCAACGTTTAAAGCTTCCTAGATCAAGGGCAATATCTGGTTTAACATCAGGAAAGATGACTACTACAGAGCGATGGCATCCAGTGTTGTGCGATTACGCGTATTTTGATATTGTCGACATGTTGGTGTCGACAATTAGTAGACAATGTCGACAATTCTTGGACAATGTCGACGTTTAATAAACAAGTCCGAAGCATCCCAAATATGTTAGCTTATTATAACTATACAGATTAGCGAAAATAATATTATTTTATTCTTACGAATTTTTAATAATTTCATAAAAAATTACAATAAAAAAGTAAAAACAATTCCCAATATAAAATAAATATATTTTATGCAATTTGTTGGTGTAACTTTTGTAATAGATTTTGTAATTATATCTGTTTACCTTTTTCTAACATTAATGTATTGTATAAGTATGATCATAATTTTCGTGTGTACCAAAAAAGTATAAAACTAAAACAAAAAAATCGCGTTCTATAACTCAAAAAATATATTTTTTCAAATGTCATTCATAAAACAATAAATATATTTCTACTTACTTCCCTCTAAACGCTTGCTAAGATCCATATTTTCACATTTTTTTTCTGATAAACACAACAATCCAACAAAACTGTAGGCGATATATCGTCGGCGAAAACTAGACCGTGTTTAAGTAAAAAACATACATATTTCCCAGCAAGATTTTTGCGATAAATTTTTTTTGCGATATACCGCGCGAAAACATAAAAGCGATATGCTGCTCGCAATGCGTTTTATAAATTACCTCATTGCGACTTATATTCAGAAAATGTACTCATTGCGATTGATATTTATCGCTTTGCGAAATAAAGAAATGATGATTAAAGCATTATGTGTTAAAGTGTTTTTCATTGAAGTTAAAATTGTGATGAGCTACAATATTTGAACTATCCCACTTGTTATATTGTAATTTATTACATTCGACTGAGAAAACAGCTTTCATTTTACCAACTAACAGTGGTGTTGCAAGCAAAAGTAAGAGCATGTGTACAAAGTGATTATAAAAACAACTTATGTAAAAAACAGTATTGGATACGGGAATTGTTTAGGTGAAAAAATTCGCTGTGTTGTAAATTCAACCATTTTATAAAATTAAGAAAGAATTGAAAGACTTTAAATTGTATACATTTTATTAATACGATTTTAAGGAATCAGAATAAGTAGTACTAGCTCCAGTGGTACATGTAAATTTGAACAATTTTTCTGACCGTAATATGACAGATTTTAAAAATATATGGGGATGCTCAAAAAAAACGTTTTGGAGACGTTATCATGATAAAGATTCTAATTTGACTACGGGACCATCTACTTCTACAGTTGATACCACCGAGTATGATTTACGAGAGAAATCAGGGCGAGAAGACTGTCATGATTCTCAAGCTAGCGAAATGCGGGAGGAGCCAGAAGAAGCATGCTCACCAATACAGGCAAGATCTCAAATACTATCTACAAATTCAGAACTATTGTCTAGCTGCTCAAGTTTTGAAGATGATTTAAAAAAATGGGCTTGTGAATGTAATATCACTTTAAAAACATTAAATAAATTAACATCATTATAAATTAACTAACAATTAACATCATTATAAATTAACACTATTACGTAAGCATACGATTTATAACTTTCCAAAAGACGCAAGGAAGCTCTTAGGGACACCAAAAAATATTGATAAGATAGCAGTTGGATCTGGTTTCTATTGCCATTTTGGAGTAAAAAATCAAGTCGAGCAATATCTTCTAAATTTAGACGAATCTCATGTTATATTCACATCAAAAATATATTTAGATATTAATATTGATGGCCTTCCAATTAGTAAAAGTTCAAATGGCTCATTTTGGCCAATTCAAGGATTGTTGCGGTACGACAAATGTAAGCTTCCTCCTTTTGTTATAGGGGTTTACCATGGCAATGAGAAACCAGGTAATTGCGATGATTTTTTAAAAAGCTTAGTTAGTGAACTAAAAAGTTTTATTACAAACGATTTAAGAATAAAGAACAAACAAATCGATTTACATATTGGAGCTTTCATATGCGATACTCCAGCGCGAAGTTTCATTAAAGGGACAAAATCACACAGTGGTTACTTTGGATGTGGAGACTGCGTACAAGAAGGAGAGTTTCACAAAAAGATGTGTTTTCCACAAACCAATGCAAGTCTCAGAACCAACACATCTTTTCGCAATAAAGAACAGGAAGATCATCACAAAAAAACTTCTATTTTACAATCACTACCCATTAATATGATTGATCAATTTCCACTTGATTATATGCACTTGGTTTGCCTAGGGGTAGTGAAAAAAATGATTATCATTTGGCTCAGTGGTGATTCCTTAAACATTAGATTACCTTCCATACGTTTGAACGAAATCAATAATAGATTACAGATTTGTGAAAAATATAGACCAAGTGAATTTGCAAGAAACATTTGAACTTTGCACGAGGTAAAAAGATGGAAGGCAGTTGAGTTTCGTACGTTTTTGCTGTATATTGGCCCAGTTTGTTTGAAGGATATTTTATCCGATAATATTTATTAACATTTTTTAATTTTACATGTTGCTATTAGAATTTTAGAAAGCAGCTCATTACAAAAAAATGCAAAGTTCATTACCCTAGCAGAGCAAATGCTCTTAAGTTTTGTGGAAGAATTTAAGAAGATATATGGAATTTCAGAAGTAACTTTTACTGTACACAACTTAATTCACTTAAGTAAATATGTTAAAATGTATGGTCCATTAAGCAATTTTAGCGCTTTTCCGTTTGAAAACAACATGTCGTTTATAAAACGATTGTTACGAAAAGGTAATAAACCACTTGAACAAATTCATAATCGTATTTATGAACATCAGAACGTGCCACTTACAATAAATGATGATAAATCAAGGCTTGTACCAGTTCTTAAAAAGAAGATAGGAGATGTATATGCAGAAATTCGTTTCGTTGATTTTAAATTAAATTCAAGAATGAATAATGATTGGTTCACTAACTCGAAAAATGAGATAGTAAAATTTCTTCATTGTACATTAATAAATAATCGTATACACATTTGCGGGCAAAAGATTAAATTTTCTGAACCATACTTCAATCTTCCGATTTTTTCATCGTATATTGGAATTTATAAATCAAATGGAGTTTTGGAAAAAGAACAATATTGGAGCATAGATGAAGTACGAAGTAAATTATTTTGTATTCATATAAACGACGAGTACATATACATTCCATTATTGTCAACAGATATAGCTATAAAACAGTTTTCATGAAATCAAAAAAGTTTTTAATTATTCTCGTTAAACTAAACAATACAAGAATCAGAAATTTTTCTTTGGATTTGGGGAAGCTCTAGGCCGACAAGCAAGTAAAACCTTTTGATACGAAGTTGAATTCAAATCCGATAGCTTTGATTTAATTTAAAATTTCATTGAGATCAAATTTTATAATTTTCAGTAAGCAAAATGTTTGTAGTGGTCGAAACTATAGCAAGTATAGTAACTAAACCAAGCAAACGACGGATGTCAACTGGGTAGCATTACAATGCAGAATTCTCTACAAAGATATAGGTTGGTGTAAATTCAACTACAAGACACATGCTTAAGAAAATCATAATCAGACTTATATATTTCCTTACAGAACAATATAAAGATGCCTTAAAAAAAGAAAATCGCGCGCAATATTTTTCAAACTCTGAAGAAGAATCTAATCGATGTTTGAAACAGCAAAGGTTTCAAGCAGAAGATTTCAACAAAATTTTAGGTAGGTTTTTGTTTTATTATATATTTTAATCAAAATCAATAACGTCTTTAAAATTATTTATATTACAGAAAGCGAAATTGTAAATAGTCAAGAATTTATAGAGACGCAATACGAATCCGAATCTGAAATTAATACGAATATATTTCGTAAAATATTACCCGGAATGAGAGTGCCTTTAACATCGACGCAGATGGATCCATCTACTTCATCAATAGTAAAACAAACTCAAAACAAGACACATCTTTCTCCAAATGGTCATTTAAGGCCACTTTTGAAATCTAAGGAACAAATTAACCAATGTGACTGCTGCAAACATGTTTTACAAGGTTAGTTCAATATTTTAATATTAATGTAAATTTATCATAGTTTGATATAATTTTAGAGCTCGAAGTATTAAAAAATGATAACAAAGACATCAAGGCAATGTTGTCTCTTTGTATGAAGAAAATAAATAGAATCGGGAATACAGACAGCGACGATGAAAACGAAATCTCACTGCCAATATTGAGTCTCGATGAATTGATTGATTTAAATAATCAATGTAAGCAACCGGCTGTCGCAAATAAACTGGTAAGATTCAAATTCTATTTATACATATATAAATTATATATGGTGACATATTTTATCGATGCGGAGATTGAGCCAGTTTTGATCCTTTATCTTGAATTTTTCAACCGTTCATGTTACTTACTATAACAATATATTTTCGACATTGTAAGTAAGTAACGGGAACTTACTCGATAGGACATATAGTTGAGCAATTTTAAATATATTTTTCTATTATAATTACAGATAAAACAATTATCTTTTTACCATCTTTCCGAAGAAAAATCAGCGTTAAGAAAACTTTTACAAGAAATGATTAGTGACATAGTTTTTCTTAACATTTCGTGGAAGGGTACCGCCGATAAAGCTAGTTTTGTAAAACTAACCGACCTTAACACCGTGCTCATCAAAACTATAAAAAAAACATTCAAAAATTATTCATCAGCCACTTTCGAAAGTTCAGCTAAGGCTTGGATTCGACACGCTCAAGACCGAACCAATCGCCGTCGAGAAAAAGATAAACTAAACGTCTAGATAAAACAATCTTTTATGTAAAATACCATTTATATAAGAAAATATAAATTTAAGTCATGAATTGAAACTGAACTAAATTAAATTTTTTTTTATTTCAAATTGCAAGAATAATATATATATATATATATATATATATATATATATATATATATATATATATATATATATATATATATATATATATATATATATATATACTATATATAATTCTCTAAAGTTGACGCACGAACAACTTTGACCACACGCATAGTATATCGCATATGACTCTCAAATGTTGTCACCAGAAGTAATATACGGTCATGTACAGATCATCGTCCACTACGACGATAGTATAGTTTGAGTTTTTCTCACGACAATATTTGAGAACTATATGCGTTATACTGATGATTAATCCGTGGGTACTCTCACAACATTCCTGGCGATATATAAAAGTTTATCCTAAATGTGGTGTTTAGAAAAATTTTAACAGCGTTTAGAACATCCGCTAATTATTCTATCGTTTAACTTATTGCACAATAACGACTTTTCAGACGATTATCTTTAGCTCACCTTGGACCAATTTACTAAAGTTACGCGAAAGGTGAACTACAGATAATGTTCATTGTTTTTCGTGCGTGGAGTCAAAGTTATTCGTGCGAAAACATATGCGTATTATAGGATGTATTGCGATTAGCCGCACGGCGAGTAATCCAACCGATATCCTTGCGATAATCTACTATCTTGCTGGGTTTGTGTATCGGAAAACAATGTACCAACGATACGATTTTTTTTAGGAAAGAAATACGATTTTTGTTTTGTGTTGCAGCTGATTACTGAAATTGGTGTTATTAACATAATTTAAATTTACATTATCACAATCTAAAAGTTCACTGTGAGTGGTACTATAATTTACCTTATTCACATCTAAGGGTGTTTTCCAAACACCGGCTTATTTGCTTATACCTATACTTATTCAAATAAGTCTGCTATCGAGGTGACTTATTTTCTATCTTTTTCTTTCAGCAGAATACTTATCTGATCATTTTCTATAGTTAAACTCAAACATTTGTTTTGGATAAGAAAAATCAGTACAACATTGTATTCAATTAAAATATATAACTTAACCGTCCAGGTATAAAGATAGCATAGAATAAAATATATATAAAAAAAATAAATAAATAAAATATAATTTGTAAAATTTGTTTTGATTATAGTGGTTGTCAAAATAATTCGCCAAAATCAATTGGAACAGCTTGACTGACTTATTCAAGATGGCGTGAAAAAAGTCAATAAGTTTGAAATAAGTGGTGATTGGAAAACACTCTAATAATCGTATTTATTTATGAAATTTTGTGGTTTCGATGAATCGAGAGGTGTCGAGCAAGTTTTAAGTTCGATCGAATGCGCAGGAGCAGTTTTTTTAAAAAATTGACTGATTTTGAGCTTAAAACAGTAGCACAATTTTAGTTCTTAAAAATGACACTCATAATGAAAATTGGCGCTTTAAGCAAAAGATCCACTTAACTAAAATTTATACAAAGTGAAATCTAAACCAAAAACTCTCTTAAAATAAATATTCGATAATCAGTTGATTATTACAGTAAAAATTTGTCTAGGGCACTCTTAGAGCACAATAATCTTATTTATTTTTGAACTAATAAAATCAATTTGATTTAAACACCTCATGAGATATTGTATTTTGATCGGTCAATTTAGTTAATATGATTTTAACTCAGCTACTAAAATTATTTGATTTATACGCACGATGCTATAAAGAATCTATAGTTCATTTTGTTAATTATTATAATTCGTTTAACTAGTAGAACCACTACATTAGACATGTTGTATAATAAAAACATTCAAAAGATATTAAAGCTCAATATCAGGCATAGTACTGATAAAATGTATGGAAAACGAATTACATATTTAAATTACACAACAATTTATAATTTCGATAGCTTAAATCATTTAAACTAGCTTAGTTTAAATGATTTAAGCTATGTTAATAAAGCAAATGTTAGAAGTCATCATTAAACAACTTTTTAAACGTTATTTTGAAAACCAATCAGAATTGCAAGAATGTTCGAGTAAAAAAGTAAGGATTGTTTTCGAAAGCTAAGACGCACCTTAATGAACACAACTGATACCCATATAAAACAATTTTAGTTTGTAGAATAGAATGGTAATTAAGAAATGAATAAAGTATCTCCGATGGTGATCCACTGTAAACGTGAAAAGCCCCAGAAACTAAGTTTTTTTTAATTGATTGCTTTAAATTTTTAATTGTTTGATTTTGTTACGTGAGAAACGACCAAATCAAACAACAAAAGTTGTTTTTTTATCAAAATGTATCAAAGCAAAGCTAAACATCAGATATCGAGTGGTAATACCTGAAATCTTAAAATAATCAAACCATATAACCATTTAACTATTTTCATTATCTATAGTTATAATAAACTAACATATTATTCGGTATGGTACGCAATATTTTATCAATTGTCGACATTGTCTACGATTTGTCAACATTGTCTACATTGTCGACACAACTTTTTTAACTGTCGACATACATTGTCGACACGTGTAGACAATGAATTGTCTACGTCATGTAGGCAATACGGCACAACACTGGAAGTAGCAGACCAATTTGGAAACCAACAAAAATCCCGAGTTTTATTAGATTTGGATTCACACGCATCATTTATAACAGAGACATGCATGCAATGTTTGAAGCTTTCTAGATCAAGGGTAATATCTAGTTTAACATCAGGAAAGGTGACTACTTTAGAGCAATGACATCTATTAAAGTGAATCCGGAGTATTCTTCATTTGATATTATGAACACATAACTGATCAATTCCCTAATAGACTAACAAGTTTCAATTTTAAATGGAGAGATATTGGTTTCTTTTATGATTTGAAATTAGCAAATCCTAAATATAAGCAAATTGGGCCAGTGGATATTTTGATACGTCCTGATAGATTCTTTCACGTATTAAGAACGCACAATATTTGGATGGATCGTATTAGATCCAAAGGACAATGATCACTTTAAAGCTAAAAATTGTATATACAAACAAATTCGCGCCTTTTGATAATTACAATACAAAATATAAGAGACATCTCTGTTTTCAGAGTGTAATTAGCAAATTCAAGCAGAATTAGGAGATAAAATAGGAATAATATTTCTAAACGAGTATTTCAGTGGAGGTCGCTCATTGATCTCTCGCAATATCAGCTGTTGTCTTCAGATAAGTATAATTTAACTGATTTACATAAACAGCTGAGGAATATTTTGTGTATGATTTTAGGTATTCACAACACAATTATTTATACAAATAAATAATAAATTAAGTAATGTTCAGTTCAATTGAACACTTTTATTTATTCGAATGAGCATAATACTGGTTAGGATATTTTGAATGGATCATTTAATAAAACCAAATAAATACATAAATAAAAATTATACTTATCTGCGTACATCAATTATCCACGTGTACCATAGACTTGTTTACGCACTTACTATACACATATACATTTAAAAATACAGAGCCAGAAGAAAATACGACTGCTCTGCGTGACGATCAACACTATACTAATTTATAAAAGTACTTGTCATAAAGCATACATTTTGGGAACTAACCGAGTAAAGCGTGATGTATATAAAAGAATATTATCGTTCCTTTTTAGCTACGAAAGACTTAATAATATGACCATTGGGAATCTCCTATAAGGCATCGCTAAATGGAGAACCACAGTTATCGATGTTCTTTGACTTGAAGCATTGATATAGGAATTTGCATTTAATAATGAATCTTTTGGAAGAAATGAACTAATAATGTCGATCGTTTAGAAGGCTGTAATATGGACGAAACGTGGGAACTTTTTATTTCATAATAATACTTGTATTATTTGATTAATTTCTGTTTATACTTAGCTCCACAGTCTTATCAAACAATCAATATTTGAGGTAACAAGAACATTTTTATTTTACCTCTCTCAACAAGAATTTGACCTTGCTTTATTTCTAAAATGACAAAGTTCAGAAATTTGAAAAATTTACATGCGTAATCATCAACAATCAATAAATCGAAAAAGAAAATTCATAAATTATAAAAACCAAGGAGTTACACATCCAAATATTAAAATTCAAATGCACTGTGTAGATATGACCTTGACTTTCAACCATGAGTAAACAACACAACAACAACATACAAAAAAATGTTGTTGTGTCTGATCGATTCATTCATAAACAGCAGAAATCGCAAAACTTTACAGTTTTGTTTTGTCTCGAAATTTTAACAATATACGGATCGACTCTTTCATTTCGTAATTATGATATGTATTAGAAAGAGACAAGGTATGATGAAAAGAGACATATACGCTGTATGATATAGTACGTTCCTACTTTGTTTTGTGCAATCCAAAATAAATGTAAAAATAGTAAGGAAACCAAAAAACTACTATACATTGTACAAAGTAGTAAGTATGTGTGTACTTAACATGCGTATTAAAAAGAAAAAAAAATCATTCGACAAAATAATATTCAAATAGGTGTCTCTTTTAACGTAGTACATTATCGCTATCTTGTTTCTCGTTTTGGTCATATGGTTTCATAAAAAATAGTGAATAGTAGGCGTTTATAATAGAAATTTGTTTGTCCTGCTCCTTTAATTAAAAATAGGTTTGTGTGTTGTATAAAAATCATTTTCAGTAGCGTAGACTGGAATCGGTAGTGAATATATCAATCTGTATAGTGTATATTTTTTAATTTTCCTTTCAGTTATGATTATAATAGCCGTGTTTCTTGACGCACAGTGATCCGAATCAGATCACATTTTCCATGCAAACCAAAGACACATTTTGATCCAAATTTCATTTTGGATCAAAATGTGTCTTTGGTTTGCATGGAAAATGTGATCTGATCCGGATCACTGCGCGTCAAGAACCAAGGCTATTGTAGTATATCCCCTAATGTGTTGGTAGCCGAATTTCATCTGCTCCGTCCTGCTTCCAATTCCAAAGTAAGGATATGTTCAAAAATTTTACCTCATTCTGTAATATGTGTAAGAATGCGACCACCTATAAAAATAGCGTACAGTTGAATTCGCTCGCTCAGTTCTGCGTCCAAAGTACGGGATATGTCCAGAAATTTTACCTCATTCCGTAACAGGTGTGAGTTGTAAACAAAACTGACCACTGCTTGTGGTAAGGTTAGGCCGTGGTATGAGCCATCTATTCGCCTGGTTTGCATTCAACGATATTCCGAGAAGCAAACAAATGAAATAAAATATAGCGCTATTAAATTCTCTTCTTTTTATACATTTATTTAAAAGTCATTAAATTAGCCAATCCCGGTTTAATTGTTTACATATACAAAAGTCATTGAATGTAAACTAGGCTATTTTGATCTATATTCTGTTTAGTTGGATGATAGATCAAAATACTGACTAGTTAAAGAGGAACTTGCGTTTTCCGCTGCAAAATTTCTATTCTAATTGAGTTCGGCCATTTAAAGAATAAATCGTTGGAAATGTATTGTGCCTTACCAGAAATGAATGGACATGCTTTAATAAATAAAATATTCGAGTAAAGTATGTCAAAATGTAGTGTACTTAAGAATGAAATACCGATGTCCAAAGAGTATATAGATCTTTACTTGAGTATTCCATTGAAATGCTTATAAACAATAAGGCTGCTGTATCAGACAGTATATAACCGCCGACAAATTCAA
This sequence comes from Tipula lateralis, assembly GCA_963932295.1. Classification (NCBI taxonomy): domain Eukaryota; kingdom Metazoa; phylum Arthropoda; class Insecta; order Diptera; family Tipulidae; genus Tipula; species Tipula lateralis. Next base: position 164,359,586 of record OZ010738.1, read on the forward strand.
AGGTGTTTTACCTACAGCAACAAGCACATATATACCAATAATCCCAGATGATTGGAATTCTTGAAGAATACCTAAAACGTGTAAGGAATAATTCATCATCACCAAAAAAAAGTTTATTAAACATGTTGATTTCGTACGATGTTATGTCTTGGTCGGAGTAGATCGCTCCTAAACTTAGTTTCGCTCCACCATCATTAATGGCTATCAAGACACCTTGCTTAAACATCTCCATAATTTTATCTTGTTAGAAATGAAGGATATTTAGTTTGATTAAGATTGCTGTCTCCAGCACGAGCACGACCACTGGAAGCACGACCGTATATCCCGATAGGCTCTATATCTCGTTATTTTGATAAAGTTATTCTCTGTAAAGTGTGTCTCTGATATTAAAGCTACATCAATGTTGTTGGTTCTAAGGAAAACATATAGTTCTTGAGCTCTTGCATTAAGCCCATTAGCATCCCAGTTCTTAGGCTCTTGCATTAAGCCCATTAGCATTCCGGAATTATCGTTTCGACGACGATATTTGGTGGCTAGAAATTATCTTCCAGTTTATTCACGCTATTAGCATTTTGATTATAGTATTACTAATGGTTGGCTCGTTCACCAAAGGTTTCTGCCCGATTTCTTGAATTAGATTGTTTGAGGTCTTGGTCACATGGGAATTATAATCTTGATTGATATTATTATTTATTTTTTTATTGACTCAACTGGAAAGTTACCTGTAGAATTTGTTCGTTAATTTGGATAGAACATAAGATGTTAACGTAATGATCGATGGTTGATTTATTTTATTCGTGCTTCTCGTGCAGTTTGAAGAAAATTCTAGTGTAGTTCCTCCGGGTGATATGAAAAAATTTATTTCGTCTATGTTTGATATAATGACGTCAGATTTTATAGTGGTGTAGTTACAAATGGCTTTTTGTAGGCTAACAGTTGCTGGTGCGCAAGTATTAGTTATTGGTAAAAGTTTCTCTTCTTCGCAATAGTATGTTCCATATATAGCTTGACAAGTGTCTAGTGATTGGTATTTATACTGGTAGGAATTAAGGATTATACATTTAGGAGGAATAGGGAATATAATTTTATTATCAACTGGAATGGGGATTTTTTTATAAAGTTGAAAGTAGAATTTTGAAATTTGAGAATGTTTATTAGGAATATTAATTGTTTATCTTTGTTTATTAAACCTTTTATTTCTAATAAGTTCAAAATTGCTGTGTCTAAAGGAACTAAAATATTTTTTTCGTTCAACATGTCTTTAATATATTGCATTTCGTTATCGTTTAGCAGATGTCTGGATATAATTTGAGTTTTTGAAAAGGTTATAATGTCCAATAGGTCTTCCAAATGGTGATTTAAATCGTCTATAGTATATTCTAATCTGTATAATTGTTGGTCATAGACCATGAGACTAGCGAATTTGCCAAGTTTCGCTATGGTTTTACGGATTGTTGTATTAATCATTTTTAAGTTGATTTCTAAATTGGTTTTCAAGTCGTCTATACGAGTTATCATTTGTTGGTTAATCATTACTTGTTTATTATTGTTTTGCTGAAGTTTGTCCTGATTCTGTTGAAGTTCGTAAAGTGCGTTTTGGATGTCTTCTAGGTCTCGAAGACATCCAAAACGTTAGCCCCAGTATCTATTAAGAATTTTAAATTTTGTTTGTAATTGATTGTTGGGTCAAAGTAAGGTAATTTTGTACCTTTAGAATCAGAATTATTATTATGGATACCTATGTATCCGGCATCTCTGGTAGTGCTGTAGGAAAATCCTTCTCCTCGATGTCTAGCTCAACTATTGGTTAATTATTGATTGGATCCTCATTTTCATCAAATTCCTTGTTATACGGTTCTTCTACTTCATATTGTTCTGCATTGGCTTGTATTTTTGATGGACCGTATTGCTGAAACCGATAGGGTTGTTGTTGCGGTTGTTTGTATTTATCTGTGAAGGACGAAGTATCCATGGATTCGGGTTTACCCATAATTGGTTTCGGTTGATGGGACGTAAATGGTCTGTGGTTATAATAGGGATTCGGACCTTTATTACTTGGTCTTATTTGGTTAAAGGTCGGTTTTGGGTATGAGATAAAAGGGAGATTATTTTGGTACCGTTGAGGTATTATATTGTTATACGGATGGGTATTGGTGGTCTTGCAGAATTTTGTACTACAGGTTTATATCTTAACCGACTGTTATCTGATACATATTGTTCGTTCGCTCTCTTAGTTTGCACGTAAAGATATTGAGGGCCATTTTATCGTACCAAGTACCTTTTTGTGTAGCGGCTAGAGGTTCGTTCACTTTCACCCAGTTTTCAAGATATTTAATATGTCGCTTAATTTTGCAAAAAACACTTCTATGCTATCACTGCCCTGATGTATGTTATGAAGTTCTTAGATAAACACACTTTCGACGCGTTTGTCCGCAAAGTGTGAGATAAGGTTTTTTTTATTGAGTCCCAACTATTTGGGGTGTTATACAATTCTAGAGCATCGTTAGTTTTATCAATTATTCTATCTCTAATGCTGCGTGTTACTATGTTAGGGTACACGGATTCAGCTGGTTCGGATATTGCAACTATATCATCGATATGTTGGAGAAAACTATATAACCCGGATGTACTGCCGTTATATGTGGGTACATCTTTGATAATTCTAGTAATTTGACTAGTCTTATCTAAGCGTTCTTGTGCCATTTTGGCGAAATGTTTATCTTTTCGATCAATTTTTTGATCGAATGGCTGCATCAATTATAATCTTGATTGATATTATTATTTATTTTTTTACTGACTCAACTGGAAAGTTGAGTCGATTTTATTTATTATTCGAACGATTACAATTTATTTATTTTCTCTAATAAAATATGTTGTTACTTTTTACAGATTTAAAAATACAAGTCCTCCGTTTTTAGTTTCTTACTCTACTGTATACATTTTTATTTAGGTTAAAAATGTGATGTCGGATTTATTGTCACACGCTTTTCATATGCGAAAACAGTATGCATATGCAATTTTATAATTGAATTAAAACTTGTTGTAAACGTGCATATCGTCTATATTGGGATTTGTTGATGCAGCAGAAATAGCACGATCGGGTTGTTGATCCATTCGCTTATGTTGATTGTGGAATTCCGTGTTATACCATAGACACATATCTGGTTTCGTAACCATGATTATGAAACTATATTTTTGGAAATGAGAATACATGACACACTACAGTTCTCATTTTATTTGACAGTTTATAATAATTCATTAAAATTCTTTCTTTAACAATGTGGTTCAAAAATATTTTTGATTCGCCCTCCGCCTTAATTTTCCTATTTTCTTTGATTTTCCTTTCTTTTTCTTTGATTTTCCATTAATTTATCAAATTCTGTAAAACATATTTTTTTTTAAACTTCAAATTTTATAAACAAATACACAAAAAAAACAATATTATAGTTTTCGCTATTTACTAACATTATAACTTGGCACTGTCGTCACTAAAATGCTATGGGATGAGAAAAAATAGCTCATTCCGAAACCATGTTTAAACCCAGTTGCAAACCATGGTTACAAGTGACACATTACAACGAAATCATGGTTAACTCGAAACTGTAGTTACGAAACCAGATATGTGTCTATAGTATAATGTAACATGTGCGTAGGAAACCTCTACTTTCATAGCAAAGTACGCTTTTGCTACAGGCGCTCTACTACTGTTGTTTTTCTTGGTAGTTGAGCATTTAGGATGCCCTTTTCTCCATACACTGCACAAGTCAATAACATTTTGTGATTTTTGACATTGGTTTGTTTTTATAGTTCTCTGCACATTTAAAATATTTACGAGAGTGAAGTTTGTCCTAAACCTGTCCTAACTTTTAATCTTAAGAATGTGGTAGTAAAAAAAACATATTCGTTATTATGAACAAACTAAGTTAATATACTTTAACTCTTTATTAAACAGTTTAAATCTCTCACTTTGTACACCAACAATTGAAAACATTCCAATATTTCATATTTTATTGTCTTATTTAATAATAAAATTGTTAATCTGACTGCCTAGAAACAACTCTTCTAATTCAAATAATTATAAAGTTAGTCCAGAAGCTATATCCAAGTCGAGACTCATATTTTTGACTAGATGGGAACCTAACACAACTAATCAATATCATTTTGTTCGAATATTTAGGGAATACGACCCTTAGGACATCGATGTTTTATAGTTAAGTACATTTCATATTGAACTCGAAATTCAAATAATTATAAGGTTAGTCCAGAAGCTATACCCAAGTCGAGACTCATATTTTTGACTAGATGGGGACCCCACACAACTAATCAATATCATTTTGTTCGAATATTTAGGGAATACGACCCTTAGGACATCGATGTTTCATAGTCAAGTACATTTCATATTAAACTTGAAATTCAAATAATTATAAAGTTAGTCCAGAAGCTACACCCAAGTCGAAACTCATATTTTTGTCTAGATGGGAACCTAACACAACTAACCAATATCATTTCGTTCGAATATTTAAGGGATACGCCCCTTAGGACATCGATGTTATTACATTATTTTCTTTTTTATTATTTTTTTAACATGTTTTCTTAAATTTGAATAATCACAAGTCACAGAATTTCTTGGAACACTTTTCATCGTTTCTTAATTTTATATCACTACACTTTTATCAATTTTATTTTTATGTGGAGACAATTTAAATTATCTTCACTAGAAAAGAAATCTATTACCAGTGTACTATAAACCAACAAAATTTATTTTCCGTTTTACGAAACCTTTTTTATTTCAGAAATTAAAAATATTAAGAGCAAATAAAAACTAGTAAGCAAAAGTTTTTATAAAAATACATCACTAACTGATGTCATATTTTCTGTAATAAGTGATGTATTATCGACATTTATTAAAATTGTGAGTTTCTAGTAAGTTCATTAACTACGAGTAAGAATTTAATTTGTGAAATATTTTTTTTCTCTCAGTTTTAATAGTCCATTGTTGACCCGTACCGTATCAACAATCTGACTCCACCGGTTTCGATCACGAGGCAGCTCTTCATATTGTTGCAAGCAACCAGAAGATACAGATCGCTTTCTACGCCGTGGAGTCATTGTAGCCTTCTTCTTCGTCTACCGAAAGGGCGCTCATCATTCAAAGATCGCGGTATCATTCGATTGGGATCAGCACACAGAACGTTTGCACACAGAATTTGCATAAAATTCCTGATCTAGTGATTAAAACGAACTCGGAATGTGCCATCAAAGTTTCGTTTAAGGCCATATATCATACGCATAATTCTTCTCTCGAATGTTAAAAGCCATCTTTCTCGACTTGGGTATAGCTTCTGAACTAACTTTATAATTATTTGAATTTCAAGTTCAATATGAAATGTACTTGACTATGAAACATCGATGTCCTTAGGGTCGTATCCCCTAAATATTCGAACGAAATGATATTGATTAGTTGTGTTGGGTTCCCATCTAGTCAAAAATATGAGTCTCGACTTGGGTATAGCTTCTGGACTAACTTTATAATTATTTGAATTTCAAGTTCAATATGAAATGTACTTGACTATGAAACATCGATGTCCTTAGGGTCGTATCCCCTAAATATTCGAACGAAATGATATTGATTAGTTGTGTTGGGTTCCCATCTAGTCAAAAATATGAGTCTCGACTTGGGTATAGCTTCTGGACTAACTTTATAATTATTTGAATTTCAAGTTTAATATGAAATGTACTTGACTATGAAACATCGATGTCCTAAGGGTCGTATTCCCTAAATATTCGACCGAAATGGTATTGATTAGTTGTGTGGGGTCCCCATCTAGTCAAAAATATCAGTCTCGACTTGGGTATAGCTTCTGGACTAACTTTATAATTATTTGAATTTCAAGTTCAATATGAAATGTACTTGACTATGAAACATCGATGTCCTAAGGGTCGTATCCCCTAAATGTTCTAACGAACTGGTTTTGATTAGATGTATGAGATCCCCAACTAATAAAACATATGGCATTTTTATTAAAATTAGTTGAATTGCAGTATTTTTAATTTTAGTTAGTAATTAATCGTGAAATTCGCTTTAGTTATGTTAAATGAATTTTTATATTACTTTTACTAACACATTCAAATTAGTTTTAGGATTAGGAAAATTTTCCTGTTATTGGACAAACGCGTGAAGTTTGTCCCTGATTTGTCTTAAAATTGTTTTTGTAAGTTTAGAACAAAGTTTGGACATACTTCACGCGAATAAATATTTTTTGTCTATTGCAGAATTTTTCGTGAAGTATTAGATATTACCCATTGTTTTAACAGTCCAAGATAAAACAATGGGAAATATCTAATCATTTGCTCATTATTAACAGTCGACTTTTTATGAAAATGTTCATAATGTTGATTACTTTAATTCCATGGTCCTCGATCTCTGCTTGATCTCTTCGTGATCGGTGGACGACGGTAAAACTCGTATATCGACCCTGTACCATCTTTCACTTTTGAGCTGATATGTATGATTATTCATATGGTTGGAATATTGCGTTGTCATTTTGATATCGTTGTTAGAAATTGCTTTAAATTGATAAGGTTTTTCTGTCACTGCTAATACTTAAGCACTGAGTATATTAGAATCTCTAATATTATTCAGATTGATTGGTGGTGGTATGGGCTCCTTTTGGAGTGCACGTTGTGGGTATTTGGTATTTTCTATTGGGATGGGGTTTTGCAGAATCTTCTCGTTTTGTTAACATTTACTTTATTTTGTCTGGATGGGAGTTCCTTTTCGGGTTTTTCTCTTCATCCGTGAAGTATTCATTGCCGAGATTTTGTATCCTAAGTTCCTAAGCATTTTATCCTAAGTTCATTATTCTGGTTAAGCGCCAGGCTTATTTTGATATCACTAAATTGCCGCCTTGACGCTAACGGGGGGGCTTATACTTTTATCTGTTGTAGTAAAGCTTTCCACTACTAAATCAGTGGTTGGCTCATTTTAAAGTTTACATATCAGTGTGGTGTTCTCTGGCGGTGGAGTTAAAGGTGGTTTTTTGAAGTTCCTTACTTCTTCCACCAAACAGCCATTTATTTATCCCTTGTTCCGTGCTTCCAGTAGTGTTAGGAATAGGACCAGTCTGGTTGCTGACCGATGATTTCCTTTGAACCGACGCGGTACTCCCTTCAGGATCCAACATTTCATTATTAATTTTTTGTTAAGGTCATTTTTATCCTACACCTCACTTTAAAAACGAACATGATTTTTGGAATTACTGCAGAAAAATACGTTTGCTCACTTTGAACAATTAGACTCAACTGAGTGGAAAAATTGGTACACAGTTAATTATTTCACAAACTTTATTCGTAGAATAGTAAGAAGATGTTTTAACAGATGGTGCTTTAGTTACAATTACATTTAATAAGAGATGGTGCGTCAGTTTTTTTACATACATTCGTATTTTACGTTTTTTACATATAGAATGTAAAAACTAACATTGTGTTATTTACACGCCCAACAGTGCCAGCACCTCGTAAATATTGTATAAGTATATTGCATCAGATTCACGGTAATGGAACCAAATCCTCAATTAGTATCGATTGTGCTTATATAATTTAGAACCAACTGCAGTAATCAGATTAGATTTGGACACTTAATTAGATGAAGCCATGGACCAACTCAATATAATGATAATGATAGCTATCGCCTTTCCACTAATTGAACATTCAAGTTGATATTCATAAAAAAATAACCTCCTTTTATAAGTACGTGCACTCGTATAAATCAAATTGTTTCTGTAATCAAACACGATTACGATTAACCACTGTAATTAGTGTGTATATATACAAATTTAGATATAAAACATATATACAATATACTGTCAAATTTTATTTTAACCCCTATAATCGAATTACATATATTTGTCGATAAAAAGCTGCCAAAACACAAATTTATAAAAGTTCGAGCATTTTCTAGTCCCAAAATAATTTCATATTCAATTTGAATACATATCTATAGACATACAACATAATCGAATTTCAATGGATGTATATTATAAAATGTATGATTGTTATGTATGTAATTGAAGTTCATGCTGGGTTCGGTTTAGTACAACAAATCTGTTTTTTTATTTGTATCAATTTGTTTGATTGACGTATTTTGAAATTAAAGTGTTATACGAGTACTATATATATGGTACATCGTATCCCTACTCAAAACGATCTCCTTTAACTATAGAGGTGGTTTAATTATTTCGAAACTGCAAATTTCGATGTCTTGCATATACATTGGTATCCATAATATATAAGTTAAATAATTTATTTGGTTTATAATTGGAATGCAAATAAAATTTTATTGGCAAACCGAACCGAGTCGTATTAGATACAAAAGACATAAAGCTATTAAAATGCAGTCAATTTTAAATCCTTTTGATAAGTGTCATATACACATGGGTATATATGTTTACATAATAATTTGTTCGGAAATGATTTTAATTGATAATAAAATTATTGAACTGAATAATAAACATGTAACGCCGTCAACATAATAAAATTATGATTTTTGGAAAACATAAAAATGAGTTTTTCGTACAGATGTTACCCACATTACTGAAGCATGTATACGACTGTTACATATCAACCGGTGATACAATTAACATTATATCTCATTTTCTAATTAACAACAACAAATTATTGAGTATCTTAATGTCGATTATATGAACTATATATACGTATAAAGTGTCGAAAACTCGAAAAGATCTCGTTGTTTCAATTTATCAAGATTTCCCTCTAAGTGTATCCTCGTACACTCAAATGGAATGAAATATCGAAAAAAATTTATTTTATTTATACAAAAGCAATTTTGTACAACCAGCAATAAAATAAAACGACGAGAAAAGTATCAAAAATATACTCAACTCGATGTAACCCTTTTTTTTGGCTTTTTGCTAAGACTGTTATGTAGCAGAAGAAACAATGCGATATGTTAACCAAATAAACTATACCACCTCAATTTGAGATACGGCAGAGGGTATGGACAAATTTAAAATCTACCCTTTACATATACTCAATATCGATTTAATCGAGAATCCGAAATCTCGGAATATACACATCTCTTATATAGCACGTATATCTGATTGTTTTACTCGTCGGGGCTCGTGTGGAAATAATATAATTTTTTGAGAATATCGGTACGAGTATAGATTATATTCGGACTGGGATTATTGATTTGAGTGGTTTGTGGGTTAAGCAATTATTCAAATGAACCCACTTTAGAAATTGACAATTTTGTGAAATATTTCCATATTACCGGAACGGATAATGAGCGCTCTCACCTAAGTAGTCGACAAAATAGTTGTTTTATAATCAACTGTCGATTAAGTATTTGAAAACTCGGAACTATTTTTGTATAATATAAGGTTTAAACCGTTTGGTTCAATTTGCTGTTATTATCCTATATGGGTTTGGTATATAATTTATCTAAGACCAACTCCTCAAAAATCTCACGTTTTCACTTCCCTTCCACAGTCAGTTAAAGTTTGGATACAATACCGATCATTTTTAGTTTTATTTTTGTGATAAAAAATTGTCAAACTTTCCAATGTCTTGAACTAACTAATTTGTCTGGAAATTGTTCAATAGTGGCAACGACTATAGCATACCTATTATACCCCAAAAAAATACTTTATGTAAAATTTCTCTCTTTTATAGTTACAAAAGCTTATCCTTAAAAAAGCTTTCCTTTAATAAAGCTGTTGCGACCCTTCAACTTGCGCCCGTCTCAGTTAAATGTAAATGTTTTACGAAAATCAATTATACAAAATGATTATGACACTTTTGAACCTTTGTAAAGACATACTGAAGGTTCAGATCCCTAACCAACATATTTAGGCCAATCTACTAATCTATGGCTTCATTCTTGTTCGAAACGTCAAAGCGAAAGGTTGAATATATAATATTGAATAAATATTTAAAGTGAAAAATTAAATATTAATAAAAAGTTAATTAATTATTCATAAAAAAATAATAATAATAATATGAAAAAATAATTTATAAAATTTAATAAGTTTATTTGTGAAGCCTGAATATAATAATACATAATAATAAAAATTACTCCGGATACTTTTAGAATTTTCTGGCGCCAAATTGGTATTTTATGTTAAATTTGTCAGTCGAAAATGCCTGTACTGTGTGTTTATGTACTAGAAGTATAACACCTGAACGTTTTCCGGGAATTAAATGTGGCTCATTTTGCAAAAGTTTTCCATATAAAATGTGTTGGTGCTTCAGAAGAACTGGTTAAAAATATCAATACTGGTTCTGCTTCATGGATGTGCCAGTCATGCCGTAGTTCATCGAGAAGGTCAGTCATAGATTACAACGAGTCGGTATCCTCAGCAGTTCCTACAGATCCTACTTTACATGATGTAATGGATGCACTCAACAGTATGAAAAGTAAATTATCGGTTTTTGAAACATCACTACAGCACATGAGCGATAATATAGATGCTTTAAGTAAACGAGTAAGTCTCTTAACTAATAAAAATGTTGATTTGAAAAGGAAATTGATTCATATGGAACGTAAATTTGATGATTACGAAAGTAAATCAAGCTGGCTGGAGGCAAATGCAGATATCCCAAATCAATTAAGAATTTCCAAGAACATTATTGTGTGTGAATTGTCATGCGAGACTGCTGATGGAAGTGAAATTTTTATCAACATTACTGGTATAATTGGCATAAAAAGTTAAAGGCTATATTACCCAACATTATATTATTTACCATATAAATGTCATTTGGATAATAATCTAAACGCTAGATTACTCTACATTATATTTTCAATTAATTATTTAAATATTTTGCTATACAATAATATTTTTAACAATAGAATGGTATTTTTACAATACCAATATTTTTACCAACATTTTGATGAACAATTTCTTCAAGTTACAGAAATCAATCACCTTTATCATCTACGGTTACATTAAAATAATTGTTATTTTCTATAATCACGCCAATGAATTTTAATTTTGTTTATCAAAATAAACTTAGTATAAGGAAGAATTTAGATAAGCTTCTTGCATATATTGATTCGGATAATCAAAAGCCTCTTATTATTGGTTTGTCTGAAATTTGGATCTATGATAATGAAGTTGTGAATTACAGTTTACAGGGATATGATTTATTCACTTCTTGCTTAAATGATAAACGCTCGGGTGGTGTTGCAGTGTATGCTTGCAGTAGTTTAAATTGCAAATAATTTAATTTAGTTTTTCAAACATTCAATGCTGTAGGTTTAACATTCCTTATAAATTCTAAATTGGTTTGTATTATTTGTATTTATCGATTTGGTTATACTGATATTTCTAATTTTATTGACGAGTTATTTATTCTAACCTTTTTATAATGGGAGACTTTAATATTGATTGTTCCAACACAATTCAAGAAATGAACAAATCTGCATCAATGTAAACAAATCTGTCAAATTTATTATTACCTATTAGCTTACAAATTGTAATAGATTACAAAAATTAATGTTAAGAGTACCTTTAGTGAGTACGTTTGATTATTTTTAGTACTTAGCATTAATTAAAGCAGATAAGTTTGATACAAAAAATATGTTAATATAAAAGTAGATTCATCAACTTTTCTCTAAAATCAATCACTCTTATAGAATCTGTCGAACAATAAAGATCTATTAAAATCAGCAAATTATTATAACGTAAATAAAAAAATTAATTCAAGTTGTATTTTATTTACGGAACAATTTAATAATATAAATACAGTCCACTAACTTGGAAAGACGCAATCACAAATTGCCCCAACATTTTGGTCCTTCGAGCCGGATTTAGCTCGCATCATTGAGTAAAATATATCTTCGGCATTCAACGCTCGCCATTTTGAGCTGCATCACATCATACGGGCCATAAAAGTACCAACGAATATTCAACATTCGACATTAAGCTCGACTCATTGAGCATTAAATCTAATTCAACGCTCGCCATTGAGCTGCATCGCATGATACATCATTCATTGGAGTACCCACGCCTCTTCAAAGCTGCATCACCACGTTAAACAACATAATTTGCGCCATTGTTATCAACCAAAATATATGCTGTGCTATTAACTCGGACCTCGTGTACAAGCAAACAAGGCTGGCTGCAACATACTATAAACTCAAGCTAAGTATCCGCTTTAATTATATTTAATATTATTAAGCATACTTAAATATATTCATAAACGAGGCCCATTTTTGCAATTAAAACCAATTAAATTTCTATGCATCAAATCACTTATACAAAGACGATTTAAGATTTGGTTCAAGTGTATTAAGTGCGAATCTAGTGAATCTGTGTTTCATATATCTATTACGAATTATACTCATATTAAGGTAGATAGATAAATTATTGGTGATTTATTAATCAAATCAATATGGCAGAACTAGCCGCTCTTAAAAAACAACGTTCAACAAACTAAGGGTCGTCTTACCAACATTCTGAAATTCATCAAATTGGTAAAAGATGACACGTCTATTGAGGAATTGAGAACACGTTTGGCTCGAGTCGAAGTATTAATGACTGAGTTTACAACAATTGAAAATAAAATATTTTTGATTGATCCCGAAGAAGACGCTGACTAAGTGTACGAAGAGAATTATTACAATGCTGTCTCAAGTTTGAACACGTTGATTCGATCCAGGTCGATAGCTGCTGGCAACATATCACCCGAAATGTCATTTAACGCAACACACGCTGGCCCTGCTCATGAAATAAAACTACCAAAAATCAACATCCCGCCTTTTTCGGGCGATTATACCGAATGGCAATCGTTTTACGACCTATTTGCCAGCACCATTCATGAGTCTGCATCTCTCAGCCCGGTACAGAAGTTTCAATACCTCAAAGGGTTACTTCGTGGTGAAGCTGCAGTGTTGCTAAGACATATAAGCATTACTGAAAGCAATTATATTGGTGCATTGAATAAGTTAAAAGAGAGATACGATCGAAAGAGACATATTATAAATTCATTCATACGTACTTTCATAGATCAACCGTCTATTTCGACAGCGACATCTTCAAACATAAAGCAGCTTATGGACACGTCGGATGAGGTCATACGCGGATTAAAAGCATTAGGTGATAATGCTGAGACACGCGATCATTGGTTAATCTACCTTTTAGTAAAAAAGCTTGACGACAAATCACAGGTGATGTGGGCTGAAAATGTGACAAATTTAGAAAATGCACAATTCTCGCACTTTCTTCAATTTTTATCGCGTCGGATCGATACGTTGGAAACAGTAAATGTATCTAATAAAAAGCCAAATACTAAATCAACCACAAGCAGTCATTTCGCAGCTGGACAACCTAATCTCTTTTGTGCTGTATGCAGTGGCAGAGATCATTCAATATTCGCGTGTAAGCAATTCAACGAGATGGACGTCGCCAAGCGTCGGGATTGGGCTAAAACTGAAAATCGATGTTTCAATTGCTTAAGTAAAAGACACACAATCTTACGATGCACGTCTAAGCGCGGCTGCTTAAACTGTCAGAAGAAACACCACACTTTGCTCCACTTGGCAGAAAATATTGAAACAACAGCCAGTTCAAAACATTTAGCAAAACCAGTAGAAGTTACCACTCTTTGCTCACAAAACTATCCGACACATTCCATACTGCCAACTGCATTAATTGATGTTATTGATGCTTCAGGGAATATTTGTAAATGTCGTGCACTACTCGACTCTGGTTCCCAAGTCAGTTTTATTACGGAGGCTAGTGTACAGCGTCTTGGTTTAAAACGAAAAAATTCCAGGTTATCCATTACTGGCTTAGGAGGTACTAGAGCTGGTTCCACCAGAGGTTTGGTGACTATTGCCATACAACCACAACATCATCCTAAAATATCCATAGACGCATTGATTTTATCCAAAATAACCTCAAATACACCTCATCAGGAAATAAATGTCACAAAACTCGACCATTGGCCTGAACTGCAATTAGCTGACCCAGAAGTCTACAAGTCCAGTAATATTGACATCTTAGTTGGCGCTGACTGGTTTTTCAACGTCAAAGAGCAAGTCGAAACTAAAATTATTAAAGGTGGACCAACATTATTTAAAACGATTTTTGGATGGGTAGTCTCTGGAAGAATCGTTAATTTGTTTGACAAGGATGTAGTGTCAATGGTCGCAATAAGCAATAATTCAGAAATAGATTTAGATCGAGCTTTGCTCAAATTTTGGGAATTAGAATCGATTTCTAATACTGATCGTAACATGTCTCCCGAAGAAGAATTTTGTGAAAAGGAATTCAACAAAAATATCACTCTATCTGAAGACAACCGGTTCATTGTTAAGCTGCCATTTAAGCATTCACCTAAAACTCTGGGAAATTCCATAAACACTGCAGTACAACGCTTACGAAGCATCGAACGTCGCTTTTCTCGTGATTCTGAGTTTCAAAGCCTCTATCAACAATTTATGTTGGAATATCTTAACCTCAATCATATGGAAGAGGTATCTCCATCAGAAGAAAACATTGGATTCTATCTGCCGCACCACGGAGTCATCAAGCGCTCAAGCTCAACAACAAAACTGCGTGTGGTATTTGATGGCTCTTCTAAAACCACAACAGGGATCTCTCTTAATGACTGTTTAGCAATCGGTCCACAAATACAACAAACTCTTCATGCAATCATCTTAAGATTTCGAGAGCATAAATTTGTAGTAACGGCTGACATCGAGAAAATGTATCGTCAGGTAAAGGTCGACAACTGGGATTCCAATTTCCAAAAAATAGTTTGGCGGAATCACCCATCAGAGCCAATAAAACATTTTCGGTTAATCACGGTCACCTATGGATTAGCATCGGCATCATTTCTAGCTACACGAGCCTTGAAAAAGATCGCTGACGACAATCAAGAAGATTTTCCAGTTGCCTCAAACGCAATCAATCGCAATATTTATGTCGATGACTTAATGACTGGAGCCAACACAGAAGCTGAAGTAATACAACTGCGAGAATCAATAAATATGCTGCTATTTAAACATGGTTTTAATCTTCGTAAGTGGATGAGCAATTCACCCATCATCCTAGACAATGTAAATCAAGGATCCAGCGATTACATCAAGAACATACACGAAGACACACAAAACAATTTAAACACGGTTAAAGTGCTTGGACTGAACTGGAATCCTACGTCAGATCAATTCACGTTCATATCTGACGTACCACAAAATAATTAATTTACAAAACGAATAGTCGTCTCTGAAGCGAGTCGACTCTTTGACCCCTTGGGGTGGTTGGCTCCTGTCATTGTACAAATCAAAATTTTTATTCAAAAACTGTGGGCCAATAATCTAGAGTGGGATGAAGAGCTTCCCGATGATATAAGCAAAAAGTGGCTGATAGTTCGCAATAAATTACATGAAGTTGATAACATTGCCATCCCCAGATTCATTCAAACAACCGTGGATGACAATATTCAAATGCATGGATTCGCTGATGCGAGTCAAGATGCTTATGCTGCAGTTGTCTACCTACGAGTTCAAACTCCATCTGGTAAAATATTTGTAAATATAATATCTGCAAAAACAAAGGTATCTCCTATTAAACAAGTCTCTCTGCCTCGACTCGAACTTTGTGCAGCGGTACTCTTGACAAAGTTAATTCACGCAATTCAGCTTGAAACCCAGCTAAACATATCAGAAACAATTGCTTGGACAGATTCAAAAATAGTACTTGATTGGCTCGCCAGTCACCCGAGACGATGGAGCACATTTGTGGGCAATAGAACCTCCGAAATCATGTCTACTTTACCAAGAAAGCATTGGAGACACGTACCTTCCGCGGACAATCCGGCCGATTGTGCATCCCGAGGATTATCACCAAGCGAACTGCAACAACATCGATTATGGTGGAATGGTCCTAATTGGATTCATGAACCTGTCACAGTCTGGCCATCTCAGCAAATCAACTATGGATTGATTCAAGAGCCGAACAACAAAATATTTACATTCACCACAGCTATAGCGATCCCTTTGATTGATGAGTTAATGTCAAAATATTCATCAGTCACTAAATTACAAAGGGTATTCGCTTACATACTAAGATTTTGCAATAAATTGATGGCGAAAACGGTATCGAAAGCACAGGGAATATACCTGACGCGAAACGAGTTATTTCTTGAATTAAATAAACTTTGTCTCCATGAACAAGGTAAATTTTATCCGGATGAAATAATGCAACTTCAACTTAATAGAGAAATACACAAGGCAAGCAACATCAAGCAACTGAGTCCTTTCCTAGATGAGTTTGGCTTAATCGTTGGCGGACGACTAGAGAACTCCGAAGCACCTTACTCAACAAAGCATCCCATAATTTTACACCAAAAGGCGCAACTCACAAAATTAATATTGAAGGATATTCACTTGAAAAATAAACACTCTGGACCATCATTAACATTAGCGATAACAAAGCAAACATATTGGATTCCAAGTTGTCGAAATGCGGTGCGACAAGTGATCAACCAGTGCGTAATCTGTGTAAAATTTAGAGCACAGATTAAAAATCAAATTATGGGAAACCTACCAAGCTGTCGCGTTGAGCTGGTCCGCCCATTCCTTAAAGTTGGAATAGACTACGCTGGTCCAATATTAACACATATGCGGAAAGGTAGAGGTCAAAAGACATATAAATCTTATATATGCGTATTCATATGTCTTAGCACCAAAGCCATTCACTTGGAATTGGTTGGGGATATGACAAGTGAGTCGTTTCTGGGTGCATTAAAACGATTTGTCGCAAGACGTGGACGACTATGCCAAGAAATACATAGTGACAACGGCACGAACTTTATAGGCGCCAGCAACCTCTTAAGACAAACCTTCAATAAATTAATTGCAGATTCGCAAATTATATCTGATTTTTCTTCCAGCTCCTATATAACGTGGCATTTCAATCCTCCCAGTGCACCACACTTTGGTGGAATCTGGGAAGCGGGTGTCAAATCCGCAAAATTTCACCTTAAAAGGGTTATAGGCAGCTGTATATTAACTATCGAGGAAATGAGTACCTTATTAGCTGAAATTGAAAGCATATTAAATTCGAGACCTATATGTGCCATACACGCCGCGGATTTAGATGTCTTAACCCCATCTCATTTTTTGATTGGGCATCCGTTGAACAAAATACCGGAAATGAATATAACACATCTTAAACAATCGTATCTAACTAGATGGCAAACAGTACAGCAATTATCTCAACACTTTTGGAGACGCTGGAACGTTGAGTATCTCACTTCACTGCAACCAAAACCTAAATGGAGGGATACTCAAAATCAAATTCAAGTAGGCGACATAGTTTGTATCAAAGTAGAAAACACAGCGGTAAATCATTGGCTCATGGGCAAGATAATCATGGTACATCCTGGTGCTGATGATGTCGTTCGAGTTGCTACAATCAAAACCAAATCAGGAAACCTGCAGCGTCCTGTATGTAAATTGGTAGTGCTTCCAATTTCAAGGTCCGAGAATTTAAACAAAAACAAAGATGAAATGGTCATTGATAATCTTCCTTCGAATAACACTACGTGTGCAGCTGAACCGAATGTTGAACTAATAGGTTCAAGGGCGGCGGTATGTTCCAACACAATTCAAGAAATGAACAAATCTGCATCAATGTAAACAAATCTGTCAAATTTATTATTACCTATTAGCTTACAAATTGTAATAGATTACAAAAATTAATGTTAAGAGTACCTTTAGTGAGTACGTTTGATTATTTTTAGTACTAAGCATTAATTAAAGCAGATAAGTTTGATACAAAAAATATGTTAATATAAAAGTAGATTCATCAACTTTTCTCTAAAATCAATCACCCTTATAGAATCTGTCGAACAATAAAGATTTATTAAAATCAGCAAATTATTATAACGTAAATAAAAAAATTAATTCAAGTTGTATTTTATTTACGGAACAATTTAATAATATAAATACAGTCCACTAACTTGGGAAGACGCAATCACAAATTGCCCCAACATTGATTTTTTAAAACATAACTTAATGTTAGATAGGTTATTGCTTTTTCTGTCGGAACACGGCTTGGATAATATTTCTGAACCAACAAGAATCACAAACACAACAGCTACCTGTATTGATAACGTTTTACACAGATTCGACCAAAGATATTTTTCGCAAGTTTGTTACAGAGTCTTAGACCTACATATTTCAGACCATTGCTTAATTGAAATCAAATTATCAGGAACTACTTTTAATTCCAAATCCAATTCTAGAAGAATATGTGTAGTTTCTCATATCGATTATAATAAATTGCAGGATTGTTATTACTTGAAGAATGGACTGATGTTTATTTGTGCCGAGATGTTTCAAAGGCCTACGATAATTTTATAAACATCTTTAAAGCCCATCTTTACCAATCAACTTCAATTAAGAACGTTGAAAAACGACAAATGAAATTAAAACCATGGATGCCTGATGATTTATTGAGACTTATACATAAGAGAAACAAGAGTTGTCTGCTTGCAAAAAAACACCCCAACAACATGAGATTAAAGAAATATAGCTTAATGCTGTGTGATTCTGTTAATTGTCAAATTGAAATTACCAAAAAAAAATTTTATTCTAAACAATTTAGTAATAACAATAACGATGCTCGCAAAAATTGGAGAACAGTTAATGAAATAATAAACGGACAGTCAGATCCAAACAAAATTAAAAAAATTATTGATCAAAGGGGTCGTTTAATTTCAGATTCAATGCAAATTGCCAATGAATTCAACAAGTATTTTACAAGTGTTGGTAACTCAAGTAATGCTACACTCCTTATGAAAGAAGCTGACAAATATCGAATAATATCTCAACATTATCAATCAATGAATAGTTGTGTTCTTCCGGAAATTTCTGCAAGAGAAGTATATCTCATTATTTCTACGCTCAAAAACAATTCCTCTCTTGGTTTGGATGGCATATTTAATTCTATTGTTAAAAAATGGCATACTTTCTAGTTGATGTGCTAACTTTTATTTTCAATTTTAGTCTTGATATAGGGGTTTTTCCTACATCATTAAAAAGGGCATTAGTTGTTCCGATTTATAAAAATAACCATAGAACTAGTCTTAATAATTATCGACCAATTGCACTACTTTCTGATTTTTCTAAAATATTTGAAAAAGCTATTAAAACCAGAATTGTTTCTTGGCTAGACAAAATTAATTTTCTCTCTCCCGTTCAGTTTGGTTTTAGGAAAAACAAAAATACAGAGCAAGCTGTCTTGTCTTTCTTACAACAAGTAACTGAAAATATTGATAAAGGACTCAAAGTTTCAACACTCTTTGTAGATCTAACTAAAGCATTTGACCGCGTTGAGCATACCACACTTTTAAAAAAGCTGCATTGCTGTGGGTTCAAAGGTTCAAGTCTTAAATAGTTGTGTTCCTACTTGAATGGACGAGCCCAAGTAGTTAGAGTTAACCAACATTTAAGTTATGAATTACCAATTAATGTGGGTGTACCACAGGGTTCTGTTTTAGGACTTTTGTTATTTTTAGTTTATGTAAATGGATTATTTCAGCAACAATTCTATGGGTCTTTAACTGCTTTTGCTGATGTTTACTTACGCTAGTCCCAGTATGAAAGACAATATTACTATCATAGATCGTGATTTAAACATTTTATCTGTATGGTTAAAAGCTCATAACTTTGTTCTGAGTCCCAAAACGAAATTACTACATTTTAGAAACACCCTAGCAGCAGATCTCCAAACAACATACCATGCATTTGAATGCATCAAAATCAACCAGTGCTCTATTAATGATTGTTTCTTAATAAATCCAGTTAATGAATTTCGATATTTAGGTTTTAATTGATAAAGATTTAAACTGGAAAGCTCACATTCAAGTTATAAAATCTAAACTATTATTGGTTTCGAGGAAAATGTATAAAACATACGCTTATACTGTCCGCAATATTTACTAAGAATGATTTATTTTGCCTTAGCGGATTCAATTTTACAATACGGTTTATCATGTTGGGATAGTTTCTGCAAAACCATGTAACGTCCTATATACGTACGACAAAAACAATTACTAAGAATTTTGTCTTTTAAACCATCATATTCACCCTCGTGGCCCTTATTTCGTAATCTTAACATACTACCCTTGCGTCATATATATGTTTTCAAGGTATTGAGACTATTTTATATTAAAAGTGGTAATAATTTTGTTACTCACGCAGGTTATAATCTTCGCACTTATCAGAATTTTGTTAAGCATGTTCCAAATTTTAGATTAGATCTGCGAAAAACTTGTTTCGATATTGCAGCACCAATAATTTATAACAATTTGCCGATTGATATTCGAATGTGTGATAAATTATCTCTTTTTACTAAACCTCTTAAAACATGGCTTTTCATGACAGTTCATCGAACATATCAAATCCGAAAACTTCTAAATTGAGGTATTCCTCTAATTACTCTTTTATGTAACAGTTTCATGTTTTCGCATAACTGTGTCTTGAAATTTATAACAGCGCTCACGATAGAACACGTTGTTTGTATTTGTGCGCGTTTGTTTTTGTGTGGAAACGATTTCCAGCATTTGCAACCCCGAATTTATCCAGAGGCTTGTTCCATTTGTAAAATAACTTCAACCAACTAAATGTTTCCGAATTGACCAATTCAAAGAGCTTTCTATCTACATTTGTAGCTCCATCAAATTAACTTGGCTGTTTTCGTGTTGGGCTAGAATGAATTTATGAATAGTCATGACTGAAAAAGGCAGGGTCAATGTAAACATTTTGTTCTTGTAGGAGTTTTGAAATTTTTACACTACTATATTTTCTTCAAAGAGGTTCCTATTTACGACTCTATAGAGTGATATAATTTTGGCTCGTAGAATTTGCTCAGTATCAGTCCTAACTCACCTCTATTAGAAAACATATCAGTTTTTGTCGCATCCTTTTATAATAAAAGTAATCTCAATTCTAACCTGTATAGTTGCCAACCTCTTTGTATTGAGCGTTTGGTCTTTAAGATTCACTGAATCGTGGGAGAAGTAGAAGTTTGTCCATGGAATAGATTGGCCGGTTTATTTGATCATCTGACACTACAGTCTGGTTTATACTGCTGCATCACTTTCAATCTATTGCCTTAAGAGAGGAATCTATGGCAGTTTGAAGACGCACAAACGTCTTTGAGTTATTTAGACGCCAGTAGACCCGACCGCTCCTGTCTCCCATTAACACATTTATGCTCTAAATGATGTGTTTGCGATCAAGTTCGTGTGCTTTTGGTGGGTTTCCTTAAATAAGAAATTTCTAACAGCCCATCTAAGAGTGAGGTTGACTTTTCTAACAGTTTATTCCAATCAAAGAATGAAGTAAGAATTTTGATCCGTCATACAGGGCCAACATTTGTTTAAGCATGTTTAAATAGTACAATTGAATCTGAGCAATAACGCAAGTTATGGTTAGTTGCAAGGTATCAAATTACTGGATTATCCTTTTAGACTTTAAGCGTCATTTTATTTTAAAAGATCACAGAAACGAAAACTAGTAGAAGAAACTCAAATCGGAAAACAATACAAAAAATATCATATAGAATATAGAATATAATATAGAAATTCTCGGCCTCAGCGAAGTAAGATGGAAGGAAAATCGAGATATAACAACCAGCACAGGAAATTATATGACGTTCTCTGGTAGAGCTGGCACACACGAACAAGGCTTAGGTATACTTACAACGGCTAAAGGAAAGAAATCACTACTCGAATGGAAACCAATAAGTAGCAGAATAATAACAGCACGATTCCACGATTTCCAGATGGCGCAATCAAAGATGAATTCTACGATCAGCTTTACAAGCCGCTATATCAAGTGCTCACCGAAATTTCTATCCTCCCTACAAGATGTCAAAGCAATGAGAGGAGCAGATGTACAAAGCGATCACAACTAGTAGTAAGAACTAATCGGAGGAAATTCAACATAGATAGATTAAGTTGAACAATCCAACGAATGAAACTGATCACTATATCTACTCTTCCTGAACTTCTAACTCCCATTCGATTCCATCAATAGAAGTGCAATCTGGAAAACACACTGTGAAATAGGCATCCCGAGGAAAATAACCGAGCCCATCCGAGAAATGTACCGGGATGCTGGAAATAAAATTCAACACAAAGGAAAGCAGAATGGCACATACTATAATACACGAGGAGTAAGACGAGGAAGTGTACTATCTCCACTACTGTTCCTCATAGTACTGGATAAGGTCATGCGCAAGCTAGAAATCACATCACCAAACGGAATTCAGTGGGATTCAATTAGAAAACTCGACGATCTCGACTATGCAGATGATAATATATGCTATTATGACACAAATACATACCTGCTAACACACAAATACATAGACATGCAGCAAAAACTACAAAAGTAATCAGGATTAGCTCAAGATGTCGGACTCAAAATAAACACAAGAAAAACAAAGGGCCTGAGACTGAGCACCACTTCGCATCAACCAAGACACAATAGAAGATGTCAAAAAATTCGTATACCTTGGCTGCACCGTAACAAGAACAGGCGGAATGGATAAAGACATGAACCAACGCATCAACAAACTACTACTAGAAACACTTTCAACATGCTCCATAAGATCTGGAATGCATCCGACCTGTCAAGAAACATTAAGATACGAATGTTCTATACCTGTGAAAATCAGTACTACTGTATTGCTGGGAAACGTGGAAACATACGAAGATTATCACAAGATTACTCCAACTGTTTCTAAATAAATTGCGAACAAACCAAGTGAACATTGAGAAAGACACCAAATGTCAGAACCGGGATGTCATTTGAATGGAATCCGCTAGGAAAAGAAAAGTTGGAAGACCAGCAGTGATCTGGAGAAAAACGGTGGTCCCAAATCAGGACGCGCTATGCTCCTTAGAATGGAGGGAGATAAAGAAGAAAAAAAATTTAAAGATGCAAAACATTTAAGCACTGTACATCGAAATTATTTTTTAATATAATTTTTGTTTCCCGCACTATACAACTATATAGAGAGTGCAGTGTTGACCGTTACACAGATTGGACTTGTTTTTTCCAGTCTGTGTTTGGTTTTATTTAAAATAAATATATAAGTGACAACTGTGGATGGACGTAACAGGAAAATACGCAGGTAAGTACCGTTTAGTTTGATTTATATCTTTTATATGTTCGGTCTGGGAAACATGTTGTTTGGGGTTTTTACCTGCTTTTACCTTTACCAATATTGATACAATCGTGATCGTACATGATAAATCTGTTTCTCATTATGTTCGATGAGGAGGATTTTTTTTTCCATGTATGGCTTAATATATCGTGATCAGCTGATTTCTATTATTTTGATTTTTGATTTGAGATTTCAAATGTTTCTATGTACAAACGGAAAACAGTTTTTGTTGAGTTAATTGAAGTATGAAATGGCTATTCATGCCAATTTTGGTCAGGAAGTTTATTTTGTTTTTGGTCAACAGCTGTTTTATTAGGTGAATCAGACGTAAAAACATACTGAATGATTTTTAATGAAGGATGGTGGTTTTTGATGTTTATCTGATTGGATCGTGGTGTGTAGAATAATTCGCTTTAGGGTGACCTGCTGATTCAGAGGATGATGGTGTTGAATTTGAGAGTACTGTCTGACGATGTATATTGTCTCTTTAAACGGATGGTAAATGATTGTAGTGGATGGTTAAGCATCATCTCGTGGATGGAGCTTTGATAGAAATTTTCTTTCATTAATTAATCAAGGTGATGGCTTACAAGATAAGATACATATAGATACATACATATATTCTAATTAAAATTGAATTCCTAAGGAAATATATTGATTGGATAGTCTTAGTTAAGGAAACGGTAGGAAACGTTGTTCTTACCTCCACCACGCGGAAGTTTCGTTTGCTAGATAAGGATAATAATTACTGCACTATGTTCTTCTTATTTATGTAAAATGCATGTGTCCAACTTAATCAGTAATTACTGACCAGTGATCACTGTTTCTATTATTTTATGTAAACGGCTGTAGGTATGTATAGGCCCGGCGTTATACGAGAATCTCTAATATAGCGATTGATCCTACAGTCTAAACAATCAATCCATAAACACATGTATGGCTATATAGTATGGACCAATAACTTTGTTGGCCACAAACTAAGGACCAGATCATTGACTGAAAATATCATGAAGGTTAAAATCCTGCCGAGGCAACTTCTCCATTAGTACGATTTTGTATATGTTGTTAAACCGAGTAATCCAATTATCCAATTTTTGAGATCCTATTGTTTACTGCAGCTAGAACCTTTTTGATCAGACAGTAAAGACAAATAAAAGGTCAGGTATCTGCACTTCAAACTGTAAGATATAGTCAACTGTAAATCTTGGGCTAAACATAAAGACCAATAGAAGTGACGTATAACATTTTTTGTAGCGTAGCTATTGGGATGAGAATGAAGTGAAGATTTTGTTTAAGAATATACACGACCATTTCATTATTAACAAATTAACGACGAGTAAAGATTAATACGATAATTTATTCGTTTTGGTTTTTTTTTTCAATTTCTACTCAACTTGACCTGGACCAATGTGTGTACGTACATACCCAAAACCACACTAAAAATGAAATAATTTCATAATTGGATGGTAGAGAAACGAAAAGCAAAAATTAAACTCTCTAATAGCATTTCAAATGCGGCGAACTAAGTCGTCTTTTTTGCTGATATTATACTAAATTAGAAACGAACCGTTACTAAGCTTTCAAAGTTTTCATTAGTGTTATTGTGTGTTGGCTTGGATTTTATGTTTTTGTGTTTTAATTAAATTTTTTTTTCTCGTTTTTTATTTAATTTGCTTTTATAAAATTATTATAGAATTGTATTATTTCTATTTTACTAGTCGAGCTTTTTTGTTTTGTATCAATGTTTGTTGTGTGTGTCGTACAGTATATTTCATTATACAGCTTAATTTGAATAAAAGATAAAAAGATTATGAAAATGTTATATGTGAAGATCCGATTATATAAATGTTGAGAGGGGTTATCGGGGTTGGTTTTTAAACTTTCAAATAGAATATTAATTTAAATTTTGAAATTTATTTTTTTAAATATTTCTTTTCATATAAAACTGTAAATACTCGTATACCATTTCCTAGTTTGATATTGTGTAAATATTTATGTGAATCGTTAGTACCATGAATATACGTTGACGTTAAAATAGCAGTTAACAAAGTAAAGTAGATATTTGTCCACGAACTTTGAAAAACAGACACAAACATTTTTGCAACCTCTTTGCATCTTCACATATATGGGTGTGTTCGACGATATTATTACATTTGACAAACAGAAGATATATATATATATATATATATATATATATATATATATATATATAATATATATATATATATATATATATATATATATAACTATATATAACTTTTTATATATATATATATATATATATATATATATATATATATATATATATATACACCTAATTCTGTTGTTGCGCGAACTTTTTTTACGCGAATTTGATTTAACGCGAATCGAAAAAAAATCTTTCTTGTGTTACGCGATTTTACTTGTTATTGCGCGATCATCAAAATTTTCGGTTATTTTCATATAGTATAATATACGTACATATTTTACAATATGAACAACGAGCCAGTGCTTTCTAACACGATTGAGTACTCCAACATCATAACATTAGCTCATGAAGTAGGCGGAGAAGGATTCCACAACCTATCATCGGCAAATATCGAAGAATTGCTAGTGAATAGCGAAGATGAAATATTAGATGTTGCGCTGGAGGATGCCGACGCTAAAGAACATATTGAAACCGACGAAGAGGTTGTCACTATAACCTAAGATCAACTTAAAACTTAGCAAATCAATTAAGCAACCATTTTAAAAAGTATGATCATGTTGATGAATCAGTTGCAAAGTTTCTGCGTGAGCTAAAACTAATGATGGGTAGCAACCGAGAAGCATATAAGTATATATCCGGAACTCAACGTTTATGTCGGAATTTGTAGAAGAGTGTGAAGTTATCCCAGGATTTCGTCCTAGAAAAAACGGTGTAATTTTAGTCTGGTAATACTGGTTTCATCCCATCCCAGAGTTTTTCAAAATCATCCCAGAAATTGTTCGAAATTAGGAAGTAAGTACTCGAGAACGAACAATATTCTGCCTTCTGTAAGGAAAGGCTGACAAATCATAATCAATGAGATTTTCAACTAGATCAAAGTTTGTGCGGAAACAAATTTATTGTATCCAAGAGAAATTGTTTTTAATCTTTCCCAAAAATTATTAGAGTTATAAACGATTTCATGCGAAATCGAATTGATGTCGTGTCCACTGGCTATAAGCAAAACGACGGGCTTAGCCGTATATTGAGATTTGAACTATACGCCCACCAACTTGTTTTTTTTATATAATACAGATTTATATTGATGTTGAAGTTCGGCTGGTAGTTTAATGGCAATTCAAAATCAGATCAGATCAATCACGACACTTGTGGTTCCTATAAGAACCATCAATATAAATCTTTATTATATAAAAAAAACTTGTTGGGCCATTTACATATTGGCCAATAGCGCAAATCTCAACATACGGCTAAACTCGTCGTTTTGCTCATAGTTGGTGGACGTGATATCAGTTCGATTTCGCATGACATAGTTTATAACTCTGGTAATTTTTGGGAAGGATTGATAACAGTTTCTATTGGATATATTAAAATTGTTTTCATACAAACTTTGATCGGGATTGAAAATCCCATTGATTATGATTTGTCAGTTTTTCTTTATTAAAGGTGAAAACTTGTTCGATCTTGAGTACTTAATTCCCGATTTCAAATAATTACACAATTTTCTGGGATGATTTTTAAAAGTTCTGGGGTGCGATGAAATTGGTATTACCTGATGAACATTGTGCTTTTCTGGATGAGATCCTGGGATAACACACTTAATTTGTAGCTAGACGCACGAAGCCACCGACACTAATTGAGCACACTGATGGAATCCAAAATGTGTCCCTGTGGCACTATTCTGGTAATTCCTCGGGATTAGGGAGTTGAGGAATGATTTTGTACTTTTTGTGATTTTGTATTTTTTGTCTGGCATTCTGAGGTTAAAAGCTAGTATTAAATTGAATAATTTTCCCTTCCAATTTTGGTAAAGGAATAATTATTACCAAATTATAAATATTTAAATTGAACTTTTTTCGTCAGTAGGTCGGAAAAAATATATTAGAATTGAAATTACATATAAAATCTTTCCCCAATTCCATATTTCCGGGGAACTTCCAGAATAGAACCACTGGACAAATGCGTCTCTTGTCTGAAAGCGACAGCAATTAATAATTACAAATTTTTTTTTTTAAACTCACAACGCCCAAACCACTCAACATATCGAAGATTTACATAAGAAAAAATTTGGAAAATGAGAATTTATGATCTGAAATGGTTTTTGATACGGATAAAGCCCGCTAGCCGATAGTAAATAATTAAGGACATCGTACTACATAACCATCAAGTAACATGATCAATGAATATTGACCGGTATTTAGAAAAAAATTTGTTAAATAATGCACAATGCTACAGAACGGTATTTACAGGTTAGAGGGTTCCACCTCGTTATACCACCACTTAACTATATCGTCATTAGCCATTTCATTCAATCCCAATTTTGAAAGAGTAACCCTCAATATAGGAACTAAATAATCAAAGCAGCCAAACACTCAAGTTCAGATATCGAATAGTAATTGGCTTCCACTTTGTCCGGATCTGTTTTAATCTGTTTTTAATGGGTTACTACGCAAGTCATCAATCTTGACATGGTTTGTGAAGAGTTACAGAGATCAAAGAGCATCACACAGAATTGATATAAAGGTCTTCATGGCACTGAAAAAACTGTTTATCGCGAAAAAATTTCTCGCGTAAAAAAGCGGTATTAACCAGAAGGCATCTTTAAGATCAATTCCGGTAATGTACTTTATTTCTGATAACCTTCCGAACAACCCATCTATAATTGACAGATGAAATGCGTCTTTTTTTATTAAAGAATTTTCTTTTCGTGAATCCAGGCAGAAACGCACCTTCCCGTTTGATTTTCGTACGCAAGGACAACAGGTGAAGACCAAGCACTTTTGCTTTCTTCGATGACTCCCATATCCAAAATTCGGTCCAACTATATAAATCAACTTTTGTTAAGATACTGGATAATGACCTGGCGACAATCCTTGTTCCTCTATAGGGTTAGTTCTACCTTGACCAAACTTTGCATTTAATGCTTCCAAATGTGGGAAATTTTGTGAAGATTCAGATAACATGGATTGGCTTATAACCCCAAATGGATGCTTTCTATGAGCAGAAATCAACACTCTTATATGGTAATAGGTGGGCATAATTTCGGTAAAAGCTTATCAATATTATTTATTTGTATATTCGAATTTTAAAATTGATTGGTTTCCTCAAGGGAGCAGGATTTGATGCAGTTCATATTTAGTCATACATGATGGTTTCCCTTCTTTCCCTGAAGCAACAATTAAAATACTACCTTAAAGTTTTTGATGTCCTTTTGTTAATAATAAATAAAACAGAATTAACATAAATTATTGAGATAAAGTGTAAATATGTTAGCGAACACTTCTTCGAGTGCCTGGTAAATACTAGAACTCTCCCAAAAAGATTCCATAATGTTGTTCAACGATTTTTAAGCTCCCGTTTTCGTATTCGATCAGTCACTTAAACCAAAATATACCACATCCATTGTAAGGTATTATGAATATCCCAAGTGATAATGTTCGGCAATCTTATTATTTTATACTAAAACCAATAAGCAATGGAATTTTATTGAAAATAAATAAAGGGACTGTCAATATAAATAAGATAACAGAGTGTTATGGAAAAAAGTCTCAATCAGAGCAGTCTCAATTAGGCTCATCAAATACCAAAAAGTGATACCATATGCAGGTCTGTCAATAAAATCGACATTAAGATCGAAACGGGAGTTGGGCTTTCTGGCCGTAGAAATAGCATGCTAGCCAGAATAAGGAAAGTTCCCTTGAAGTTTTCATCTGAGTCAGTCATACTTTCGTAATGCAGAATTTTTTCGTTTGATATGACACACAGTTAGTATCAAGTCCATGAAGTTTTATAATTAGTGGAGCAAGACATGCCCGCAAGTTCACAAAAAATAGTAAAGGCTTTTTGGGTGTTTAACTATGTCACATGAATTAGCGCAATAGCTTGATGTTTGGGTGTAACATGAGTTAACACAAAAAAAATGATAAACCGAACTAACAGATGAAATGCTGCTAAAATGGAACAAAATCGAACTATTTGGGAAACGAATCATTACAGGCGACGAAAAATGGATGAAATACAAGAATATCAAACGAAAGCGCTCATGCTTAAACATTGGTGACCGTCCACAAATAATTTCAGTAATAGGATTGACTCATTTTTAAAAAAAGGGCGAACCACAACAAAAAGCTCGATGTTTGGGTGTCACATGAATTAGAAATTTGATGAACTGATTTGACATCGATGAATTGCTGCTAAAATGGAACTCAGTAATATTAAACGGAAGCGCTCACGTTCAAATGCTGATGACCCTTCGATTTAAGAGATAGAATTGACGCCAAAGAAAGTTATATTGAGAGTTTGGTAGGATTGGAAGGGAGTTGTTCATTATATGAGCTTTCTGCAACTTAGCGAATTGGTCTTGTACTTTGAACAACTCAAATGTTTGAACGAAGAATTACAGAAATATCGACCAGAATTGGCCAAAAACAGAGAGTTGTGTTCTATCATGATAATGTATATATATATATATATATATATATATATATATATATATATATATATATATATACATATATATATATATATATATATATATATATATATATATATATATATATATATATATACATATATATATATATATATATATATATATATATATATATATATATATATATATATATATATATATATATATATATATATAATTTTATATTATATTAAATTTTATAAAACCAAATATATAAATTAATATAAATATATATATATATATATATATATTTATATTAATTTATATATTTGGTTTTATAAAATTTAAAATAACAATTATTTCCGCCATCAAACACCCAAAGTAAATAAACTGAATCCAATTTAATTGTCTGCAGAATCAAGACGATGGTGTAGAGTTTGTTAAATCACTATTATTCTCGTTTCGAAATTTATTTTATTTCTAAACAAATCAAAACATAATTTTAAACTAAATTATAATCATGAATAAGTAAAATTGTGTGTACATACATAGGTACAAAACGACCTGAGAACTACTCTTACGTTACGTCTGCTAAGAAAACAATTTTCTTGTATTTTCTTAGCTGATTATAGAGTGAGGTACTGTTATTTTTAGAAGATTGTTTAAAAGTTCTATAAATGTGTATGTTGATGTGTATAGTTTTGACGTTTTCGTGTATACAGACACACATATACATATTGTTAGAGAAATAAAGTTTTTCGTTATTTTTTGCTATAAAGCTATTTGCATGAGCTTTTTCAGTATTCAACATTATATTCAAAAATAAATAAATAAATAAAGTTTATTCAGTTTGTGTTATTTTTACTATCTTTGTACAGTTTGTTTTTTAATGTTTACTTGTTGTGGAATGCTCATTTCATGTTCCATAGAAAAGTCAAAAACAACATATATAGATCTTAGTGAAAATAGATAAAACGGTATGTGTGTACAGCTTTTGATTACTTTTTTCTGGAGACTCCATAAATTTATTATTTCTGTATATTAAATATAAAAATATACAATTTAATGAAATATATTACAGATGTGTCTTTAAATGTGACTGGGTTGTAGATTATATTCTTCTAGCGCCATCGACACATGAAAAGCTTACATTAGACTTCATATGAATCAAAACTTACAACAAAAAACTACTACAGTTATAAAGCTTCAGTATACTCGAAAATATAGTTTTATGGGTTTGGGTGTATCTTTAAAAAGCTGTACAAACGAAAATGAAGAAAACAATAGAGCTTTATTACAATAAAATTGAGCTTTAGCTAATAATATCTTCATATTCCCAATCAAGCACAATCATGGTTCACTAAAAATTAAAAATAAAATCAACATGTTGGTTCATCAAAATTTGTTTCACTCATCGCTCTGTTAAAGCTCTTACTATTTTAGACTATCAAGAAGCGTAAAGTCATAGATCTATGACAATTGATAATAAATTTCGTCATAAAAAATCTACTGTATACTATCTTTAAAACTTAAAGAAAATAATTCTTCCACATTTTAGAAAGAACCTCAGTTTCAGACATCAAAATTTGCTGCTAAGTCTAACCTTTTCAAATCAATTCTAACATCAACTACTTTGCCGCAACTACTTGATGGTATTCTCTCTATTGTTTTCAAAAACAAAGTCAAACAATAAGTCCTTTTCCTCAATTCTTCAAACAATCCAATCGTCCAATACCTTCTGCCTCAGGGCTGTCCAAATTTATATCTAGACGCTAATTAACTCTTATCGAACCACCAGTAGTTTTCGAGAAGGCCGATCAAGTGGTAAGTATCTTACTAACTTTAAAAAGTGAAGCAAACTGGTTCATTAGTTTGGTTAATCTCGAATAGTTGATACATCGAAGGCATTCGATCGTGTTTTGCACAGAGATTTTCAATACAAATTGAAAGCAATTGTCTTTCCAGCACGATGGTTTCTTTGATAAAGTATTTTTTTTCCGTCACAGAATTGAACTAGTGGTCGATTCTAACTCTCTGAATGCTGGTGTCTTTCAGGGTTATGCATTTATGTGGTACTTTCATCATTGTGAAACAATGTTCCAGCAAACATAGCTGCTATGATTGACCTACTGTCATTTGTGTTCTATTTGAAACTTAGTTTCTTAACTAAAGTGAAGAAAACTTAAAAGTTTTCATCGCGTTCGTTCACTGATAGAATTGTCTAAATTCGAATCTGCTTATATACTCAGTTGAATCACAACCAAAAATCCATGATCAAACCAACTTAATAAGGCGGTGTTGAGGGCAGTTAGGTGTCTCAAGTAGTTAGGTGTCTCGGGTATTCACTTATCTTGGCTGGACTCACCTAGCTCATAGGTTCTATGTGTTTTCTATAAATATTATATATTTATGGCAAGTTCGAAATTTTAGAATGAGCTGGAATACGAGAAATCTCGGAGATGTAAAGCTTGCAATAATTTAATATCAAGATATAATTTATGAAGACTAAATTATTTATCTTCTCATTTTCCATCCTAATCAAGTACTACTGTGTGTTTGAAGCTTTTAAACACATAAATAAAGCGAGTCTTATAAAAAGCCGAATTTTATAAAAATGGTAGAAATGCATATTGGCAGACTAAAGCTTTATCGCAATATACGTTTAGTTGTGTTTTTCATTGATATCATTGATATCATTGATATCATTGATATCATTGATATCATTGATATCATTGATATCATTGATATCATTGATATCATTGATATCATTGATATCATTGATATCATTGATATCATTGATATCATTGATATCATTGATATCATTGATATCATTGATATCATTGATATCATTGATATCATTGATATCATTGATATCATTGATATCATTGATATCATTGATATCATTGATATCATTGATATCATTGATATCATTGATATCATTGATATCATTGATATCATTGATATCATTGATATCATTGATATCATTGATATCATTGATATCATTGATATCATTGATATCATTGATATCATTGATATCATTGATATCATTGATATCATTGATATCATTGATATCATTGATATCATTGATATCATTGATATCATTGATATCATTGATATCATTGATATCATTGATATCATTGATATCATTGATATCATTGATATCATTGATATCATTGATATCATTGATATCATTGATATCATTGATATCATTGATATCATTGATATCATTGATATTATTGATATCATTGATATCATTGATATCATTGATATCATTGATATCATTGATATCATTGATATCATTGATATCATTGATATCATTGATATCATTGATATCATTGATATCATTGATATCATTGATATCATTGATATCATTGATATCATTGATATCATTGATATCATTGATATCATTGATATCATTGATATCATTGATATCATTGATATCATTGATATCATTGATATCATTGATATCATTGATATCATTGATATCATTGATATCATTGATATCATTGATATCATTGATATCATTGATATCATTGATATCATTGATATCATTGATATCATTGATATCATTGATATCATTGATATCATTGATATCATTGATATCATTGATATCATTGATATCATTGATATCATTGATATCATTGATATCATTGATATCATTGATATCATTGATATCATTGATATCATTGATATCATTGATATCATTGATATCATTGATATCATTGATATCATTGATATCATTGATATCATTGATATCATTGATATCATTGATGTCATTGATATCATTGATATCATTGATATCATTGATATCATTGATATCATTGATATCATTGATATCATTGATATCATTGATATCATTGATATCATTGATATCATTGATATCATTGATATCATTGATATCATTGATATCATTGATATCATTGATATCATTGATATCATTGATATCATTGATATCATTGATATCATTGATATCATTGATATCATTGATATCATTGATATCATTGATATCATTGATATCATTGATATCATTGATATCATTGATATCATTGATATCATTGATATCATTGATATCATTGATATCATTGATATCATTGATATCATTGATATCATTGATATCATTGATATCATTGATATCATTGATATCATTGATATCATTGATATCATTGATATCATTGATATCATTGATATCATTGATATCATTGATATCAATGATATCATTGATATCATTGATATCATTGATATCATTGATATCATTGATATCATTGATATCATTGATATCATTGATATCATTGATATCATTGATATTATTGATATCATTGATATCATTGATATCATTGATATCATTGATATCATTGATATCATTGATATCATTGATATCATTGATATCATTGATATCATTGATATCATTGATATCATTGATATCATTGATATCATTAATATCATTGATATCATTGATATCATTGATATCATTGATATCATTGATATCATTGATATCATTGATATCATTGATATCATTGATATCATTGATATTTCTGATATTACTGATATCAGTTGCAATTCATTTATATCACATGCAATTCGAATGTATACTAAAAATATGGTTTGGTAAATCTAATCGATTAGACCTTAGTTGTCTATCCCACTAAGAAAATGCTCTAACGTTAAGTTTTGTGTTGGTTATTCCCGATAAACTATTCCGATAACGAACACTGCACTTAAAATTTGATCACGCATTTGCATAATACATATACTAAAAGAAAATTCATATATTTGATTTTTTAAGACAGAGTATTTGCTTTTTTCATTTTGATATGATTAAACAGTTGTGTAAAATAAAACACAACTGTCAATCAACATAGATATGCAGGTACACAGGATGGACCCAACTCTTTCAAGGTTCGCTTGTTTGCATCAAGGAATTGTAGCGATAAATTCGATTTAATTAGAACTATTGGCACATTACAAATCTCCATGCCAGTCTATAGTAGTGTCCTTTAAGATGGATTGGTCTGTGAATATTGCACTATAACCGTATCATATATATTATGTCGACAAATCACATTTGCATTTTGCTCCTATCAGGATTCGATCCCGATACCTGCCTAAGTTTCAACTACTGTACCATTTCATTGGTCTGAATCTTTTAATTTGGATGCATTCTGAATCTTTGAAGTTACAACATATTTTAAGAACTGAGAAACAAGAAATAAGAGATAATACTATATATGATGAGTGAATTCAGCGAGTGAATTGAAACCAGTAATTGTCAATACACCACTACTGACTGTTGTAGCGGAATCGAATGATCCAAATTGTGAATAATTATTGCATCTATCAGATAGGCAGTGCTTAAATTACCGTATCGGACAGGTGATATTCTAACCAGTAAAATGTCACAATGCGGATTAAAGTGAAGTGACGACAAGTGATATAGCCTCCACCAGTGGCAAGCAGCACAATTTATTGAGTTAAAAAAATAAAATTGTAAGAGATTGAAAAATGTACGAACCATTTTACTCCAGGGTCGTTAAATGCCAGGATCGTTTTATAAGTTGACTGATGCAGTAGCCCTAATTTATTAGTTTCAGCTCCCTTTCCGCAGATTGTGATGTCTCGAAAGAGATTACAATCTTGTGGAATTCTATACAGTTCGTTTTGGGTGAGCAAAAGTTGGTTGGATTCCAGGTAGATTTGTTTGTTATTTTTTCACCTCGCACCATTTATTTTAAAAGTATTATTTGGATTTTTCGTTTAATTCTAGAACGAGAGAGAGAGAGAAAGAGAGAGGTGTTTATCTCAGGTTTCTAAATTATTCCCTGAGTTCATAAATGTATCTTACTGTTTGAATCACTGTCAGGAAGTTGTTTTTCCGATTAATAACCGCACCAAGTTGCTTCAGTGTGTCATCATCGATCCCGAGGTTTTTAATAAAAGTCGCATTCTTGCGACTTGATAGATCTCCAGTTAGTCATATAATAATCACATCAAGGGTCATGTTCTAACAATAGCGAGAATTGGTCAAATCTGGCGGTTTGGGTGTATTTATCCTATGAATTTTCTGTGCAGCAACTGAAATATATGACCCAATAGCGGGAAAACCCGTTCTCCAAATGCGGGAAATAAGCTCATCAAAATCTGATTATAAAAAACTTGTTCAGTGTCAACCATTCGAGGCGACTGTTTGGCCGTATTTCAAGCAAAATAGAAGCATCCCTCAAAATGCGCCGCTAAGTGTTTTGTTTTACTTTTAGCTTCTGGCCAACGTTCCCCCTCTGACTGCCTTTACCAGTTTATTGGGACACCTTGGTCGTTGATGAACGCCATGGTGACGATCTATCACTGTCCCGTGCTCAACAAAATACAAGACCAAATGACAAATAGTGTTGTCAGATGGTGTTTATTGGCCACAATATTAACGACGATATGAACGTTGAGTAAATATAACTGAATGACTATTTTCAATGTACAGCATCACTTTGTAATGATATTGTCCTGAATTGTCGTTTCAAAAACATGTTTAACCAAGTCAACCGGTACATCATCAAACGTCGACCGTTAAACATTTTTGTTTTACTTCGTCATTCGCTTTTGCATTTTAATAATTCAAACGAGTCTATTCCATACCGTCTTGTTGTGTAGTGAGCAATTAATTATTAAATTCACCGTTTGAGTTAGTAAAGTAACCGTTAGAGTGTTTAGTGTTGATAGTTGTATTCTGTGTGTGTGGGTGTAATATGACTACGTTGTGTTGGCCCTGTTTTCATACAATTGGTGTTTAAATGGCCAGCAGTGTTAAATATACTTATTTACGTATATACTGTGCATATATGTAAGTGTTTGTGTGGTTAACTACATGTGCGTCTGCTGTAAACAGGATTACCGGGTGCAGGTAAGTTTAGTTTAGGTATTTGAAACATTTCTTTTCTTTATTTTACAATTTGATGTTTTGGCTAATGCAGGGGCCTTTACGAATGTATGTACATATTTTAGTATCAAACCTTACATCATCTTGAATGTGATATTACCTTTATTTCGATCAATGCGGCTTCCAGAGAATGTCCTCAGTGAGGTGTGCTTTCACCTTTGTTGTGAGTTCTGGTTATTAACGAATTTCTTGTCATTTTCCGTTTTCTATTGCTCCAATTTATTCTGACGATCTGATTTTAACCGTGCCAGCCAAGCACATCTTTATCAGATTTTCTTATTAGAATAGTTGTGTCTGAATAATGACAAGGTGTATAGGAACTCTGGAGCTATTTGTGTACTATATCTTTCCAGATGTAAGATTAATAGCTCAGCCAACGTCAAACACCTTGGTGTTTTCCTGAATAAGAAATTTTCTTGGAAGTATCAACTTATCCATTTTTTGTTTGGTGGCCAATCGTCAATTGCAAAACTTAACTGTTTGTGAAAAAAAGTCGGGCACCTGGAGCTATATTCAATCTCGTTTCTACCCATGGAGCTCATACTCTATACCACAGATACAATCCTTTATTCTCAGTACAGTTTGTTTGGTTGCCTTTTACTTGAAGATTGGTGAGTCGTGGAACGTGTTCGGCTCTACTTGAAGTCATATATTAGTTCTTAATAATTTTAAAAGAGATGTGACAGAAATCGACATCGTTAATGATAGGTTTCTGCCAGTTTTTATTTTCCACAAATCATATGGAATAATTTGTTCATCCAGTGATATGTGGTTCTCACCAAACTTGCTATCACTTGTATTTTATTGTGTTGGTTCTCTTTCTGAACAGAGCGCTGGCTTTGGTTTCTATTATCCGTCGCATAATCTGAGGATCTCTGGCAGATACTGTGCTAATTACCAAGCGAAATAAATTGCGGTTATCCACTGCATGATTTTAGGTTTTGCTCTCGTTGCTGACAATAAAGATATGTTTTGTACGGATAGTGACTCTAAACAGCTCTATATTTTTGAACCTCTTTAGTTGCAACATAAAAACGTACTGGTCAAGTTGGTGCACCTGAATGGTTTGGTCCTAAAACAAGTTTTCCATTGTATTTCATAGATCCCGAAGCAGCTGTTCTTTTACTACTTCACAAAGTTAAAAAACAATTATAAACACTGGCCTGTTGAATCTAAAACTTATGTGATCTGACCCCTATACTGGCCGTTAGGTGAAATACTTTGTCAGAGAGTTAACCCGAAGCTGACCAATTACGTTCCTTTAAAGAAAACGTGAGCCTTTTGAATATTGACTCAATTAGCCCATGAGGACATCTCTTACCAGAGGTACACTTTCAGTCCCGAAATCTATTTGTTCATCTAATGAAGTGCAAGGTATCTGGTATTCTAGAGGTGGTCAGTTGGTCCTCAAATAGGAATAGTGATACAAAGCAGTGTAGTTCCCAATTTTCATTCGTAACATGTAATTATTTAGGAAACAATGCCCAGCAAGATCCTCAAAGTGCATCTATCATAACTCAAAAATGACTTGGATTTTTACTGACATAATGACGTCTCTCCTAAAGTGGACGCAGTTCCCACAAAAGTGAAAGCTGCACGGATACACTTTTCAGCCAATATATTTCTTGTGATACCAATGTGAATGGGTATCCAGTGAAGTCTAACTTAATTCATACTTAGTCGATTTAAGACAATTTTCGATGAAAGAGTATTGGAGACAATTGGCTTTAGACAATCTCAAATAATCTGCCGATCTTATGGTTCCTAATTTTTGGAAGCTTAAAGTTTTGCAAAGCCCTGTGTCTGATGAAAATAACTCAATTTTTTAGATGCAAATTCATTGTTATTCAGCGATTTATCAACCCGTTCAACGACTTCATGGAGTGCTATTTTAACCGATTTTCCTTTCTGATATGCGTGTTATTTGGAAAGCGGACAGGCTGAAAGGTCTAAAACTTTTTCATCTTCATCGCATGGGACTTATTAGTGATGCTGTTTGCGACAAATGTCTTGAGGATGTCAATGTTTTTGAGCTCTCTTGTGTTTTCAAAGAATATTCCAGTACACGTACTTTCTTCTTTCTCTCGTTCAAACTGCTCCAGTCTGCTAAGGTTGCAGAACGTGTCTATTTTTTATGACTTTTACCGGGACCGTCATCAATTTGACTCCTTCGGGTTCGATCACGAGCCAGTCCTTCATACTGTTGCATACAATAAGAAGCCATCGTCGCCCACAGCGACCTCTTCCCCAACCGAAAAACAGCTCTCCCTTGAACGATCGCTGTATCATTCGGTTCGTGACCGAGCCAGCGTACTCGCTGTCCTTTGATTTCATGCACGGTATCAGGAATTTGCATTAAATTCCTGATCTCGTCATTGCAAAGAACTCGGTCTGTTCCATCAACGTCGCGTTTTGGGTCATATATCACACTCGCGTCTTGGTCTCGAAAACCAGAGATCAGATTTGGGCTCGTTTTGGGTTTTGGGCTCATTGATTTTGAAACCAACGGAAGCTGGACACTGTTCCGGTGAATCAAGTTATTCTTTCACTCTGTTGCCATTTAATCTAATCTCATAGATATCATCTGCTTATATGCAATGTCGCCGGATGTAGCTTAATGTTTAAGAGAGTTTCTCATCACGCCGCGGTCTCGAGTTCGATTCCCGCCGTTGACCAAAAATTAACACGCAACCGGATGACATAAAACGCGATTGTGTGTAAAAACATTCGTTGGGCTGACCACCTACAATGTGCACCAATTGTTAAAATGGTTCATAAGGTCTCAGTTGAGACGCGGTAAGGGCCGTTTACGGCCTCTAAGCCATAGATTATTTTTTTTACTCATTCTCAGCCCCGGTAGGGGGGGGGGCGGCTCCGTTTTCGACGTAACCTTTCTGCGTAAGCGTCTTATTATCCATATTAATCCAATTATCAATGCGCCCCAGAATAGTATGTGAATCATACTATAGTGATGAATATGATGAAAGCCTTTATCTGATATGTTATCTTCGGATTTCTTCAGTGTTGCTATTTGGTTTTCTATGTCGTCGGTTGATGGCGTGGAAATTGTTTCGAGCGAGTGTTGTACCTTTATTGTATTCACAATGTGTGAGGTTAAATCCTTTCGATAAGAGCCTCCAAATAATACCCCATGTGAGTTGTAAAATTGTCTTGTTAAATTGTTACGAGTTGCATCAGCAGCTATGATTAATGATTCGGCATCTCTTAACATACAGCCGGGATTAATTTTTATGAGGCCAGAACCTTTGAAGTTGTATGGTTGGATAACGTGCCTGCAGATTACATCGACCGTACTTTCGTATGGTACTACATATATCCATTGATTCGGCTGGTGAAGCTTTATCCAATGGTTGGTTGCATTCATAGTCTCGCTGCGGCACATAGTGTTGAGGTTTTTGTTTCGTTGTAATATAGCTAATTCGCATAACCCTTGGCTGTATAATGTGCTCCTAATTGGTGAAATTTCACATAGAAATTGAGTTGGTTTGAAAATTTGACAACGCCTACGTCATCTCTGGTCAGTGTTGCGAAATGTTCTCTATGGTCATCTATGGCGAGATATTCGGTTGAGGTTACAATGTGTGACTGAGTATTATCATGCTGAATATTTGGAACAGGTACTACTGACAACAGTGTGTAGTCCTACGTGATTGAGAGTGGTAAAGTAATTTCTATAATAATACCTCGTTGCGTTACCCTACTGCGAATTTTCATGATCTGGTATATGTGATTGAGATCGTGAATGTCGTGTCCTGGAATGGAGATGGAGGCTGGTACATGTTGTCGAATCAATTGCAACTGCTCCTCTAGCTGACTTGGTGCAAGAATTGAGGGGTGTATCAAATCAAGTAAGCCTTGTTGTGTATCCTTCAGGTTATTTAACACCAGGCTTAATTCGAGAAAGCCAACTAATAATGAGCGAACCCTATCCTCATATGTTCGATATTCTTGTAGTTGTGTCATTTCTTCTCGTTGGTGTTGTGTTTCACCATTTTGACCGTGTTGTCGATCAAGGTTGTTTGATTCTTTATCCAATACAATAGTTCATGCGCATTGTTATTAAGTCTCTCAAACCGAGCTTCATATTCACTGGCTTGACGTTGAGTTGGAATCACGAATATGTCCCCCAATACGATGCCTGTTGAATCTCCAAGGCCTCGTTTAATGCGTTGTTTTTCCTTGTTACTGCCTAGTTGCAATTCATTATCAGCAGCCAGATTCCTGAACTTCCAATTTAGCTGTTGTAGAATGTTGCAATGAAAACCGGATAACTCATTGCAAGCGGCTTGTATTTCATTGTGAGCTATCTTGTAGGTTTTGATTTCATCCCAATAGCTACTCAGGTTGTATTGAATTGCCGGAGTCCACTCCATAGCAATAATTTCTAATTTACCTAATTTTTCAAAATATATTCCTGTTGATTGGTTGAATGGTTTAATCTCAATGTTACTGCTCACGAGTCCACAAAGACAGCACACTGAGAGAATAGCTATTGCTATAGGTGATTCATCTGATCCGTGGTTTTGACTCGGCGGTGAGGTTGTTGTCTAGGCAATGGTTTGTTCTCGATGGAATTAGTTGTACTAGCCCTTGTGGACGATCATTGATACAATGGATGGATTAGGTGAGGAATCATCAATAATTGGAAGTTTACATAGTTTTGTTATTGGCCGTTTGTACGTGGCATCCTTACATTTAACTGTCACGATTCGCACTATATTATCCTTCCCGGCATTAGTGTCAAGAACTCGTCCTAGTTTCCATCTTGTAGCCGGTAGTTGGTCGTCTTTTAATAATACCAGATCATTTGTTGCTAAATTTGGCTGGGTGGTTTTCCACTTACTGCGTTGTTGAAGTTCGTGAAGATATTCTGATGACCATGTGCCATCTTGTTCTTAGCCCCATGTTATTAATCATCGCCTCTGGCATAGCTTTTAGTGAATCACCAATCAGAAAATGTCCTGGTGTTA
Organism: Tipula lateralis; assembly: GCA_963932295.1. NCBI lineage: Eukaryota > Metazoa > Arthropoda > Insecta > Diptera > Tipulidae > Tipula > Tipula lateralis. The sequence goes on from OZ010738.1 coordinate 164,401,305, forward strand.
GCACCGTTGTATCAGATGCATCGTTGGTTAGTGGAGTTAGTGGACGAGAATTGAGGACGGCTTCGATTTGCGTGGTGAGAGTATTTAACTCTTCGAATGTTAGAGTTGATTCTCCTATCAATCTCTTAAGATGAAGTTTTACGGATTTTATTCCTGCTTCCCAAATACCACCAAAGTGTGGAGTGTGTGGAGGAATAAAATGCCAGGTTGTCCCATCATTAGCTAACAGGGCAGCTATGTCGTCAGGTAGTGTTGTCATAGCTGCACGGTATGTCTTTTTCATTACAGAATTTGCGCCAATAAAATAGGTTCCATTGTCCGAGAATATATCTGTACAAAGACCGCGCCTGAAGATAAACCTTTTGTATGCTGCTATGAATGCCTCTGTTGTGAGACTGCTCACTATCTTAATATGGATTGCTTTTGTCACCATGCAAACAAAAAGAGCTTTGTATCCCTTGTAGCTATGTATACCTTGTTTGTTGCCTCTACCTGGGGAAGTTCTAAGTTGAACAGGGCCTGCATAGTCAATTCCCGTTTTAGAGAACGGTCTTCCCGGCCTCACTCTTGATGATGGTAAACTGCCTTTGAATACGTCCCATCACACGTCGCAGGCCATTGTCATCGAGATATGGATTAAGAGACGCTAGCTTACTATTTTTATCTAGCTTTTTTTCCTTAGATATGCTGGTAATTTCCCTTCCGAAATCCGGCTCAAACGACCATGAACAATTCCAATCACAGATTGGAATGTGTAGATTCACAAGAAATTATTTATTCAGAGAATAGTGCGCTTACCTCTGGTGGGGGCTTGGACCACTATTTCTGAAATACAAGATATTATGAATTAATAATTAACTTGGTTACTACGGGTGAGGCCAAGTTAATTATATTGAGTAAAAGAACAATTAGGTTGGTGTTTTAATTGTTATCTCACCTTTATTTTATAAATTTCACTGTTTATATACAGCAAAGTTGTCTATACAGCAAGAACTGACTATAGTACAATTCTTATAGTAATGTAAGATAAAAGAAATGAAGATAAATAATATAAATGCGATAAGTGCATTTTATAAATGCAATTTTATAGTTTGTATAATGCTGATTAGTCAAAAATTATTAATCGTTGTAGTTTTTGTATAAATTACTGTTGAGCTCGTCTTAACAGCATCGTTGGTTCTTGGCACATTCAGTGTAGAGCCTGCTCTGGTATAGCTTGTATTTTTTCATAAACATATTAATCCACTTCAATTTTATGAGTGGATGTATAAAAAAAACTTTTTCAAGCTTTTATCCGCGATACAAATCAAATTTATCGAACAATACAATTTCGAAATACCAATATTTGTTATGTAATTCACGCAATATCCTTGTGTATCAAAAGAAAATTATGTCATATCGATAATACCCATTACCATATCGAATACCCATCAATCAAGCCACCAAGAAAAAAGATAAATTAATCATGTTTAGTATATGCCTATGTGTAGGGAGTTACTCACCGCACTCGTATACACATTGTGGAGCTATACATTTTGATGTTACACAATTTTATTATTCCGTGTCAGTATTAACACTTTATTAATCATAAAAGAAACAGAATGTGGATATGAGAGACACGAAAATCAACTATCTCACGACACATTCAAAAAGTGAATATATGGTATATATTGTATGTGGATATAGGTAGGAGCTCTATATATATATACACTCTTGACATAAAATTTTCACAAAAGGGTAGATCCTTATCTTTCGTCGATAAAAACGAATAAAAAAATATGAATAGGAATACAGAAATTTGTTTTAAATGGAATCAATATTATACATTTCTACCTTTTACACATTATTTGACAAAAATAATAATAAAATTATAAGGGATTTCGAATCGAATAAAAAAAAACGAATAAGGGTAGATTTTATATTATACTCGTACACACATATATGTACCGAACTCGAAATGATCAAAAGATATGTTATGTCTATACCGGTGAGCAATTTTCATTTTTATAGCAAAATAATAAAATGAAAAGTTACAACAATTTTCTTTTCATTCACATCTCATATACGAGTGACTCTATATATAATATAAACACACACACACACACATACACACACGCACCCCGAACGAAGAATATGTGAATTTTAATGGCAAACACAAAATGATGAGCGATAAGAAGAAGGTGAGATTGTTCACTTTTTGTCTTTATTTTCTTGATTAAAGTACATTTTTTTTTCGTTCAGTTGTTTTGTTACAGAAATCACATGTAAGAAAAAAAAAGTTAATTACGGTTCGTAATGTTTAACAAAGATTAATTCAATAAAAAATTTTGTAATCATAAAAAGTTAAAAAAAAAAAAATCGTTACACAGAAACGACCCTTTGCTATAAATATGTTATCTTATGTTTAAAATATACAACAATTTATTTTAATTAGATACATGGAATTATGACTTTGGGGGTGGCTTATGTTTACGGTACATGATTGATAAGAATTTTGGCTTTTGCATGGCGCACAAGATACGGATGTGCACGAATATCAATAAATTATTTTAAATGGCTTGAAATTTTTTCGAAATACTCATCTTTATCCTCCTCAATTTCTTTGAAATTGTAAAGATTTAGATAACATCACGATCTGGGCAACACTGATAAAATTTATTTATACTAACGCACTATATATATATCTACTTGAAACCAGCGAGATTCGCAGAAAACATCACATGAAACTTTCCGCCCAGGTGGCTCAGTGGTTATTGCTGTGGCAGTTGGAGCGGGAGGTACCGGGTTGGAATCCCGATACAGGCAGGATGCAAAAGGGATTTTTACCATCTGATTACGATCGGTGATGTTAATGAACACATCTCCGACTCCCTATTGGAATGAAAAACTCATGGGCCGACCCATCTTCCATGTCAGTCCTCAATTTGGCCGTTAAGGCGTGAAGTAGGACGTAAATAAGCGAACCGTGAAAGAGCATGGAGAGCCTTGAGCCCTTAAACAGATAGACAAAGTGGAACTCTGACAAAGTGGAAGAAACCTCAAATAAGCTTTTTGCGAAGTATCAAATCCATGTAACTGTAATTTATGATCCGATCATTTTTTTGATCCATCTTGGTATCCTAATTGCTGGAGTTAAATTATCATCCCTGTGCCAGGACTGTGCGAGACTAAGCTCGCCAGGACTCTTGCATGAATAGCTTTGCTGCTATTGTTGTTGATGATAGCCAGCCAACAGGACCAATATTGATGAATTGGACAACAGTACACGTTTCGTCGGTTCTTCTTCCAAAAGATTAAGTCTAGTGACGTCATAGGATTTTATTATGTCGTTGACATTTAAATTATTCATTTCTTTTGCTCGTAGCTGGTCTGGAACATTAATTAAAAATCTGTACTGAATTCGAAGCCCATTTGTGCTGTGGAAATCCACCGCTTCCTACTATAGACTTGATATCTGATGTTTTATGTCTTCTATATGATGTCATCTGCCATGACACTTGCTGCTCTTGCATAGTTATTATTTTCATCCATTGCCAATTGCATAAATGTTCTTACCTTGATAAATGTAGCTGTTCCATATGTTTTAACTTGCATTCTCCTATTCGTAGTTAAGGATTCGTTGATCCATCCAGATTTGTTCGAACATCTTTTCCACATCGGCTGTTAATACGAACTTTTGCGTTCTCCACGTCAGGATGACACCAACTAGATCACTCTGAATTTTGGGTCTCTGAACTTTCTTCCTAGATTCTCATTCAACAGATGGTGGAGATTTAAAATCTTTTATAAAGTTATGTCTAATTTTTGATTGGAGATACCATCTTCTTTTCATCTCGTTTTTTATTTTTTTTGTTCTTATCTCTACAATCTTTTTCGGGGGTCGGGGCACTTCCATCTCTTTTGCGGTTCGCTTATTTACGTCCTTCCTTACGCCATTACAGCCAAATCGAGGACGTACGGCTATAACACCGATCTACGTAGAACCACATAGTATAGTTCCATGACAGCCTATAGTACTGTCTTGGAAGATGGGTTGGCTCATGAATTCTGCACTCCAACAGGGAGTCATAGATGTGTTAATTTACACTACCGATCGTATTCGTATGGTGAAAACTCCATTTTGCATCTTGCCCCTATCGGGATTCGAACCCGGTACTTAGCTTTAACCACTGCGCCACCTGGGCGGTTGCTTTTCATCTCATTCCAGATATCTTAAAGTTGACCTGTGTTTGTCTAGCTTTATGCTGCTTCCGTGATGATAAATGATCCTTGAGACCATTTGCTTGTTGCCAATGCGATAATAGCTGTAGATACTATTACTGGTCCCCATTGTGTTGCTCGAAATAATTGAGATATCTGCTATCCATTGTTATTTTTGATGAGGGAAGTCCTGTGTTTTTCCTTCAATAGCATATAATACATTGATTCTGCTGCTTGTTTGTATATTTTTGACCTCTAATGATTTGAACATCCCTTCCAAGAACTTCAAAAATTCCAATGTAGTCTGGAATTGTCTTGGATTCTTTAAGGAGATCTCAACGAGTCATGTAATTATCACACTTCTGTTATTATATCTGCTGTTTAAAATTTCGCAAGCAGCTTTATAATTTTTTGCTGATAAACTTGAAGGTTGAAGGTGGTTGATAAATTTGACCGTATAGCAACCTCAATCTGACCCTTTAATAATCTATGGCTTAGAGGCTGTAAACGGCCTTTACCGCGTTTCAACTGAGACCTTACGAACTATTCTACGATTGGTGCACATTGTAGATGGTGAGCCCAATGAATGTTTTTACACACAAACGCTCATTATGCCATCTGGTGCGTGTTAATTTGTGGTTAACGGCAAGAATCGAACTCGAGTCCGCGGCGTGATGAGAAACTATCATATTAAGCTTCAACCAACGATTACCACGTATCTGTGTAGTTTTAGTGATGAGCTTGCGAAAGGTGTCACGAAATCCGGTCTTCTTCTGGTAATACCAACAGCGAATGTCGGAATTTGAATTCGTGGTAGCCAAATGTGCGTTATTGGATTTGTTGGTTTACTTTTTCTGGTCCCTTCTATGTTTACTGTTATTTGAATGATGTTTTTTTTGTTACTCTCTATCAATGTTTTGAAAATACTGTTCTGTGAAGTACTTCACGTTCGACACAACGGAGTATAAAGGTACTAAAGAACACTAGAATTATGGAAAAATGATGTTGAAAACATTTTTGACTATAAAGGAAATACGTAGACGATGAAAGACTGGACTTATACCTATTTGGATTGAAAGGACGATGCTAAAAATGGGCTACATGTTTTAGAAGTTTCTCTTTACATTATAACATCATGAGGGAGTAAACGGAAACTAATGTTATCACCACAATCAATAAGTGAGATAATGGATCTCGTACCTGTAGGAAACACTATAACTTGATTTTACATTAGTCTCGTTTCATGAGAGTTCTGGGAAATAAAATTGAAGCAGGCAAAAACCAAATCATCGATGATAACCGGTTTACTAGAAACGACAAACCGCGAGAGGAAGCTTTTATAAGAATAAAGTAGTCAAATGAACTAACCAGATTAAGGGTCAGCTTGGCAATATCCAATTTTGGAAGTTCTGATAGGACTATAGTTTATATTTGTGGGGGTGACTAGGAAGGATTATGTTTGGAGTTTAAAAACTTGACTTCTTACTAATACTGAAATTTGAGAACGACGAAAACCATCAGCATGGAGAAAATCGCCGTTAGTGTTATAATAGTAAAGGCGTCCTACAGTAAATTTCCGTGAGTACTTGAAAAATGTGGATATAACTGGGAATTGGTGGGGGTTCCAAACAGCTGGATAGAGGATCTTCGATTTCATTTTGGAGTTTATATTTACGGTGCATGATTGATAACAATCTCGTCTAAGACAACATCATGATCTGGCAGCACCAAGAGAGATATTAATAGCAACGCACTTCTTCAAATTATTGAGAGTAGAACATTTATTATGATTAAAGGTTAACAGAAGCAGAAATTTTTCCAACACGATCATTGAAATTGGAAGTGGATCATACATTCTAGGGAACCGAAACAAAAATACTACCCAATAAGTTATATCAAAAACGCAATAAAACTTATCTGGACCAACGCTCGACGCAGCTGGTGTAAAAATGTGGCGGATATAGTTTAAATTTGTATAGATCACTAGGAAGGATTATGCATGAAGATTAAAGGGACAGATTCAAATGCTGGTCTTATAATACACCAAACTTCGTGAAATATGAAAACGATCATCATGAGGAAAATCGTCGATTGTCGTTCAATAGTTATGGTATCCGAAATGAGGTTGAAAGTAAGTACTTGAAAAAATATAGGGAACAGCTGCGATGTAATTGCGGTGTTAGTGGAGGTGCCCAAAAGCTGGGAGGTGAAGTTTTGATGAGTGCCGTGACCAAAATGACACCTATCTAGAAATCAATGAAGACCCTAAAGGTTGAGATTAGAAAAGCAGTATCGGACTAGTATCAAAAATGTCATCAATTTCATTTCGTAAAAACTTTTGTAAACGGAACTAGAAAACGTATAAAAGCTCGATATAATTATCAAATGATAGTTTTAGATGATAACTATGTAGATTGGATAATCAGCAAGGTTTCACAAAAAAGTAGGAGAGAGGATAACTAACCAAACCACAGAAGAGGTTTGGATTCTTCTTCAATATTTTTGTAGCAATGCGAAAAATCGTGCTGAAGTATTTAAAGATTAGGAGGGAAGTGAACACATACGGGATAACAGAAAGTTGAGGCGATCAACTCTATGGCTAGAGAGATAAGTGAATCTCGTACACTAGAAAATGGTTTTAGTTATTTGATGAGTGGAACTGTTATTTCCAAAATCAACATTTAGGGAAACTGTGGGTTTTCCATTAGACCAAAAACACTAGTATAGTGTTAAGTTACAAAAGGTCACATGTCAAAATATAGGAAGCAAGATTAAAAAACTCAGACTGAAATTGGGTACAGCTTGACTAAAATAAAGAATTATGGAATGAAGTTTTGGTAGCGGGCGTAGTTTAAATTTGAGAAGGTAACTAAAGGACTTGGACAGTAAACGAACAAGTTGAAAAGGCGGAGTTGTATATAATAAGCTACTTTATTTAATCTTTGTCAGTGGTGTTTGAATAAAATGTTTACAATAATGATTAAAAAGAACCACTCATTTAATTTAATTCAAGTTTGGTCCTAAAAAGCTTCAGAACTACATTTATCATAATGTTAAAAATACGATGTCAACCTAGTCGTTAGTGGACCCAAACTTCTAACGGGTTCAATGTACGTTTGAAATCGTCACTAGGGCATCACCCCATATATAGAATTTGTATCGGCGATTAGTCACTCGGTTGTGTTGGTTTTGGATGTCCGTTCCTGGTTGTGTAAACTGCTTTATTATGGCCAAGAACTGGAAAGATATCTCACTTCTTAACACCACAAGCAGATAAACACTAACCTTGTCGTTGTTATTCTGGATGGGTTTTCAATAGCACGTAGTCAAATTTATTCTGGATTCGCTATCTGATATTTCCCTGGGCTATGTAGTCCTTTTCACGAGTCCTTGATTTATTTTTCCCACTGAAGAACGGTATGTCTTCCTTCACTCTTACATGTTTCTCGAATCTACACCAATCCCACCATACATCTGTTGTGGCTGTGAGATACTAAATCTTTGTGTGTTTTGTCTTATATTTTAGGATATACATACTGCTCTGTATTGTTCATTGTCCTGAGCCATCACAAACTAACAAGCAACCGGTAAGTATTAAAATTTACTTATTACATCGTGGCATTTAAATGACAGCGAGCAATCAATAACTCAGTGTGCAATGAACGACGCGTTTTCAAAATTTTCGTTAAGGTGTGACGTAACGGACCCTCAATGTTAATCTATTCGTTTCATCTAAAGTTATTAAATTTCACTGCTCCATGAAATGTGTATAGTTACTTCACATCAGTTATATCAGTTCACAGAACGAAGCTGGATGTTTACTTTTTATATATAGATTACGATATATAAATATAATACTGGTGGTTGCATCTTTCATTTCATTACATTTTTAATTTATTTTCTAAAATTTAAACAAGTTAACGATAAAATTATAAAGTGAAACTATCTATCGTAAAAAGTGTAACTTACACTGTATAGATGTTGTATTAAAACAGCTGAGAAATCAAACCATAAATAATATCGAACATTTCAAAAAAGTAATTGACATTTCATTTGCGATAACGCCGAAATATTCATCTGTGATGATGATAACGCAAACGAAACCAATAAATAAAATTCGAAATATTTATTTTATGTTTTGACAATCAATATTGTATAGTGTATATACAGACACTACACACAAAAAAATGTAGAGATGGGATGCTACTACACAATATGTATACATACTAGGAATATGTACACAGATCTAAATATAAATAATAATCTTTTCGAGTACATAAACGAAAATCGAAAAAACAATGATGTATTAAAATCGAAAAACTCTGCAACAAAAGCTTCCTAACAACAACAACAACAACAACAACAAAATTGAAAGGAAATTGAAAATGTTTTTTTGTTGATGTTGTTGTGTTTTGCCAATACATATTTGTTTACTCGTGGAAAAAAAAAAGTTTAAATTAAATATTCGAACGATAGATCTGTGTAACACACCCAAAACACACAGACTGACTGTGGAGCACACAAAACACGCCTAATACATCACATAATTCGTATTTATACATTTGTTGTTTCGAATTTTATCACTATTGACCTAGTTTAAAGTTAATTTTGTTGATTGCGTATACAAAACAAATTTTTGGTATACTGAATTTTAATTTATGGTTCAACAAAAATTAATTCTAATCTTAAAAATGGTATCTCACCGAAATAACACACACAAAAAAAAATGTCAAAACACATTTGTGAAAAGGGTTTTTTAAAGCTTTTTGTGTGTCATATGGAGAGGGAGAGCGAGAGAAAGAGTAAAGATGGAATAAGTTAGATAATGGATATTATATATTGCTGTTGTTGCTTTCGATCGTGGTTATGACCTAGCCATGGCAAATAAGAATGAAAATTTGTATAATTATTATAATAACCATAAAGATTCTCTTCATCAAATTTTCATCGCGACACACACACACCCTCTTCCTTCCATTCCGACGAAGAATATGTTTTATACTCATCTCGATGTCTTTTGTTTGTCCCAACTCGTAGATACGAGTAGAATAGCCATTCGCTTTTTTTACCTTTTGTGTATGCCTAAATATATATAAATCTGGAAATGAAAAATTCAACTTAAATTATAATTCCGGTTCTCAATTAACATACTTTATTCGTCTTCTAATTAAAAGTTAATTTTCGGTTTGACTGGTTGTCTTTGTTCTGAGATTATAATTTAAAATTGTATACTGGTATAATCAGGCTAGACCAAAAATTCTGTTTTAGTTGCGGTATATAAATATTCTGGTTCGGACTTTAAATTTATTCAAGAAGCACTCCAATCAGCAATGGATCACTTTGGAGTCAGAAATAAACCTGAGATTCCACGATAGGCCCCTTCACAATTCAACCCGCAAATTCACAAGTACACTCATTTTGTAATGGTTGCCGTCCATACCGCGTCAACCAGCTCTTCATTCTGTTGTAAATAATTAGTATATGGCAGATCGCTCGCTACGCCATAGTTTCTATCATCACCGACAGCGACCTTTTCGTCTACCGAAAAGCGTTTTTTCTTTAAAGGACACCAAGCCAGCGTCCTCACTTGCCGTTAATATTATTCAAAAATTCCCATTAAATTCCTAAACTTGTGGTTGAAAAGAACGCGGTTTGTGCCACCAACGTTCCGATTTTGGGCATATAACACATCCATAATACTTTTCTCGTATGTTAGAATCCATCTTTCATACTCATCCGTCAAAAGCCAACTCTTGCATTCATACATGACAACGGGTTTGATCTGTTCAATTTCAGATTATCCGCATTTCCAAGATATTTTGTATTCAGAAGTGAACGTAGAGGATATAAAGCTCAATTGCCAGTGGCACGAGTAACTATGATATCTTCTCTCACTATTTTCATAAGTAACGAGAGATCCAAGATACTTGAATCTCATCACTTCTCCTAACGTGTGGTTTCCACTACTGAAATCAATTGCATTTTGATCTCCTTGCTGAATACAAGAACTAATTGGAAAAATTCTCGACAGCTTGTTATCTAGTTTGACACAATACATTGTGACCATACCATACCATAGCGTCTCTCGATTGATTGAGTCATATTCACACACATACTTAAATATGTAAAACACCCAGTCGTCATTTTTTTGGAAACAAACTCAAGATCTTGAATGATACAAGTAGAAAGCACGCTAATTTCTCTGCTAACGAGAGCGACAGTTTACGCTTAATCGCTCAAGTATTCTGTCCGGCTCATTAATATTCTTAAGGGATCGGATAACTGCCTATGAAGTCTTTGAACATTCTCTAGTGATTCGTCATACGTGAGATAATCAACATTTTTTAAATGGACATGGCCAGTGACTATAGGAACCAGTTCCTTTTTTAAAAGCGTACTTGATTGAGCTTTGAGCTTAACTTGCTGATCCAATTCGTCGTACTTCTTCTTACTGTAAAGGGTAGTTGACTACGCCAGCTTTAAATTAAATAAGACATTGTTTTTTTAACGGTATGAGACGCCAATGAAACACAGGCTAAAATCTGTTTATTACGCGAACCACTTATTTTTGAATTGATTTGTGGAAATCAGTAACCTGTCAATTTCTATAGCACAGTACGTTTCAGTTCATTAAGAATAAATCTATGGCCCGGACAAGTGCCAACAACCACTCACCACCAGCACACTTTAAGTGAAAGTCAGCCAAACAACTATATACCAAATCATCTACAGAAAATGGATTCTATTTAATTAACATTTGGGCACTAATGTTTACTTATAGCTCAATTAGTCAAATTAGTTCAATCTGTTAAAATGACATTATGATCAAATGCAACCTTCTTCTCTAGTTTAGCTGCGAAAAAATTTTATTCAACTTAAAACCACTGTCATTAGTCATATGATTTATGGGACAACCCAAATAATATACTATAAAGGCGTGAACTACACCTCATATAACAACAATAAGTTAATAATTAAAAGAAAACAATCATAGCTCTAAGCAAAACTGCAGATAGTGAAAAAAATTATATTCAACCACAATGCGAGAAAAAATATAAGGAAAAGCTTTTTTTGAACTTTTCATCTCTATATGTGAAAAGATTATAATTCTGTCTTTATTTAATTTTCTATTTTGTGCAAGAGATTATATAAAATTTATATAGAGACTACCTTAATGTGGTGGTTTAAGTTCGATTCAAGCTACATAATATCTCTAAACTGGATGACATTTTTTTAAGATGACCTTAACCCGTGGCAAAATGGTTAAGAACAGTAACATTTCTTAACCAAAATCTTAGATAACTTCAATTATTCCTTTATTGAGTTTCTTTATATTCATGCGTATTGAGTTCCTTTATATTCACAGTAAGAAGCAGAATAGGGACCGGTATTATCTAAACTCAAAAATATATCCTTATGTGTAAGTGATCGATAATTTTTCCGTGCTATCATTATCACTGTCTCTTTCACTATGAACCACTCTCTCCTGAAATTAAGGGTTCAATCACCCATTTTAGACCACAGAATATGTTTAGGGATTGAATTTATTGCTCGCGATACTACTCTGGTACATGCATTCTCCACTTTCATCAATTGGCTTAACGTCCCTTTAAACCATTTCCATACCCACTAATACCATATCCGAATATGAAGGATATGTGAGCATCCCACGCAATCATTGCAATCATCTGCAAATACTTCTTCGTATTCTGCCGCCTCATCAATACTTCTTCCCACGTTGCATCTCACACGTTTATAGGTTAAATCGAAATGGCGATATTTATTTTCCTTGTTTAAGTCCAATATTCACCTCCTCTTCCAAACCACATTCACTTCCATTTAAAATAATTTACCGTTCATTCATGAAATCTTCTATCCACGTGCATATTTTCAAAATCCAAAATTCAAAAGAATTGGTTGTATTTCCACAGTACCACATGGTCAAAAGCCCTCTGTATGATACCTGCACTGTAGCGTGTCTGCAGCCAAGACATCTAATAGCATCACATACCACCAGCTACGACTCCAGATACAGACGATTTTTATGTATTAACCACTTCCTGTTTGAAATATGGATAAAAAAGCAAGAAAGTCTGCCAAGTTTCTACATCATAACTCTCCTGGAATCTTGTTAATAAATTTGAGTCTTGTATTCGTAATAGATTGTTCGTAATCGTATTATCCAGACAAATCACTTCACGAACTAAGAACATATATCATAGATTCGAGAAGGAGTTATTATGCTGTCATACTGATTTTTGACTGGATCTGGTTAATTTTGTGTTGAATCAAATTAAGCCACAGGCTTCAGTTCTGGTGGTGCCCTTCCGTTAATTCCTTTAAGTTTTAACTTTGCAACCATTCTTACCGAAAGGCTAAAACCTTTGATTTCCCATAATCCAGTAGTTGTGGTATGTATTATTTGAGACCCATTTTCCCGATAACTTTTTATTTTGTCATCTCCAGGCGATTGTCTTCTTACACATTCCAAGTGACTCGGCTGGCCAGCTTAATAGATGCCAAAGGACAGACCTCCAACATTCGCCATTTTATTGGAGTCTTGTACAAAGATTTACATATTGTGTTGGGCGAAATGACGATTTACAACCAAATTAGCTAAATTTAGCTTCAACAACATTAAAAACGAATAAAACGACAACAAAGTATATCTACATACCATTCAGAATATATAACACAGACGAAAACCATTAAAACGAAAACCCTAAACAACAATTTTTATTTTTTTTTATATTTCATGCAAATGATCAATAAATACAAGCATTATTATCATTTAGAGCTTTTATACGAGTATGTATGGCAGGGCAAAATGAAAAGCCAAAAACCATAAAACGACGAGAGAGCAAGACAAAAAAAATGGAAAATTTTTAAATTCTAAGTGTTTTCCTTTTAATTGTCCACCAGCTCAAAAGGAATACAACAACAACAACAACAACAAAACGACCATCTTTGTAATATCATTTTAATTGAAATTTTATTTAAAATAAATACAAAAAAATATTTTTTTGCCAGCCATCTTCTTGTCTGCATAATGTATATAATTTTTTTTTTGTCTTTTCGATTTGCTTCTCCGAAACACAATTAAACCATTATTTTGTGTGTTTGAATATCATTTTTAATTCGGTTCTTTTATTTTAATGTTCATTGAGATATAATTAATGAAGAAACTAATTTTATTGTATGTTCATATAGTTATTATTTTTATGACCGTGCTTTCTCAGAATTTTCTGCTGGTTTTCGAGCTCAGTTAATTTTAATTCGAATTATTATTTTATTACTTAAGACTTAAGAATAGAGTGCAAAAAGTTCAACATCCAATTATCAAAGAATATTAAAACGAAGATTCTGGTCAAGTGAAAAGTTCTGTGAGGTTTGAGCTTGCAAAATCTATACATCTTAAACTTGTAGCTACCTCTAATATCATATATTGCGTGTAATGAAAGAGAGTAAAACCAGAAATCAGAAATTTGCATCAGAACTCATTGATTTTGAAAGCTACGTAATTGAACTACTGGTAATATTCAATTTTTTTTCTTTTGATTTATCTGATAATGGCCAAAAGCATACGACTACGGATGACATATACCGAAAAGTACAAAACACTTCAAATCGTACATCAAATATTTAAATATTAACTGTAAATTATATTGATCTGTATCTTATATCACATACTGACAAAAGAATTAGAAAAATTGCATCAAAATTTTGCAATTATTAACAGTATTTCAATATTTAATTTTCTAAACTTTCCATATTTTTCAATTTTTAAATTTTTTCAATTTTTGCAATTTTAAAAATTTTCATTTTTGAAAATTTTGAATCTTTGAAATTTTGCAATTTTTCAAATTTTCAGTTTTGCAATATTTCAAAATTTTCAATTTTACAAATTTTTCAATTTTTACAATTTTTCAAATTTTTTTCAATTTTTGCAATTTTAAACATTTTCATTTTTTAAAATTTGAAATTTTTGCAATTTCGCAATTTTTCAAATTTTCAGTTTTATAAAATTCTATATTTTCAAATTTTTAAATTTTCAATTTTTGCAATGTTTCAATTTTTGCAATTTTAAAAATTTGAATTTTTTCAACTTTTTAAATTTTCAATTTTGTAATTATCAAAATTTTAAATTTTTCAAATTTTTATAATTTTCATTTTTTGCAATTTTTCAAATTTTTAATTTTTGCAATTTTCGCAATTTTTAAAATTTTAAATTTTAATAATTTTCATTTTTGAAAATTTTGAATTTTTTCAATTTTGCAGTTTTTCAAATTTTCAGTTTTGCAATATTTCAAAATTTTCAATTTTTCCAATTTTTAAATTTTAAATTTCAATTTTTTAATATTTTCAATTTTTACAATTTAAAAATTTTCATTTTTTAAAATTTTGAATTTTTGCAATTTTTCAAATTTTTAGTTTTGCAATATCTCAAAATTTTCAATTTTACAAATTTTATAATTTTCAATTTTTGCAATTTTTCAAATTTTCTATTGTTGCAATTTTATTAATTTTCGTTTTTTAAAATTTTGAATTTTTGCAATTTTGCAGATTTCAAATTTTCAGTTTTGCAATATTTTAAAACTTTCAATTTTTCAAATTTTTATAATTTTCCATTTTTGAAATTTTTCAAATTTTTAATTTTTTCAATTTCTTGCAATCAATTTCTTCAATTTTTAGTTTTGCAATATCTCAAAATTTTCAATTTTTCAAATTTTATAATTTTCAATTTTTGCAATTTTTCAAATTTTCAATTTTTCTATTGTTGCAATTTTATTAATTTTCGTTTTTTAAAATATTGAATTTTTTCAATTTTGCAGATTTCAAATTTTCAGTTTTGCAATATTTTAAAACTTTCAATTTTTCAAATTTTTATAATTTTCCATTTTTGAAATTTTTCAAATTTTGAATTTTTTCAATTTCTTGCAATTTGAAAATTTTCATTTTTTAAAATTTTGAATTTTCGCAATTTTGCAAAATTTTCAGTTTTGCAATATTTCAAAATTTTCAATTTTTCAAATTTTTTAATTTTTTCAATTTTGAAAATTCTCATTTTTTAAAATTTTGAATTTTTGCAATTTTTCAAATTTTCAGTTTTGCAATATGTCAAAATTTTCAGTTTTTCATGTTTTTACAATTTTCAATTTTTCAAAATTTTATTTTTTTAATTTTTGCAATTTTAAAAATTTTCATTTTTTGCAATTTTTAAATTTTAAATTTTTAAATTTTTGCAATTTTAAAAATTTTCATTTTTTAAAATTATATTTTACAATATTTTGCAATTTCCCATTTTTTCAATTTTTAATTTTTTCAATTTTTTTAATTTTTAATTGCAATTTTTAATTTTAAAAATTTTCCTAGAAGTTTATATATTGAAGTAATATTTTCATTTTCTGTTTGTTTGATGTAAGACTGCAATGTTTCTTCAAGGTGATTGGCAAACAAATCTGCTTTTTGTTTAGCATTTCAAGCCCAATTTTCTTTATTTTGAATTGGAGGAACTTGGAGTTTGGGCTTTTTAAGGTTTTCAGTTGCTTTCCATAATGAATAATCAGTGGTATTTTAATTTGTTACACAAATGGTTAAATATCGTCTTATTTTCCGGTTTTCGATATTTTTGCCAATTGTTTCGTGCTTTTCTTTTATTTTTAGGAAGTTCTATCAGTTCTTCTGGATAGATAACTTTGCGCGTTAATGAGCTTTCCTAATTCGTCTTCTATTTGGATTGGTCCCTGTATTGGGTTCTGCACACTTATTCGTTTTGTTAACTGTGTTTGAAAGAAGTCCCAATAGGTTTTGTTGTTTGTTAATTTTGCATTGCTCTCTTCCATAATGACTTTAAGTACTTTGTTATGTTTTATATTATCTTTTATGCAAACTTCTTTCCTGCGACATAAGTCTTTCGTCGATGTTCTCTATGTTTTTCAGTATATCCTGTAGAACGAGCTCCACTTTAGACTGTTTCTGCTCTGTCTGCTGGACTATCTGTGCTTAAGTGACGTTTTCGATTACTCACTTTCTTTGTTTGATAGGAATTGGCGGTTTTGGTTCCGTGGTTTTTTTAATAGGTTGTATATTTCTTATTGAATCTGGTTTGCGTGATTTATCTCTCATTTTTTGTAGTTCTACTGCAACTTCACCCCCTCTGTGGTTTGCTGGATGCTGGCCTTTACAATTGATACATTTTGGTGCTGTATTTCGGGGAACTGTGCAGTTGTTTCCTGCATGTTTTCTTGTACATTTAACACACCTTGCTTCACGGTGACAGTACCTTTGTGTATGATTATAATCATGGCAGCTTTTACATTGCGGTATTAGTCGAGTGACGTTTCTCGGTGTTTCTATTTTAGCCCTTAGATTCAGAATAGCCTTTTAAAATAAACATTTTCGAAAGATTCTTGAGGTTGTCGAATGTTAACATGAAAAGTGGAGACCCCTTCTCGTGATTTCAGCATTCCCATCTCTGTTTTCTCGTCTCTCTTTTCTGATAACGTTGACTGCATCGATTATTTTTAGACCTTTGTTTTGCAGGCCCTCAATAATTTCATCTTTTGAATAAGTTGGATGGAGACCTCTTGCCATTACTTTAATTGATCGATCGTTTTTATCTTCGTAGGTCTTCAGCCTCTGTTGTATTTATTTTCCAGATGTTATTACCGAGTTATATTACTTTGTAGTCATTTCTTACTACTTCTTTCATCAGTTTCTGAATACTGCCGTGATTTGCTATGTCTAAAATGTTGATCGAGGGTGGAACCTGTTTCTTTTTTCTGGGTCACGCACTTTTTGGTCAGTAATTACATTGTTTCTTGCTATGTAGAGCCAATCAAATCATACTACTTCTTATACATTTCTCAACTAAGAACGATTTATCCACAGAGACATATAATATAACAACTGAACTTCCAGAATGGATATATAGTGTATTAATGCGGTAACAAAAAGTCAAACCATAAACAAGTATTAAAGTTACGGCTAAAACTTGCTAACAACTCATTCTAATGAATGGTTAACCAAAAACTAATCATATTTAGGAAAAACTAATTTTCCGAAATAGGAAAAATTATGCTTTCTTGTTTATTATGCTGTGTATGTATGTACAATATATATAGCCAGTTACAAACTCGACCACGAAAACATATATATATATATATATATATATATATATATATATATATATATATATATATATATATATATATATATATATATATATATATATATATATATATATATACATATATAAAACAAAGTTGATCTTCCCTTCTCACACTATAAGTGTTTGTACTATATCTATATACTCGTATCTTGATTCCAATGTATTGTAATTGAATAGCAATAATTAGGTTTCACATACGTGATCATAAAAAGTTTTTCGAGAATGTTGTAAATAAAAAATGAATATATGTATGACTAGAATATCATATAAAACTTTCGTTTCCATTATAAAATATAGCATCGAACAGAAACCACCAACAACTCAACACAAGATAATCTAGATATACAAGAGTGAGTAAAACATAAAAATAAAGGGTGTCCCAATATCAACGCAAGGTTTGAATTAAATAGGAATAACACACATTGAAAAAAATAAATAGTATAACTTAAAAATTTGGTAGTGATATCTAAAAAAAATTGTTGTTAAAATTAGTCAATATGTTATTGTTGTTCTTTTTAAAACCTTTAATTGATAAACTTAACTAAATCATAATTTATAACATTAAATAAGTTTTCTTTTTATTTTTATTTAATTATTCAATTTTCCAATGTTATTTCTCAATTATTCTTAATTTATTGTTAAATGTTTTCGTTTAATTTTTTAAATTCAATATGAATACTTGACAAACTTGATGCAATTACATCGCTTCGCCAATATATATCATACAAATGTTGTTGTATAAATGTCCAGATTAGTTGCGATTCGTGTGGATACTTCAGATTAAAAACATTCAAAATTTTAAAAATAGTGTCTATACCTTTTGGGATTGTCGGTAGTTTAAATTTTATGAAATCAAAAAATGCATAAAAATCTCGCAGGTGCTCCAAATCTTCACCAACTACTACAATAACCGGCTGCATAGTCATATTAAGTTTTAATTATTTATCTCTCATAGTATTTACTGCACCATGAATATCATTTTGTGTTTTAACTTGCAGAATTATGCTCATTTGAGCATCAGTAATAGAGGGCTGCCAAATATTTTTTTTAATTGAAATGTTCTTTGGCATTAATAGAGCGACCAATGGTTGTATTATTAACAATATTAACAATATTTCTCCAATTTTCCAAATTGTTTACTAAATTAACTACGCAATCAACTTAGGAACATCAATCAAATATCGATTCCATGTTATATCCATACATGCAAGAATTCCAGCATTTAAGTACACGGATTTTGTGACGCGAGTCCATCAGCATATGTCGCGGTGGTGTATTTTAAAACCATAATTCCAAATGAAGAAGCGTACGTTAAACTCATATCAGCAAAAACTCAGGTATCTCCGATAAAGTCACCATCGTTACCTAGATTAGAGCTCTGTGCTGCTGTGCTCCTTACTTAATTAATAAATTTAATTAAGAAAAGTACCAGCCTCAATTTTCCTGAACTATTTAACTGAACCGACACACAAATTGTTCTTGACTGGCTCTCAAGTCACCCCAGGCGATGGAGTACATTCATGTACAACCGTACCGCTGAGATCCTATCATCTGCCACGCGCAAACTTGGGTATCACGTACCATCTAAGGATAATCCAGCGGACTGCACATCCCGCGGTTTAATGCCAGAAGAGCTAATCACTCACCAATTATGATGGAACGACCAGCGCAAAGTTCTAATTATGAAAATCAATTAGAACAAGCTAATAAGTTGTTTGTATCCACCACCAGCTCCAGTAATGATTGGTTTCAGGACTTTCTTGCTAACTACTCATCATTCCGAAAATCGCAACGCATTTTAGCCTTTATGTGCCACTTCGTTAGTAATATATGGAAGCTAAAGGGTCATAGAGTTCACAGGAATTATCTTCGGCGGATGAAGTTTTTGAAGCACAACGACAACTCTGTAAAAGCGAACAGTTAAAATTCTAAGCTCGAGAAATAGAGACGCTGAGTTCAAAATCACCTATCAATCGAAACAGCACACTACTTTCATTAAATCCATTCCTGGACGACCATAAAATTCTAAGAGTTGGAGGACGATTGGAACATAGCATCGCACCGTTCTCGACAAAGTATCCAATATTCATCCTTCACCCAAAATCCAGATTAACTGCGCTAATTCTGCAAGATGTTCATCGATACTATAAACATGCTGGGCCTACACTTCTACTACAACTGTCACGGAAAGAATATTGGATTCCAACGGGAAAAACAAAGACTACAGAAATTATAAAAAAATTTGTGGCATGTGCCCGATTCAAAGCAAAACTTCAAGGTCAGCTAATGGGTAACTTGCCAGGTGGCAGGGTACAATTCACAAGACCGATTCTGCAAGTAAGGTTCGATTATGCTGGCCCAATTTCCATCCATTTAACTAGAGGTAGAGGCCAAAAGGTGTATAAATCGTACAATTGCCTATTCATATGCTTCGGTATACGAAGGCAGTGCATTTGGAACTCGGTAGCGATATGACCAGCAAATCCTTTCTTGGTGCTTTTAAGAGATTCACCGCACGACGGGGCATCCCACAAGAAATCCTCAGCGATAATGGGTCTAATTTTATTGGTACAAATAATCGTCTATGGGAAGTATTTTCCAAATTAATAAAAAATTCGAATTATATGTCTGATTATGCTACCAGATATCATATTACTTGGCACTTTAACCCACCAAGTGCTCCTCACTTCGGAGGAATCTGGGAGGCTGCAGTCAAATTCACAAAATACCACTTGGTTCGAGTCATTGGAAAGCAAAATTTAACCATGGAGGAGATGAACATACTTTTGACGGAAATCGAAGGCGGCGTTCTGAACGCCAGATCGCTATGTGCTTCAGATTCCAGTGACATCAATGTATTGACGCTATCACATTTTCTCATTGACCACGCTGACACCAAAATATCAGAAGAAATAGCCGATATGAAAATATCACCCACGCATAGATGGAAAATGGTGCAACAAATATTTCAACATTTCTGGAAGCGATGGCATACGGAATACCTAACGTCATTACAACGTCAGAAGTGGAAGTATATACAATCTCCAGTATTATTGAACGACATTGCCATCATAAAAGACAGTAATCTGCCAGTCAACCAGTGGCCATTAGGAAATGTGGTTAAGGTTCATCCTGGTGTTGACAATATTGTTAGAGTCGTTACCTTACAAACAAAGTCTTGGGAAATGGTACGACCAATTCATAAATTATGTATCCTGCCTGTATACGATGTGAGCAGTGCTTCAACCGATGCTTCCGATAGCAGTACTTCAACCAACAAAATACGCAAGTAACTTACAGTCTCTCGTTATTTGTGTCGCCTGGTGAGAACAATGTCCAGTCAAACCATTTCAAAGTCGCATAATCAGAACATCACTAAACAAAACAAAAAGAGAAAATGCCTGGTTAAATTCCTCATTTGAACCAGTTGGTTCAAGGGCGGCTCATATGTATAAGCTTGGAAGCCGTACATTCCACTCATCTTATTATTAAAAACTGAATTTATTCTATACGTCGTTTCTCAGTGACTGAATTTCACTGTATTGAATTTCAATACAGCCACTCAAATACATTTATACTCATCTCGTTGGGACAAATAGCAAGCTGCTTGTTCAAAATATCTTGCTCTTCAAAATATCCCAAACCGAGAAATCTAGCGGGGTGGTATTTGGTGGTATAATTGGACAGTGGAATGAACCGCGGAATATCGCTTATCAGTCATTTCAGTCAAAGTAGACAATCTTGATTGACACACGCTTTATGACTCGGCGCCGCGTCCTGTTAAAATGTCGATGCTCTACGGCCATAATGTTTTTGTGTCCAAGGCTTTCAACGTAAGCTTCAACACATGATCCCTATAAATTTGATGCCACGGTCCGGTAAATCCGGTGGTTTTGCTTGTTCACATAATGCGCGGTAACAAACGGTGACTCATTGGAAAAAACAAAAATTGCCACTTGCGTTGAAGCGTATTAACTCCTTTGCTCTTGCCACTCTAACGTTTTTTTCAGCATCGGTGAGACTTCCGAACGATATCCGGTGAAGTTGCAGTGCGTTTCGGTCCATCAGTATGGCGTTTTGAAATGCTGATGACAAAGATTTTATTCACATGTAGATGTTTTAACTGGTTAACAATCTGCAGTTGTGGTTTTTCACCCAAATATAGAACCATCACACTTTTACGCTTGGATTGCATTGCGAATAACATTTTTTCTGAATATTACTGGTTATAGACGGCCATGACCGTCTGAAGTTGGTAACACTTCGTGTCAGTCACGCTGTATGCGCAACTCTCTCTCTATATATTTTGCTATGTGTCTCGGAATGTCTGTATTGGTTTGTGTGTGTGTCAAATCAATATGTTGCATACATTTTGGGACATCCTTTACCATTTCTATATATAAAATGGGTTGAGGATTAATTTTTGTCTTACACATTTATTCACACCAGGAAATTTATATCAGGCTTTGGTTTAAATATATATTGGTCTAGTCCAGAAATCTCATTTGTGTAACATTATCTTATGGTTAGGCGATAAAAGTTTAATTAGATATTTAATTGTATACAGCTGTATGTACCACACTAGAGGTTTCAGAATTATTTCACTCAACTTTACCTAAATGGGAAAACAGCAGCAAACCGTATTTGTTTCATGTATTGCGAATTTGAATTGTATGTTCGTATCGTGGTGTTTTGCAGCTCATTTAAAAGAAGCCAATTGAATTTAATGCCAAACGAACCAGCGTGTGTGTGTATATATATGGTATATAGAAGTACCAGTAAGTGACCACAACAAACTACTTAATTTATTATTCATTGTCGAAAAATGTCATGGACAACAAAAGTTTTTCCATATTTTCCTATTTTATTAAATTTAGAGTGTTGTTGTCTTCTTCGTTTCAATTTTTTTTTTAATTTTAACAAATTTTAAAACCACATAAAAGAGATTAACCTAATTCAATTTTCTAGTTGTATGAATTGTAGAACTGAAATTATATTTTTTTTCCACATTCCAAAATGGAAAATATAATTTTCATACATAAAAGTTTGTTGTAGTTCTCTTTCAATCTCTCTTTATGTTGCTATGTGTCTCGGAATGTTTGTGTGGGTATGTGTGTGTATGGGTGTGTGTTGGAAAACTTTAATCTAATTTTTCCAGTTTTATTTTTTTTAACAAGTACTGTGTCGTCTCTATATATGTACCAGTAAAATTTATGTGGTTCAGAAAATACTCAATTTACATCTATTTGTCTGTGATTGAATGCAGTTGTGCCTCTTTGATATCACATCTCTCTATAAATAACACTAATTGACACTCAAAATAATTTTAAGTGTCGAGTACCATACTAAGATAATTCTACTAAGCTTTCATTAAAAATGTTGATTCGAATGTACACTCTAAAAAATGAGGATTGAAGTGCGTAAAATTACCTTGATAATAATGGCAATTTTTGATGTAATTCTACACCCGATGCTTAAAATTCAACTGATAATTATGTATAAGAAAATGATTACACTTAAAATAGTTAAATTACCCAGTTTTGTGTATTTTTCCTATCATAAGAGTAAAGAAATACCAATGAGTATGTGAAGTTAAACTTTAAGTTGTAAGTTTACACCATTTGTGTAGCACAGTACTTGTTAAGTCGTAAATATACTCTTCTGACTTAAAAATACTTTCAGTATGAATGTAAATCATTATTTTTTTGTTTTGCGTTAGTGTCAATTAGTAAAGGATTTTGTATTAGTAATTCATCAGTGAAAGGAAAATGTGTGTTGCGGAATCAAATTAAAAATATAAATATAAAATAATTTGATTAATTAAATTTAAGATAAGTATTAATACAGTTCTATAAATTAAAGTATATTTAAATGTTTGATTGTTTAAATTGTGATTTTAATTCCAGTGTAATTCAAAAATATAAGAAGCATTCGAATGAACATCGATGGAAAAAATATGCAGTACATTAATTTAGAACCCAATTTTTAACAAAACTAGAACTTATACAACTTTTTAAGTTCATTGTTGTAGCAGCCAAAACATCTTAAATACCGGAATAAATATTACTGGAGTTACTTTTTATGTTCAAAAATTTTGAGGTTAGTTCCAATAAAATTTGATTTGTGAAGTCTAAAAGCTTCATCATAATATTTTACTTTATTAAATTTATATCAAAAATTATCTTATTTCAGATACATTAAGGAATGATAAGAGCCAAAAAAATTATTATTGTATAATTTGACAACTCGACATAATATGTAAACTGAATTAATAAATTTCATTACAGAAATGTTTATGTTTAAATAAAGGTATTTACTACTTAAAAATTTGTTTTTTTGTTCTAAAGTTAAATCTTCTTGGTGGTCTTACGGGCAAATGAGTAATTATATAATAATTACACCAACAAGCGTATTTTTTTAAAATACGCTTTTATGCGTAAATTTAAAAAAAATTTCATTTTTAGGTAATATTACGATTATTATGTGTAAATTTACAACATTTAGGTGAAAAATCAGTCAAAATTTACATATCCTGTTGTAAAATGTCCATGCAAATTTTAATCTTTTTAATTTAAAATTACTTTTTATGGTTTAAATGTAGTTTACATATTTATTCGCAATTCTATCGACATACTCTTAGAGAGTAATTTTACAATGATTAACGGTGGTATTCTGTTACCAACAATTATCGATGTAATATTACATCAAAAACTTTTTAGAGTGTATCTTTATTCTCTTTCTTATGTGCCATAATAATGGATTAAGAAGGTACTGCCTTCGAGTTCAAGGGTAACTTGTACTTACGAAGGGAGCATAAAATATAATTTCATATGGCTCAGATCCTAGCAATATTATAAAGTACGAGTGCTCAACATACAAATGAAAACTTGATTCCTTAAACCAAAGATCCGGAGCTATACTGTCTCCGTTGTTCTGTTATCGAGTTCCTATATATTCTTATTCGAATTCATATCCGGATTATTGAGGCCTCAGACGCTGATCAAAACTCAGTTTTATTACTTGCACACTCCACTGGTTAAAAGAAGACCTGTCCCAACCCTGTTGTATAAAAATCGGATGACTTCTCGATAATTCCATTCTGCATCGTTCTAAAGTAATTTAAACTAGATGTATACTACCATCTCTGTATTGATATTCACAGAGGTTAACAGAAATATTGGTTTATGCCAGTTGCTTAATCAGAGCATTAATCTCATCCCAAACGTTTGTAGCATACGATGAGGATATGGATAGTTTTTAAACGAATTTCCGTTTCGGAATTGAGTAGTTCAAAATAGGCTTATACTTCCAGCTCTGTATTTCTGTTCACAGAGGTTGACAAAAATATTGGCTGAAATAAGTCAGTTGCCTAACCAGATCATATGTAACCATCATCCAAAACGCCGTTACTATACGATGGGGAGATGGATTATTTTGGAACGATTTTCCGTTTCAGAATTGAGTTATTCGAAGCAGATTTATACATCCATCTCTGTATTTCAGTAGACTTAGGTAGACAGAATTATTGGCTTTTTTTGACATTTTTTCAAAATCGGTGTATTCATCGGTGGTTCCATCGGTGTATATCATTCGGTTTGGATCAGCACGCAGAACGTGACCGAGCCAGCGTACTCGCTGTCCTTTGATTTCATGCACGATATCAGGAATTTGCATTAAATTCCAGATCTCGTGATTGAACATAACTCGGTCTGTGCCATCAACGTCAGGTATGTGCAATATTGGCTTATACCAGTGGCTTTATAAGATCTTCCGAAACGCCATTATAATACGATATGGATCATTTCTGAAGGATTTTCTGTTTCGGTATTGAGTAATTTGAAGCATTTGTTGAGAATCAACCCTTTACTGCTGCATTAATATTTGCATTACCGTTATCTTCGACCTAGGCTAAACCAATGTCTTGGACGAATAAATAGCTACTGCATTGGTTAAGCTTATTACTCAGGATGAACGGTTCGCAACTCAACTTTATGAGTGAATTATTTGAAGAATTGCTAAACTTACCACGACGAAATAGGACAAACCATATTCACGGGATTGGAATCAACGTTATAACAATGCTTTCCAGTTCAACAACCACCATTGGATGTCTTAGTTCCACCAAAAATCACAAGTTATACAAACCAAGCATATACTTGATTAAATCATGGGACTTCTATCAAAAATATAGCTCGCCGATTCCAAATTCTTAAAATTTAAAGACATAGATCTACTTTTCGGCGCTGTAGGTCAAATTAAATTAGCTGCAGAACACTGTGCTAGGCTGGATAGTTTTTATTTAGCCGTTCACATTTCAACAATATTGAATGATCAAATCGAAAAGTTCTGGACAATAGAGAACTTCCCACATTCTTGTAAGCCATTGTAAACCGAAGAGTCTGATTGTGAAGAACATTTCTCAAAATTAACAACCCGAGACCGTGACGGACGCTTCAGCGTCATAATTTCATTTCGAGGTCACTAGAAATATTAGACGGTTACCGAAGGTTCATTGAGGAATACAGAGTGCTGGACCATATGAAACCTGTCAATCCAGAAACGATAACTTTATGCGAAATTATTACTTTCCGCATCATTGTGTGATCAAACCGGATAGATCGTCGTCTATAAATTACGAGTCGAGTTCGATGGATCGGGCGTGACGTCTTTAGAGAAATTTTTCAATTCCATAATGATGGTACATCCAGTTGTTCAAAATGATCTCTTTTCTATACTCGCATGTCACATGCCTTTGCATTCAGTGATGATATTGTCAAAATGTACCGGTAATTTCGAATACAGGAAGATGATCAAAAATTTCAACTTAGTCTATTGAGAAATTCACCAGATAAAATTTTGATGACATTCAAATTAAAGACAGTAGCGTACGGAATCTATTTAGCACCATTCCTGGCATAAAACAACTAGCCCTTGATAATAAGGACACTCTGCCTGATGCAGCGAATGTATTGGAAAACAATGTATGCGTGGATGAAATTCTTACGGGTAGCAATACATACTGCAAGAACATTACTTTCGAACATACTTTGTTCCGCTGGCCTGGACCTGGAAAAATGGTGTTCAAACTGCCCTGAGAACATTTAATACATCCCAACAGAATCCATCGAAACATTGTTAACCATCGATGAGAACGGCTTAGTGAAAACGCTCGGACCCTTTTAAAACCCATCAACCGAGAATTGGTCTCCCATCACCAGCAGTTCTGGGCAAACTACTTATGCAATCGTTATGGCAATTAAAGCTGAATTGGGATCAATCTCTACCGCAAATTAATCACCAACCAGGCAGACTTCTCGAGAAAGTAAATAAATTTACGATTGATCATCATTTATTGACTTCAAATAAACCAGAGACCATACAGCTACACGAATGTGCTGATGCGAGTGAGCGCTGATATGATATGCAGTTATATACGTTCGCAATATGTCACCCGATAGCCTAGTTCCAATCAAACTGCCTTGCTCCAAGACCGGTGCATAAAATAAAGTAAGAATTACATTGGATGAAATCTATGTTATCGCCATAAAATTTTACAACGACTTCCGAAAATTGCGACAGATTATTGCGTACATATATGTAACGAATGACGCCAAGGTCAAAATACAAATTTATCTTTTAAGCTGGAAGAACTAGATCAAGCACTTTTAACTATAATTCGACTGGTACATAAAGAATGCTTTCCTATTGAGTACCACAGTTTAAATAATACCAATTTCAATATTAAGCAATCACATCTCAGATCACTTTCATTATTAAAGATATAAATCCGGGTTGGAAGTCGCCTTCAATACACGACACTGCCGTATACAACAAAACACCCGAATTTATTACCTGATAAAATAAATTTACACTAACATTCATTGAATTTTACCATATAGGAAACTGCTCCATTCTGGCCTTCGAGCATTGTTGGCTGCTGTTCGCCAATCATATTAGCCTCTTAATGGCACAACTGTCTGTATAAAGATTGTTTGACAATGCAAGGAATGTTTCCGAGCACCACCGATGACACAAGCAATGGATGATCTACCATTGGATCGGGTGACTGCGTCACCGCCATTCTATACAGTGGGTGTGGATTTGGCAGAAACGTTCTATATACACTATTTTATTCGAGGGCAACCACCATCAAACACATATTTATGCTTATATAGGACCACTTACAAATAGTTATGATGACATTGACTGCACTTAAGTCCATTTTTTAAATGCAAGACTACTCAATGCTTTACCACTTCCTTATTTAACAGATCGTTCTACCACCAGACAACGAACTAACTCATTGAAATCGAATCTTTCTGTTGAAGAGCTAATAGTCCTAGTTCATGAAAATCAGGCACCGCTAAAATGGAAATTAGGTCGAATAATAAATATTTACACTTGGTGATGGTGGCTTTGTTCGTTGAGTGGTTGTCAAGACAGCAAATGGAGTTTTTAAACGTGGCATAGCAAAACTTTGCCGATTCCTTAGGAATAAAATTGAAATACCTGCGGCATATTTGAACTGGCCTATCCCAGTTGGCATACTGGCATACTGAAATATTCCCATCCTACGGTAATGGCGTTCCGCATAATTAAATATCGGCTTATGCCAGTTACTTTATCAGAGCATCAGTATAATAATCATCCAATACGCCATTACCATACGATGAAGGGTTGTATCATTTCTGAACAATTTTTCATTTCGGGATTGAGTTGAGTATGAGTAATATATTATAGCCTTTGCCTACACATTTTGTTAATAGTCTGAGCGGATTCTTTGAATAAGACGTTGCTTTACTTGGATTTCGGCGTTGTCACATTAATCGCATTAAGACCCTTTACTACTTCGATCGGAAAGATTCTAAATATTTTTTGACGGTCGCCTATATATGCTCGAAAAAAGTCGATTATCATTGTCATTAGTATTTGAACTGATGCAAATATTTTTGGACTTTACTCCTTAATCAATAATTCGATAAAATGCATATGTAACGTAGATGTGAATAAGTGATCTTCATGATTCTGCACATCGTACCTGTTGATACTGACTGTGCGAATAACCGCGAATACATAATGATGAATTAAGTAGTCACATTAGAATTGATAAAAGTCTTATAGCCCAAAAGCAAACTCTTATGTTGAACGAAGATAGATTCTTTCACATCGCTCCAGGTGAAAACAAAACTCCAATAAGTTTACTGTTTCATAAATATGCATAAAAGGGAGGCACGGTGATATAAATCGATAGAGGAATTATCGTTTACAGCCATTTACTTGGGACAATTTCGTGTATTCCAAAATGACATTACAGTGACGCCATTTATGAAGGCAACCAGTGAGTTGCGTCGTTCTGATAGGAGGGGAGTGATACCAAATAAACTTCTTTATACTGCGATGAAGATATTGCGCATAAGTGTTTGTAATGGCATAATGATTGGGTTCAAACATACACGGAACGAAAAATTCAATGTACTTTGCTCGCAATATGCTAAGTAAACCTAAAATTGAGAAGTTAGCGTATTTTTTTGTTTTATTATCCTTTCCATGCTAAGTTATATTAACGCATGCTATGTTAATGAAACAAAAATGAGAAAGTAAAAAATGACCGTAAATAAATTGCCTACTTCTTCAAAAAATAAAATTGATTAATTTATTTAGCAATTGAACTCGATAAATACTTATGTCTTTAAGTACATTTAACATATTATTTGTTAAAATTAACTTCGGGAGCAAGTTTGAAATTCGGAACTTAATAAGTTATACTAGATTAATGAAGTAAATTTTATTTACTCCTAAGTTAAGTTATTCCTATTCAGTTAAAATTAAAATATGCTAATTGCTAAATTAATAAATATGGAAGATTTTACCATAATTACAATCATGTATGATGACTTAACAAACTTATGCTATTAGTAAAGTTAACCTTGGTGTAATTCTAGCAAAAAAATATGTATCTGCAATACTTAACTTCACATGTCTAGATGTAAGATTAACGAAATTGGTTAGTAAAAATGTTAAATTAACTTAGCAGATAAGTAAAATTAACAAATAATTTAAGTAACAGTTTGATCGAGTAATGGTGAAAATAATACTGAAGATTTACCAGAATGTGCTTAATCATGAAAAAGTGAAGACGTGTTGGTTCAAATATTATACTATGAATAATAATATAAACAAAATTAAATAAAATATCTAAATAATGAACTTTATAATAACATCAAAGGTAAGTGTATACTTTAGTATTTAAAAATATAATTTATACCATTATATTTTCTTTATAAAATATTATTTTATTACATTAAACATGTGGTTTTCAAAATTAGAAGCCTACACAGTTTTGTATAATTGAATAGTTAGTTTTAACCATAATATAAATAAACCAATTATTTAATTATATTTTTAATAAATTATTATTTTTAAAATTATTAATAATAGATTATATTTCGGTGCAAGAAGACATGCATTAGGGACAACACAGCAATGCAACCACTTTTAATTGTTATTGGAAAGGAAGATGATGATCAATTTATGGTCGCCGTTGATGGTTACATATATAGATGTGGTAGCTTTTTGGAAGCTTTCGATATGTTATTAAATATGTAATGAATAAAACTTTTTGTAAATGCTGTACTATTGAGTTTTGCTATTTTTATTGTACTTATATGAGAATTAACTCCCTAATTTACTTAACTTTACTATTGGGATTAGGATAATTTTACTATTCAAATGTGAATGATTTACTGAAAAATAAAGTTAATTTTACCATTGACAATTTCGTTAATTTAAGTACACTGCAGTGCTATTCCTACTATAAATAATGTTAATTTAGGTGCAAAATAAACGTTAATTTTACCATAACGGTTATATGATTTAACTCTTAGATAAAGTTAAATCTACGATATTTATTTGTTAATTGAACTCGGCTTTAGTAAAACATTAACTATCATTTAACTTTTTGCTTTCTTAATTCAACTTTTAATTTAGTTAATTTTACATACGTATAAGTTGATAAAGATAACCTATTTGTAATTATCTTTAACTTTGCTCAAAGTTAACTTTACAATTAGAAAATTGTACTATTTACAAAGCGACAAGTAAGTTGAGTTTGTAATATTTTTTTAGTAAAATTAAACTGTCTTTTACGTTAAATAAAGCGTATGATTTCTCTCCGTGTATCGGCATGAACAAAGAGCAAGTTATCTGACGATTATATTAACACCTGTTAGGGAGCAACTTAGCTTTAATGAAATCGATACCTAATTCTGTAGCTTATTGGTCAGCGCGTAGGCGGGATCTGTTTGCAATGATGCACCAGTTGGGAAAACCAGCCATGTTTTTGACGATGAGCGCTAATAAAATATTTAGTATTTAGAGAAAAACTGACGAATGAGCAAATTGAAACATTAAATTACTTTCAAATAACAACCTTGATCAATAAAGATGCCGTAAGTTGCGCAATTTGAATGAATTGAAGAAAGTAAGTCCGTTTGGAAAATATAGAGTTCTTAAGTAAATCAAACGCATTGAATTCCAACATAGGGGTAGTCTACACGCCCATTTATTATTATGGTTGGATAATGCACCTAAGGATGCGTTGGGGCGAACTATGTAGAAGCGATTGCCGTAATTAATGAACTTATCTCAGTAAGTTCATCAGAATTTTCTCGACTTATAAAACTTCAAGCTTATAAAAACACGCACTCTAAAAATACTTGCACGAATGCTCGACAGTGCAGGTTCGCTTCGAGGCACCTTTCTTGCCTATTCGTAAAATAACCATTCTTAGAGGTACAGAATGAAAATCCAAATTTAAGTCCAGATATAATTTTGACGCCAAAATTGAAATTTTTTTTCGAGCTAATCACATTATATCAGATGACAATTATCTGAACATTTCACAAGCTGGAATAACTCGATCACGAGTATTTCTAAAACGGCAACCATTATGAAAAGTGGTATTATTGTTTTAATCCTTTTATTCTTAACCTGGTTCGGTCTAACATTCAATTCATCACAGACGAATATTCATGAGCCCAGTATGTCGTTGATTATATTAATAACACAAACAGAATAATTAGCAATTAGCAACAGAAACTCGTTGAGATTATAAATGAGAATCCAAACTTTTATATAATCGCTGCAACCAACAAATTTAGTGTTAACGTACTCAAAAGTTTTGAAATGTCAAGTCAAGAAGCTGCTTGGTTTTTATTACGGGAACCCATGTTCAAGGCGTCGGTTGATGTTGATTATATTCCTGCTTATTGGCCACAATATTGAGAATGAATCAGAAAAATTCTAAAGGAACTAGCACAATTTTATGATGATGATATACGCATATGGAAGGAGAAATGGTTTGATAAGTACGAAAAAAGATCCGATCAACTGGACCACATTAGTTTGTTTCTGTTTTCTAAAATTATAAGATATCGAAGTTATGACATGGGAAAAGAATTATCGGAATATAAGAGAGAAATGGTTACTCTATATATTCCTTTTGGGATTGAAGAAATTAATATTTTGGCAGATATATGTAATTTTTGATAAAAATAAAGCCGTTATAATGGAACAAAGAAAAGGATTCAAATCTAATTTAGATATTGCCAAAACTATGGAAATTTGTGCGAGATTATGCCAGCAAGAAATTAAGCCCAATGATTCATAGGATCATCGAAATCAGGTTTATGTCGAGGATATTCCTGATCCATATCAACATCTTCTTCAAGGTCCTCATTCAAGAATCAACGACGACGTAGTAGCAGCGACGATGAATAAGCTCGGAACAATATAGAAAAAGAAAGATAACTTGATGGAGACACAAGAATTTCTTTCTCCGAGATAATAAAATTATTTATCAACCTTCCTAATGATTTATTCATATAATTTATCCGGTTCGGTCATTGGATTAAGAATAGTAAACTCGCAAAAATTAATTTTTAAAATAAATTTATTTCCCAATAAATTCCACAAATATTTCACAAATAATTATTACAACATTTATTTTACACAATAACTATCACTACAATTATTTTAAAACTACACTTTCACTTTTTATCACTCCCCGATATTAACACTTCGAAATTCGAAATTGAATGGTTTCGTAACTCAAATGTCTACACGTGTTTATACGACAATTTGCGCCGAAGAATATATTCCATTATAGAATATAATATATTCCTTGTAGAATATTCCATTATTTTGCATCTCTACACTTCGCGAATGTTCTTTTCGTCGTATTTTGTTCGCTCCGCCTATTGCATTATTTATTTTTATTTTGTTCGTATTTATAAACGTTTGGTTATTTTTACCCTACTGCTTTAATTTAACTATTTTTAGTTTTCACTGGTGACATCTGTGATTCGTCACAATATTTAAAAACTAGTTTTGTAAAATGTTTGATGTATAAAGGCTAGTTAGTACTCAGTGAAAATGTAATTTTGTAAGTGAAATGAAATTTTACCGTGGTCTCCAAAAATTTATTTATTTTCACGTGAAATAGAAATAATAATGTTTTTTTTGGAGAATTTTGGTGTTTGACATAAATATTTGTGTAAAGTAGCACTAGACATATAAATTTTTATTTGTGATAAACTGTCAAAATAAAGAATTAAAATTTTACAAAAGCTTTTAAATAATAGTGATTATATATTTTAATTCACAATATAAAATATGAGTAATACATCCAGTGAAGACGAAGATTGCGTCTGCAGGACTTTTACTTACGAAAAAGGACACATCATCGACGTTGTTATGTTAATCCCTATTTAACAGAGCGTAAAGCAAAAGGACGTTTTACTGCCGATGTAATTATTATTATAATTAAAATTAAATTAAAATTCATTTAATAGTTTTTAACACTCAGTTCAATGACATGAGATCAAACTCAAGAATATTTAAGGAAAACTTTCACGTTAGCCCCGAATATTTCGACCAAATTTTTAGTATGTTAGAGCCATTACTACTACCAAAAAGGAATACAAGACCTTATGATAGGATTAGTCCTATTAATTATTATAGATATCTGGCAAGTGGTTTAATGCAGCGACATATGGCATCAATATATCGAATAAGTAAGCAACATATGGGAATCATCATAGACGAAATATGCTCTGCTGTTTGTAAGAGTTTTAAACTGGAACCCTTAACATCAAAGGCATTTATTGAAATCGCCAACGATTTCAATATAAAGTGGAATTTTCCAAATTGTATCGGTGCCATTGATGGTAAACATGTACCGATTAAATGTCCGAAAAATGCAGGAAGTTTATTTTACAACTACAAAGTGCGTACTTTACATTATCAAATACTTTTATCCAATATTTTGATATTTTACTTCTTATATTGTTTACTAGGGATTTCATAGCATCGTGTTAATGGCAGCAGTTGACGCAAATTATAAATTTATTTATCTCGACATGGGGGCATATAGTGAAGGAGATTCTGGAGTATTTACAAATAGTAAATTTGGAAAGGAAATCCTACAAGGCAAGTTACCGTTCCCAGAAAACTTACCAATTGGAAATTCATCATTACCATTTTTGTTTGTGGCTGATGATGCATTCCCATTAAATCCCAGAATAATGAAGCCATATGCCTCCAAAAAACCTGCTAAGCTTACTGAAGCAGAGAGAGTTTTTAATTATATAGACTAAGTAGAGCTAGAAGATGCGTCGAGAACGCTTTCGGTGTATTGTGTTCTAAATGGCTTTGTTTAGGGAGAACCATGTTTTGTGGACCAGATAGAGCACAAAAAATTGTCAGTAGTTGCTGTTTGCTTCATAATTAATTAATAGGAAACAAAAATTCAAATTATTGCGCACCCAATCTTACTGATAGATATAATGATAATGGGATGCTAATTGAAGGGGATTGGAGGTATAATGTACCACAAGGATCATTCAATACAAATGCATTGTCAGCATATCCTGGACGACAAAATAATTATGCCAACACTATTCGGGACTGTTTAAATGATTATGTAAACTCACCGGCTGGAGGAATGGAGTGGCAACGACGAGCAGTGTTTTTAAAATGATAAATTTAACTTTAATAAAAAGCATGGTTTAAATTTATTTTTCATGTTGTTTATTTGATTTAATTTGATCAATTATTTGGACGCTGAATTGAACGACAAGCATTTCGACGTCCAAATCTGGCAAATTTTGACACAGTCTACCCAAATTTGCCCATAGACCGTGGTATTTCAGTTCTGGCTGCTCTGATGTTTTTTTCTGCATATTTCGTTCCTCTTTTTTTTAATTATTTCCATAATGCATATAGACAAATTTTGAATGGATGTATCTTCATGTTTTGATTTGCTTCTTTGATTTGTCTGAAAATTAGAGAAATATTTATCAATTTAGTTTTTAATAATTTAGAAATAAACCTACGCTATAGGAGTAGCTAGTTGGATTTCTGACTGGTATCTTCACTAGCTGCGTTTGTGGTCGAAAAGTCGTCGTTGGCGTTAGTACTAGTACTGGCAGCATAACTTGTCATTGACCCCGAAATTGGTCTGCAAAATTAAATTAACATATAATAATATTTTATTTGGAATATTTACATTGGTTCAA